>CAIGQQ010000306.1:4033565-4051842 GCA_903798035.1 Danio albolineatus
AGAAAGAAAGAAAGAAAGAAAGAAAGAAAGAAAGAAAGAAAGAAAGAAAAGAAACGAAAAGAAACAAGGAAAGAAGAAACCAAAGGAAAAAAAGAAAGAAAAAAGAAAAAAACAAAAAAAAAGAAAGAAAGAAAAAAATATATAGTGTGTATTAGACTGTAATACAAAGAAAAGAAAAAAAAAAGAAAAAGAAAAGAAAAGAAAAGAAAAGAAAAGAAAAAAAAGAAAAAGAAAGAAAGAAAGAATAGAAAAAAAGAAAAGAAAAGAAAAAAGGAAAGAAGGAAAGAAAGCAAGAAAGAAAGATGTATTGTGTATTAGACTGGTAATACATCAGCAAATTAGAGTGCTATCAGTTGATTGAAATGGTGTTATCATTGGTTATCAGCTGATAGATATGGGCCAGTAGGGCTGCACCTACTGGTAGGCCCAGGAGGCTGTTATCAACCATCCACATGGTTAATCAGCTAATTTCTGCTGTTCTCACGCAAATCCGCCAGAGGCCACTCCGATTGACCTGCCCTCTTCCTTCCCTAAACCTAACTATCTGTTGTTGTTGTTTTTTTTTTCAAAAGCACCGATTAACACACCCCTACCCCACCCTCTACCGTCTGTTTTTTAAAAAAGCATTCAAAAGCAAATCATTTTCTTGTTTGTCTTTTGTATTGCTTTCTGAAACCGCTCATACTCGAACTCACGAGTCATGGCCGTCAACTCTTCACCAAGTCACAAGTCTGCCGACATACACGGTGAACCACTGGACATGCTGGTAACAACAGAAAAGCCATTCATATGGAGGTAAGCTTTCATATCACCACGTGACGTTTCTTTTAAAGACAAAATGCAGAATGAGCCTATGCTGATTATTAATAATATTTATTAAATTTCACATTAATTGTATTTTATTATCTAACCCTACCCCAACCCTAAACCCAACCATCACAGTATCTGGATCTGGAGTCTGCTTTATTAGTATAGCTGATAAATCATGTGGATGGGTTGATAACGACCTTCTGAGCCTTCCAGTAGGTGCATAAGCCCCCCTACTGGCCCATATCTATCAGCTGATAACCACTGATAACGGCCATTCAATCGATTGAAAGCATTCAAAGCTAGTGAATACATTCTGTAAAAAGTTAACATACAGTCTTCAGAAATTAAAATAATAATAATAATAATAATAATAATAATAATAATAATAATAATAATAAACTACTCAAGGGTAGATTTTTATTGAGAGTAATAAAAGAAACATTGTTTTTTATGGCTCCAAACTAGGCCTAACAAGGGTTCAGCTAGATGAGGTGATAAGCCAGTAAGATCATTATATGTCAGGGCTTTTTTAGACGGGCTTGGATTTCCCTGATCAAACATGATCTCCTGAATTAAGTGAACAGCTTTATCGTCTTCACACAGCAGGTGTCATGCAGTTGCGTCATTACTTGAACCAAACACATCTGGGTCTGCAGCACTGGTAATGAGGTGTGTGTACAGCTCCCCTTCAAAAGTGTATGTTTGTTTAACGCAACTTTTTAGTTGGCATACATCAGCTATAGTAAACAATTGTATGACAGCTTATTTAGTGCATGCAGTGAGACTGGAACTTCTTTCTTTCATAAAATTATATATTTAGAAGCTATTCATTTTGATGGGCAAAAATTTGTCAATATTATATAAATAATTATTAAATCATCTGTCATATTCTATTAGAATTTTTAAAACAGAACATGACAGAACAAAAGTGTTCTAATTTACTGATTACCATGTCATTCCAAACTGGATCTGGATTTTTTTCCCCTTTTCATTTCTTGTTTACTTTACTCAATACTTAACCAATAATTCATTAAGTTACCATAACTTAAATAATATACGTACAATTCCAAACATTTAAATAGGTGATCTATTCTTTAAAAAAAAAAAAAAAAAAAAAAAAAATCTAAAATCAAAAACAAAACATATTTTAAATGTAGTACATTTTACTAGCCAAGCAAATTAATTACGATTAAACATTAATTAAATATATTGCTGGATAATAAAAATAATACTGATCAGAACAACTATACAAAAAAAAAAAACATGAATGATGCCCTAGTTTGATCATTAAATATACATATTGTTCATTTATTACTTACCCATACAACTCCTTAAATATAAGTCACTCAAACAGAGATCCATAGTGCACTATGGTAAAACCAGTAATCATATCAAGGGCTTATGGCAGATAATGCAAGACATATGAAGGGTGCCTGTGTCTTTAAGAACTGATCAGATTTCTTGAAAATCTTGAAAGGTCTTATCCTTCGGTACAAGCACCATTTCATTTCCACAGTAAACATGTCAATCAGGGGATCACTGGGAACCTCAAGTATTTGTGAGATAAGAATGAGACAGATCAGTATCACTATTAAGTTAGATGATGTTTGGTTTAAAATGCCAAAGTCCCTGCCATCATGCCAAACTGCTTCTGCCATTTCTCATGATTACACAGCCTGCTTAACTTACATTGGGGTGAAAAGGCCAACTCTGAAAACCATACTACTCAAAATATTTGCAACATTGGTGAGATGCACGTTGATGTCTCGTGTCCAGAGGCTGCATTTATTTGATCAAAAATACAGTTGTAATTGTTATAATTGAAAATAGCCTTTCTCTCTCTCTCTCTTTCTTTTTTTTTAATCAAGACATATATTATTTGAAACTGTTAATTTAAGACTTAGGATCAAAGAATATGACACAAGAACATAGGAAGGATTTTATGCTAAAAGCTCAATGTATGATGTGAGGAGAGTGCATGAGATTACCAGCATCAATATTAATTCTTCAGGTCAATCTAATATTCATGATTAAAAAAACAAGTCAGCCTGCATGTCGGCTGAGGAAAGTGAGGTTTTTGCCTCAACGGGGGTCAATGCATTTGTTGGTTGCATCTTGCGAGGTGCTGTTTAAATGTGAGGTCAGATGCCCTTTTTACAAAACTTGATTTGATTATTTGGGGTCTTAATGAAAAGTCTACACACTTGCCTACATAGTAACTTACATAAACACCATTTTTCCACCTCAGTATTTAAAGTTTCGACATGATGATAACAAATGTGAGATTGTGCCAGCACATCCCCCACCTGTATAATCATCACATGAAATGTATCACTGTTTGACATTGCAGCCCACCATTATCAATGTAAAATGTTTTCAAACAAACACATGCTGTACGTCCACACAAATCAGTGATGCTGCAGCATTTAAAGTGCCAGTGAAAATCAAGTTTTTTAGATGTTGGTATCAGTATGTTAGTATTATGGATATGTACTGTTTAAGCTAGTGTGCTCTAAAACAGTAACAAAATTAATATTAAAAATGTAATGTATAGAGCTTGCAGATCGTCACTTCGGTCTACATGGTTTTAAACTTTTTTCACCTAATAATTCAGTTTCTCGTCAACTCTTCCCATCAATGAAATGCTCTCTGGAGTATGATATGTCCCACCCCCAGCAAAATGCTATATTAGGTTGAGCTCAACCAGTCTCACATGCAGAGCAGTCATAAAACAAAACAGTAAATCAAACAGTCATCTTTAAAGTAAAATTAATTTGCTATTGATTGACATATAAACACATTATCTTGTCTCCATCTAATGGTGCAACAAAACAACCTGAACGTAATTCCTGATCAGCAGAAACTGAACTGCTGCTAACGCCCTGGAGCTCACATCTGCAAAATGACTGAAGCAGATCTTCAAATGGATACATAAACAACTTTTTGTTTCTCTCTCTACCTCCAGAAGTACATTCTTGCTTATATAAAAACTCCAAAAACCATATTCCATATCACAAAAAAGTAAAATATTCTGGATTGGGAAATTACTTATATTAGCAATCCTTCTAACATAAGATGAAAAATACCCAAAACAAATCAACAGTTTTATAACTTTAAAATAATATTCAATAAGCATGTGTTTAACAAGCCAACAGTATAGGAAGAGATATGAGTTATTGGTGAATGATAAGACTGCTGTAGGAATGAAAATTATTATATGCATTTGTTTATATCAAAACATGTCTTTTTCACCAAAGAAGGCTCACACAAACTCCAAAGGCAGATACTAATAAGATCAGGGCCTGGTGTGTGGACTTTGGGGGTTTTACAATGTGGTCACATGTTGATTGGTCAGTTTGAATGTCTCAGCATTTGGGCTTTGGCCACATGATCATGAAAGAGAAAAAAAAAATAGTTGCCAAACTTTGTCTCTTTTCTTGCTCTGCGCTTTTCCTGCTCTGCTTCTCTTCCACTCTTTCTATCTCTCTCCCTACCCCTGTCTCTACCCCTCTCTCCCTCTCTCTCTCTCTCTCTCTCTCTCTCTCTCTCTCTGGTAACTTTAATTCACATTTAAGCTGGGTACAAGTAATATCATATTTTTTTATCATCTCATGTTTTATCGTTTTATACAGTTATTTGTAACCATTTCAGTGGTAACCATAGAGAATTATTGTCATTAAGTCAATTCACTTTCAAGTATTTGTGGATAATTTTTTATTTAACATCAACACTTAATTGCTCCATATCGCAAAACAATACAATCACATAATAACAAAGATCTCCCACATTTTTAGCAATTATAACTGCCCTTATTTACGTTTTTGGTATAAGATTGCAGAAGGATGGTTTGACTAGAAATGAGAATTTGACAAGTTGTTATTTAATTAATGTCTGTAGTACCTATAATTGTAGAAGGAACAGTTGATGATGATGATGATGATGTGATGTTGATCGGCAAGACAGGCTGTATGTTCTGCAGGGACCACTTCCAATCTCCTTTGGTGTACACAGGCCACAATTCCAAAACCTGTTGAAAGTAATCAAATGTCACAGTTATTAATAAAACGCAAACATTCTTAAAAAATATAGATATATAATTACTTCAAATATATAAAACATGTCATTCTAACGCATAATGTGAATGATGTGTGCTGTGGTAGTGGCTATAATGCTTTTGTTTGATCTTCAACAAGCTGACAACTTGCAACATTGTGCCTTTGTTGTTTTCATGCTAACATTGAATACCCAGCCTGAAATCCATGCAAGTAATACTTAAAAACTACATTAGCACTATTTAATTGACCATGAACAATGTTGTACTTTGACATCCGTTGCCTGCTTGTGTGATTTTGGTATTTACAATTTGCAAACAATAGTTTTCTAATACTATATCAAGGAGCTAAATGTCCAAATATGCAAATAAAAACAAATCAAATAAAACAAACTTTACACAACTGATAATGATGATGAATCCTCACTAATGATTCCAAAACATTTTAGTCCTGTTTACATTTTACTGAGAGGTAGGACTTTTTTAATGCCTCCCAGTTTTACACGCTGCATATTTGTAGTAGAAAAACAATCATTATAAAGAGTCCTTTCTAGAACACAATATATAAGCAGTAAGTAAGTTAACAAACACATTAAAAAACATAAGCAACAATTCATATATGTCAACTAAACAAAACAGATGAACACTTACATAGATTAGAATGTAAATATATGAATATAATGCTTATATTTATTTTCCAAATACTTGTGGCATTCCCCTACTATGTCTGATGTTCTGTTCTCTTGTTTGATCTTACACAGTTCTAGGTCTATTTCTGGGCATTCTAATCTCCATATTGGCTTTTCTGGCCATATAACAGATTCCTCAAATTCTTTTTCAAACACTCTCACATCTTTTGCCATTTGATCTCCTGTCCATCCGAAGCTATCCTTATAAATTTTCTCCTTTTCCTAACTCCTTTCCAAAACAATTCTCTCACTCTGTGTCTAAACCTGTGTATAAGTTAGTGGACAGGATAAGCTTAGAGCCCCTAGAGGACTGTAGTAGAACTGCAGCCTACAAACAAAATAAATAATCAGTCGCTTGCTTGCTTCTAAGGGTGTACTCACACTCTGTTCAGTTGCTTTAAACTGGGCCGAAGCATGCTCGTCCCCCCTCCCATTTCCCCCAACGGCCCGCACTCACATTACATTCGGGTCTGAGCGTGCTTACGTCATTAATGATGTGCAGAGAACTGTTCTCGTTCAACACAGTGGACATTTCTTTATATAATATGGTTTTAGTGGTTTGATATGCAGTGTCACACAGTGAAAAATTTCACCGAACAGATCAGCCACATTTGACGCTCATAAGCAATCATAAAGTCCTCGTGGTGCAGGAATTATGAGGTTTGCAGAAGGTGCAGCTGTCATCAGCTGTCGTAATCTATGACAGTGTGCGTTCATTAAACAGTAAGAATGACTAATAAACCCATATGAAAACGTCCCTAAAAGTCACGTCTATTCTTCAGTGTCGGGCTCAGGTGCGCTTTGCACTCACACTACAAGCGTACCACGCCAAAGCACAAGTGAACCGCACTAATTCACATTCAGAGCACTCACACTTCTCAAACGATCCGGGAAACGTGCCTGGGCACGGTGCGGATACCATAGTGTGAGTACGCCCTAAGCGTTCACCTTTTTGATTTTGCCAGTTGGTTTAATAACCTCATAATTTATTTATTTATTTATTTATTTATTTGCTAAAAACATAGTTCATTGGGTCCAATGTTCCAGTTCACTCATCAACTAGAGACCTGAAGAACCTGATGCAACTGGGACAAAATTTGATCAGTCTGGTGTAGGCGTTAAAATCCTCATGCTTGTGTGGATTTGAGATTGCCATATATTTTAGTTACAATCAACAAGATCGCATTTGTACTTCCTCAAATCTAACACAATTATTGTGGAGAAGTGGGGAAAATTTGTCTCACACAGGCCTAGCCTGAACCATCTGTCATGGATTTTGCTTTTCCAGATTCCTTTATGTTTTTTTTTCTCTTTTTTCCTAATAATTGGTAGTTTATTCAACAAAGGCAGTCAACAGTATTGCATCTGGTTAAGTTACCAGCCCATCACTAATAGCGGATTTATTTTAAAATTGCAGTGGGCAGCGGAAACATGCGTATCTGTTTAAGTGGGCCATGAAAAAAGGTTGCGAACGACTGCCCTAGAAGGTGCTATAAAACTAATCCTTTAATTATCACTACTATTTCCCTGTAAATATAATCAGTAAAAAAGGTTTTTGACATCATCAAAGCACGTGCTTACTTTGCACAATAGCAGCTAAATACGGAATGGTGTTTAGTACAAACATTAACAAAGTGCTGAAAATAGTCAGGGCTAGTCAATTGGCGGCCCGCGGGCCAAACCCGGCCCCTGAAGCAATTTGTTCTGACCCTCCAACTAGTGTGACCAAGACATCAAAAAAAAAATTTTAGTTCAGTCGAAACCCCCAAGCAGACCGCCAATCGCACGCAGTAGAAATGATCTCACGCTATAGTGGTGAGAGTTGTGCGTGGCTTTCAGTGCAATGGAAACGAAATATATGTTAGACTAATTATTGATTAAAATGATTATGGATGAACACAGATAATAACAACAGTTAATTTAAATTCTTAGCTAATATATAGTTTAAATTATCATTATTCTTATTTGTATTGATTTAATCATTGTTCTGTCATTTATTTTAATTGTAAAATCATCACTCGTTTATTTTTAAGTAAAAATGAGGGAAATGGACTACTGTTTGTTGTTTATTAATATTTTGTGCTGTATTTGGTTGGAGCAGCAATAAACTATTGCAGCTTTCTTGTGATTTTCTAAACTAGTCGTGTTTTGAATTTAATAATTGCATAATAATCATGATAACTGTGAAACCATGATCATTCTTTAGACTGTAATTGTACAACCACAGTTTATAACCTTTGTATCCCTAATTGTTATGCAGTTCAAAACAACATATGAATGTGTCTAAATGTAGCAGAAGCCGACATAAGCAATACACTGCTTTTGTTGTGCTTCAAAATACAATATTTGATTATGTTTGTTAAAAAAAAAATGTACAATGCAGTTATTTAGTTTCAAAATACAACATATTAACATTTTAATGTTGAAAAAGACAGCGTGAGTTTCTTAAGGAGCAAAACAACAGCATATGGGCTCGTATATCGCTGTTGTGTCATCACTCATTTTGCAAGTCATCTCTCCGGCCCCTCAGTTGGGATGCTCTTCATGAACTGGCCCCCATGACAAACTAATCGAATAGCCCTGATCTAAGTGATACAGAAAGCCATGATTTGCAGCACTATTAGTATCAATACCAAACACGTAGCTGATACATTGATATACTGTATTGATACTGCAGTTACAATATGCCCATTCCTACACTCTCAGGAAAAAAAAGGTACATGGTGGTACAAATAATGTTCCTCAAGGAACAGTTTTGTACCTTTGTAAAAATTATACATTATATAATACAGAAAAGACCTCTTATGATACTGTTTTGTACCTTTTATGGTACAATTAAAATGGTACACAAATGCTCTCATAAAAAGGTACATAAGTGTTCTACAACTCCATCTGTACTACAATATCTACTGTATGAAAATAAATATTACTGGAAAGGCAAAGTGATTTATGAATAATTTACATGTTAAAACATGAATCATCATTTAAAAGTATATGTTTAAAGAAACTAATAAGAAACTAAAACATTAATTATTAAGTTCTATAATACAAAACAACTGGTAAAACTTTAAACTATAGGTATTGTAAACTAAACATTTGAGGCATTTTAAATAAACATTTGGTAAGCTTTTTCTGATAAATGCATTTTCATTATTGATATCTTCACCGTTTGGGTTTGCTTTCCACTGCGCACGTGAGCTGGCAGAAGTCCTGCATATACGAAGTGTTCGTGCAGACGTTTTAGTATGGTAAAGCTAATCAAACATTGTGCATGTCTCGTTACAATAATTTAGCATAATTCTATTTCTATTTTAAAATTAAGCAAAATAAATGAACTTTTAAGTGGTTACAAAGGAATTGTGTGAAAATTGAAGAAAAGAAGGTTTTATATTGCACATGGGAGAATGTATTTCGGTAACATTTTTGTGAAAAGTGCTGTCAAATGTTCAGCAAAACATAGATCTTTTAATTTATGTTGAAATATTTTTTATTCTTCATTGTAAATGGAAAAGGTGCATTTACACAAAAAGGGAACTTAAAAAAAAACATTGTTTAAAAAATGTATTTGATGTTTCATATTTACTAAACATAAACTGATGCATTTTGAATAAATTAAAATCCCTTTAAATAGTTCCCGAAGAAACATATTAGACACTGTTAAGGTACAGTGTCTTGTCACTGTAGTGGTACAGTACCTTCATGAATCAGATTTGTCCCTTCGATGAAGGTACAATATTGTATCTGCAGGTTTTAAAAACAAAAGGTACATTTTGGTTTCCCATGGTTTCCTAAAGGTACAAACTGCAATGGTACAAATGTGTTTCTTTCTTAAGTACAATTTGTAACGCAGGGAGTGACACTGACAACAGCGGCGAGGATCCAATCGCAGATTTATTGGTAAGTCAGCAATGCAGTGGTCAACAGGGGCAATCAGAAATATACAGGTATTCAGAATCATAGTCATAGACCAGGCGGAAGGTCAACAAGGCTGGCACTGTAGCAGGAAAGGATAAACAAACAAGCAAGGCTAGGATCAAAACACAAAAGACCAGACAAAGGAACCACATTGTAATGCCACATGCAGTTAACAATACTCAGCAAAGACAGTGAGTTAGTACTGCTTATGTAGTGTGTGTAATCAGTCCTTGACAGCCCTCGGGTGGTGTGTGTGCAATCAATGGTGATTTGGAGCAGGAGTGTGTGTGTGCTGCATGACTGGAATTGTAGTCCGCTTAAAAGCATATTTGTAGTTCATGAGATGTGTGTGTGTGTGTGTTAACCAGCGTTCTCTGGCTGTAGATCGCTGGTTATCGTGACACAATTATGTTCCATAAAAGGTACTGCCCCAGTGACAGTGGTTTGTACCTTTTATGGTACAACATTGTACTATTGTTTTTAGGGCTGTCCAAAAATTTATCGTGATTAATCACATCCAAAATAAAAGTTTGTTTTGACATAATATGTGTGTGTTTTATATATAATTATTATGTATATGTGATAAACACATTCATAGAAGCCAAAACTATATATAAAAAAAGTTACATCAAAGTAGTTACATCATATTCAAATGTAAAATTTGTATCATACACATATATTTTTTATATGTCTAAATATAAACCAACATTTTATCAAGTATATGCATGTGTGTATTTATATATTCATAATAAAATATACACAGTACACACACAAATATTATGTTAAACTTTTATTTTGGATGTGATTAATCACAATTAATTTTTGGACAGCCCTAATTGTTTTATGAGAGTGTAAGGTATAACAACATTTTACTGTAACATATAAATATCTTTACCTTTTAATCCAAATTACAATGTTCAAAATAAGAATATATCCTTGTGTATGTGAAACCTACAGTGCACTTGACCTTGCGATGATCCCTTTGTGATCCGTGTTTGTTGTGATGTCAGAGCACTGGATGTCTTTCAGAGGAAAAAGCTAGTTTGAGTCTGTCAGAGGTGATGGATACCAGTGCTGGAAAGTGGAGAACTGACTGCATGAAGGACTCAGATTGAAGGTGAATGAATGTCTTTATATAGCTGCTCTTCAATTTGAGCCTTACACTCACAAGAGGAATGAGCTCCAGAAGCTGATGCCATTTATGAATTGGGATCATTTTTCTTACACATTCGTGTGACGTCCTGCAATCCAATGTTTGCTTTCCTTGAGTAAAATGTGTTTCATAACCATCAGGGAGTTTTAAACTGGACAAAAGTTTTCTTTTTGGATTTAGTTTACTGAAAATGCAGTAAAATGCTGCAAAACACACAATGATTACTGGCATTGATTAACAATTAATGAAGATTTACTTCTGCACTGTTCCTTGCTCAACACTCTGTTTAAACATTAACCGATAAAACACTGATTTTACTGCCACTTGTTGGGCCAAACTGCAAAGATTACCAAGACTACCAAACTGCAACAGAGAGTACGATTACATGGACAACAATAATCTGATTTCAATACGATTAAGACAATACTCTTACTAAAAGTCTACCGTGTAAACAAGGATTTTTGATTAATTTAATTCAATTAAGGTCCTTATCGAACTAAACAAAAATCGAATTAAGATGTGGAGTATGCTGATTTTAGTTACATTGCTGAAGTACAGTACAGACATATCCTTAATCAAACCTTAATCAAACTATTACCATCATGTTGGACTTTTCACCGCGTTTTGCAACAGGAAATTCCACACACACATGGCTGTTTGACACTATTCCCTGCACCTACGGTGTCAGTGAAAGACCGCAGACACCTGCATCGTGAAATGCAGAGTTTTTTTTTTTCATTTAGCATGCAGTTAAATTCTATCAAAACAACACAACATCCAATGCCTCAGTTTGTCTGAATGAAATGTTCCTAAATGAAAGTGAAACTGCAGTTGCATCGGTAATTAAATTATTTGCCTTAATCTGATTAAGACAATAATTTGATTAAGATGTTTATATGTGTTTTTGAACGTTCCTTCCATGATCCTGTTTTACATGTTATAGCAAATAATTCGATTAACATCATCGCGTTGCGACTTCCTTCAGAGTTTCATGTAATTTGGGCGTTTCATTTTTAATTTGTCGACTTCAACTGCAGTTTGACATTTTCATTTTCACTCAGGAACATTTTATTTATGCACCCTGTAACAAACGAGATATTGGACGCAACTATGAACTGCTGGAAGAGTGTTGTTTTAATGGTGAGTACAGTGATATGTTTACATAGACACCAATAATCTGATTAAGATAATACTCTGATTAACAGTCTACCATGATTTTTGATTTATCTTATTAAGGTCATAATTGCACGCAGTAAGCTGTATGCTGTATGCTGGTTTTAGTCGCATTATTGAAGTGCAACACAGACATGTAAACACCGCAATCAAACTATTATCGTCATGTTCGATGTGTTTTGTGACAGGATAGCCCATACACACACAAAGAGACACACATAGCATAATGCAGAGTTTTTTTCTCCCATTCAGAGTGCTGTATCAAATTCCATTAAAACAACACTCTTCCACCAGTCCTTAATTTGTACTCGCATCCAATACCTCAGTTTGTCATGGAGGCATAAATAAAATGTTCCTGAGTGAAAGTGAAGCTGCTGAACTGCAGTTAAAGTCAAAAAATGAAAAATGAAACACTCGAAAATACATAAAACGTGAAAAACTGTGTGGCAATGCAAGAACGTTAATCAAGCTATGTACTTTAACATGTAAAACAGGTAATGAAATGAACATTCAAAAAGCCACTCATCTAAACACCTCAATCATATTATCATCTTAATCATTCATTCATTCATTTTCTTGTCGGCTTAGTCCATTTATTAATCTGGGGTCGCCACAGCGGAATGATCCACCAACTTATCCAGCATTTGTTTTCCGCAGCGGATGCCCTTCCAGCCACAACCCATCTTTGGGAAACATCCATACACACTCATTTACACACATACACTACGGACAATTTAGCTTACCCAATTCACCTGTACCACATGTCTTTGGACTGTGGGGGAAACCGGAGCACCCGGAGGGAACCCACGCAACCACAGGGAGAACATGCAAACTCCACACAGAAATGCCAACTGACCCAGCCGCGGCTCGAACCAGCGACCTTCTTGCTGTGAGGCGAACGTGCTACTCACTACGCCACCGTGGTGCCCTCATCTTAATGAGATTAAGGCAAATAATTTGATTACTGATGTCCATGTAAACGTAGTCAATGTCTAGGAACCAATGGGATAAAATGGTAACACATTTGTGAGAGTTAACACCCCCTTTAGTGTCACTCACTGGTCATTTCACATTGAAACTGCTGAAAAACATGGAAGCTCAACAGACACATTTTTCAAGAGCCTGAGATTTTTTTTAATTTTTTTTTATTTTGATTAGCCTCACTAATTGTTTTTTTTTTTTTTTTTTTTTTTTTTTTTTCAACAGCTTTAATGATTTTTATCAAGTTATTGTAGGATGTTTATACCACCTTCCTATCTGGTGAGGTCTTCCTAAATGAAACTACCAAAGTTAACAAACAGATAGAATTATGAACTTTCTGTCACATACCCCAGTCTTTGATGTTAATTTAATGTTTTTATTTTGTTTTTGTTTTTTTTGTTTTTTCAACATTGATTGGCCAGTCGGATGTGCAATTACTGTATTATTGCACCGTCTTTATTTTAACAGCTGTATTGTCTGAATCGACTTTTGCTATTTTAACTATGGTCTAATGGTGGGTGCATCTGACGCATAATCTAAGTGGAGCCTATCAGATCATGCTAAAACTTCTATAAACATACGGCCTAACTGGCTAGTGCCGGTTTCCTCCCACATTCTACAAACATGCACACAAATAAATCGTAATAACAGTCACAAGCACTTTCAAATTTACAAATTCATATTGAATCAATCAGAACCACCATATTAACCAAAATACAAATGGGGGTACTTGAGAAACACCTGATCTCGTATCCCAATGCTCATTGACCAGACGGGAACCTTGGGCTCATCTATCTGCGAGCTCAGGGTTCTCTCCCAGGACTGCATGCTAAACCTGCTATCATAGTTGAGCATTATCTAAGTGGGAACTCTTGAAATTCTCTTTATGAGTAATGGGTGGCATGGTGGCTCGGTGGTTAGCACTGTTACCTCATAGCAAGATGGTCACTGGTTCGGCTGAGCCAGTTGTCATTTCTGTGTGGAGGAGACATGCAGTATAGGTGAATTGGGTAAACAAAATTGGTCAGAGTGTATGAGTGTGTTTGCGAATGCGAGAGAGTATTGGTGTTTCCCAGTTGTGTGAATGCGAGAAAGTATGAGTGTTTACCAATACTGGGTTGTGGCTGGAAGGGCATCTGCTGCATAAATCAAATGCCTGAATAGTTGGCGGTTCATTCTGCTGTGGCAATCCCTGATAAATAAGGGACTAATAATCAGACAGAAAATGAATGAATGAGTTATGGATTTGTTTTCGACTGAACATGCATTAAACTAATCAGAGTCTCATCCCCCATTCCCTTTAAAAGTGAGGGAACACTATTTACTATCTTCATGGTGGACTTTGTAAGTAGAAAAACCGAATGTTTCACTGGTGAGAAAACTGAAACAAGGAAAGAACACTTACATTGTGCCTGACGCCACACTGTGCTGGTGTATGATGAGGTCCTATGAGTCATTCAAAAGGTGCAGAGGTGTTCAACTCTTTCAGATCTATCCAAGGCTAAATGACACATCATCATTTGAGCTCATCATTCAGTTTCTCATTCCTCAACACACACACACACACACATACACACTCAGTGCCGGAATCAATCATACATAAAGGTCAGTTACAGTATGGCCATCACCTTCCTGCCTAATGGGGTCCTAATGGAGGATAGCTCATGAAACACGAGCCCTTTCCACAAAGGAAGTAGATGCATATTTTAAAACATTTTAACCTTGGACAAACTGCGCAATCAATACTGTATATCCCAGCGCTCTCATTCATCTATCAATCCATCCATTCTGCAGAGATATCACAGCATTACCACAGGATTAAAACAGACACAAACAAACAATCACTGACACACATTGTTATTGTGGAGTTAACAACATATTTGGTCCACAATACTTTGATATTGACATGTATGAATGAGAGCATAAAAACAGAGCTATGAAAAAAAAATCTCCAGTGATGAAGGAACTATTAACGTGTAATTTGTGTAATGGTGCAAATAATTAAACTTCACATTGGAAAAGACTATTATTATTGGAAAAGACTATTAAAATATTATTATTATTATTATTATTATTATTATTTTATTATTATTATTATTATTATGAGTTGTTTTCACATGACGTCATTGATGATGCACAAAATTGAGATTAGTTATTCTTCTACAGATATCGCTATCAGAACATAAACGTTTCTGTTTTGTGTTGTTTTTAAGTGTTTAAATTGGCCAAAATAAGGAACGCTGAACA
Source organism: Danio albolineatus (assembly GCA_903798035.1). Taxonomy (NCBI): domain Eukaryota; kingdom Metazoa; phylum Chordata; class Actinopteri; order Cypriniformes; family Danionidae; genus Danio; species Danio albolineatus. Next base: position 4,048,585 of record CAIGQQ010000306.1, read on the forward strand.
GTTTTGATAGACTTCCAAAAGTTTTTACTCATAAACGATTTCAATTTCAAGACACTGGCTGAAAAACAGAAGAAAAGACAGCAAGTAATATTTTTTTTTTAAATACATGCATGTGTACAAGCATGTTTTGAACGAGATAATTTGTTTGGCAGCACCAATAAAGATTATATGCAGGCCTAGCTATATAAATATGAAGTGTATCAATATGTTAATGTGTTATATAAAAATCAGATACAAACACCACCATGCTTATACAAAATCCAGGAGAATATAAATAATGGATAGACCGTAATAAATATTGTAGCGTTAGAGTAAACAGTGGTGCATTGTGATAGTATATACATTCATTCATTCATTTTCTTGTCGGATTAGCTTTGTTAACTTTGTTTTACGCAGCGGATGCCCTTCCAGTCGCAACCCATCACTGGGAAACATCAACACATTCCCTTTTATACACATACACTAGGGACAATTTAGCTAACCCAATTCACCTGTACCGCATTTTTTTGGACTTGTGGGGGAAACCGGAGCACCCGGAAGAAACCCACGCAAACACGGGGAGAACATGCAAACTGCCAACTGACCCAGCCGAGGCTCAAACCAGCGACCTTTTTGCTGTGAGGCGACAGCACTACCTACTGCGCCACTGTGTCGCCTGATATACAGTATTATAGTATAGAAAACTGAAGCCTAATGACTAATTTGTTCATTACTACAGTTTGTTGTACCACAGCAACAATATAATTACTATGACAGTTTAATTCAAGTAATTATCTATAGTATGCTTCCAGATGCTTTATTATTTACTATAGTAGACTTTTTTTCATGTAACATAATAGCTTATACAGTATCTACTGCCTCAATGAGAGGCAAATATATTTTAGTTCCGTAAAAATCTTAGCCCTCTTCAAGATATAAGGATCATGCCTAACATATGTGGTTATTTTCTATTTATACTGTACCTCCTTTGAAATATGGCATAAATTGCAAAAATTACAGACTTTCCTCTATGTTTTCCATTAAGATTTTTACTTCCTGCCCTCCATTTGAATTGTGTGTGTCACCAGAACCACGTGATTGAAAACAACATATTATTAACGTATAAACTGGCCATAGTATGTAAATGCGTCATACCTGCCAACACTCCAGTTTTTCCTGGGAGTCTCCCGTATTTCACATCCATCTCCCACCACCCTCCCAGTTTGTTTTTTCTCCCGGGAAACTCTCGTAATTTGTACGTCCCAATGCAGTTTGAAAAAAAGCACTTTTGTTCATATTTGTCAAGTTGCCAGATCTTGAATGAAGTTCATTACCTCACACAATTGACGCAATATTCAAATCTTGTAACATATTTTACCTCAATCTGGCAACATACGTTACAACTCAGGTGCGCTGTGGATTTCTGTGCAGGAGGTAGATGTGGGACCTGAACTGTGGCAGTAGCAACAAGCAGCTGCGTCAGTAGTAGTACACACGATGAAAGGAAAAAGAGTCAGATTGTGCTTCGGCAAAGAAATAAATATATACATGTAAATTTAACAGCAGTTGGACGGAAGAATTCAAGTTTTTGTCTAGAAGCCACCTTGATGACGCCCACACTTTCTGCAAGGTATGTCGTATTGATTTTAATGTCGGACACGGTGGGAAAAACGACATCATTTAGCATGTGAAATCACAACGGCACTAAAATTGTAAATTATTTTGAAATTATTAATAATGTCCAAACCTTAGCCTTTGGGCTAATGTGTATGATTAATTTGTTATTTGTATTTTTATTTTTAATCTGAAACCCCCACCCCCACCTGTTTATAATCTCCCAGATTTTCAAAACCAAATGTTGGCAGGTATGAAATCCGTGAGTGAACGAGACAGTGTACGGGTGTTTCCCATTACTGGGTTGGGGTTGAAAGAGCATCCACAGCATAAAACATATGCCAATAAATCAGGGACTAAGCTGAAGAACAGTTGAGATTTTTAATGTCACGTACTATTAATTCAATAATTGCATGTACTGTAAATGAGAGAGTATATTTTCACACATAACTCGTTACTTTTTAAAAGGTGTACGATGAATGAGCAGAGAACAAAAACAGTCTTGTAATAATAAATCCACATGGAATACATAGGCGGTTGCAGGAAAGAATGGAGTACACCTACTAAACATGAGCACAAGCTCTAAACAATAGCAGAAAGGGAACAAAGGGAATTTCAGAGCTTAAATGAGGAATAATCAATGAAATGCAGAACATGTATAAAGGAATTAACATTGACAGAAGGTAACTAGGCTCTGTCCCACTTAACTTGCAGGTATATACGTTTACTATGCAAATTCAAAGTACTTATTAAATGTATAAGCTACTAATATGTTCCTTTTTTTCTTGCTCTGCTTTAAATATGAGTTAAACAATGTATAGTACATAATTACAGTGCATTCTTCACTCATGTTCATGTGCAGAGATGTGTTTGTCAGTACAGTGTTCTTCTGTTTACTTACCAGCATAGAATGAAAAATGAAATGAAAAGGTAGTTGCAAGCAGCGGTGTCATTTCTTCCATGTACATCTATTCATTTATTTGTTGGACTATATTTGATTCTACAACAATGTCGAGCAATGATACATGATTATGTTCATGTCAGCAGCTCAGACATGCTCATACACTGCAATGCAGGGGTGTCTCAACTTAGTCCTGCATAGTTTAGCTCCAACTTCCTTCAACACACCTCCCTGGAAGTTTCTAGTATACCAAGAAAGAGTTTGATTAGCTGGTTTAGGTGTGTTTAATTGGGGTTGGAACTAAATTATGCAGGACACCGGCCCTCCAAGACCGAGGTTGGACACGTCTGCCGTACACTGAAAAGAGTGGTTTAAAGATGATTCCTTGGATTTACTACATTTTTAATTTTTCAAGTAGTTGTAAACAATTTGTTTGGGCTGATTTTAAACAAACAAATTAAGTTGAACATAACTAAATTTCCTTTGTTTAAATTCAACCCGTACTACTAATAAGAAATCATTATTTTCAGTTTAGTGGTTATAGTCTAAGCTACTGTGGTTCTGCATGAACTCAGATTTGAACTAAGTTAGTTCTGAATAGGCGCCACGGTGGCGCGTGAGTAGCACGTTCGCCTCACAGCAAGAAGGTCGCTGGTTCGATCCCCGGTTGGGCCAGGTCCCGGTTGGGCCAGTTGGCATTTCTGTGTGGAGTTTGCATGTTCTCCCCGTGGTTGCGTGGGTTTCCTCCGGGTGCTCCGGTTTCC
>CAIGQQ010000306.1:4067218-4081041 GCA_903798035.1 Danio albolineatus
TGGATGGATGGATGGATGGATGGATGGATGGATGGATGGATGGATGGGTGGATGGAAAGAAAGATAATAAATTACAGATTGGATGGATGGATGGATGGATGGATGGATGGATAGACAAACAGAATGGACAGACAGATAGAATGAAAAATGTCATGACAAAGGATATAACAAACAAATGAAGGAAGAATGAATGAATCCATAAATGGATAAAACCAATAAGACTAAAATGGATGGATGGTTGAAGTGAACGAACATGAACAAATGAACAACAGATAGCTGTTTATTGTTTGTCTTGTTGAATGTCCCTGTCTACATTTTTCACTGTAATTACAACCATTCTGTGTTATTTATAGTAAAGGCGCATTCTTGATGTGCTCGATGAAAAAAACTGGCAGTGAAGTTCCACTGAATTGCGGTCATTAAAATGGTGTTAATCACTTTAGCACCAAACCTCCCCATTTTTCTCTCATGGTGTTTCTCCAGAGGGAGGAATGTAATTCAATTAAGGATTTATTAACATCTCTGCTCTTTGTCCCGTGTTAATGAGAGGCTAATGAGGGCACTTTGGACTCTGCGAAGCCTAAATGGGCCAGTCATAAATACTGCATTAATATGCTGTTGGACTCCTGTTAAAGGCCTCTCTAAATGGGGATGAATTCAGGCAGTGTGAGGGAAAGCTGAGGCTAAATGGGCTCTTATTTCCACTGGGCCTGAGTGATGCGTCTCTGAATTCATTCCTGCTCCAGAGACGCTTGGTGGCTGAGACAGTTATGCTTTTGTGTTGTTTCATATAATCAGATTGAGACTCTTCTGAGCGAGAGGGAAGAGGGACAATGAATCTTTTCTTAACGTTTGACTGGCTTACGTTTTGACAGATGCGACGCCATCACCCATCAGAGCTCTCACTTCCTCCACGGATCCCTGACAGCTTCTAAAAATCTTTTACATGGCACTAATATCTTTATGAATAATGGAGTGTTTGCGGAAATGAGATGCACAGTGTTAGCACTGTTAGAAAATGGAAAGCAAATTTAGATAATAAATTACAGGTAAGGCAATTTACTGCATGTAAAAACTGTTTTTAATATATATATAAGACACAGCGGATCAGTGGTTAGCACTGTCGCCTCACAGCAAGAAGGTCGCTGGTTCAAGTCCCGGCTGGGTCAGTTGGCATTTTTGTGTAGAGTTTGCATGTTCTCCTCGTATTGGCGTGGGTTTCCCCGCAGTCCAAAGACATGCGTGATAAGGGAATTGAATAAACTAATTTGAACATTGTGTGAGAATATGAGAGTGTATGGGTGTTTTCCAGTACTGGGTTGTGGCTGGAAGGGCATCCACTGCGCAAAAAACTAAGCCAGAATAGTTGGTGGTTCATTTCATTGTGGTGACCGCTGATAAATCAGGGACTAAGCCGAAGGAAAAGGAATGAATGAGTTATCTTTTAGATTTCTAGGTATTTGGATTTTCATAACACATTGTTCAGAGACAAGGAAATCATCATAAGCAAAGCATGCATAATACACAGTAATAAACAGCCCAATACATCAAAATGAAAACTAAAATGAGATTGGAGAAAATTTAAATTAATATTGCTTCATTTGGGCGACACGGTGGCGCAGTAGGTAGTGCTGTCGCCTCACAGCAAGAAGGTTGCTGGTTTGTTTGCATGTTCTCCCCGTGTTCGCATGGGTTTTCTCCGGGTGTTCCGGTTTCCCCCACAGTCCGAAGATATGCGGTACAGGTGAATTGGGTAAGCTAAAGTGTCCGTAGTGTTTGTGTGTGAATGAGAATGCATGGATGTTTCCTGTCACGGCTCAGGGATCTGTGTGTCTGTGTATTCTTGTGGCTGTACCTGTGTTGGTGTGAGCGTGGCTGTCTGTTTGTTTACCCCGTTCAGCTGTGTAGTCACGTGGACGGAATCATCCAATCAGCTCATCAGCATCAGCAGCTGTGTCGCATTACCTCCGCTATTTAAGCCTGTGTTCATGTCTCGTCTTTTGTCAGTTCGTTATGTACAATCTGTGTTTGTGTTTCTCAGGCTCCCTGCGTGTTATGCTGGTGGTGAGCTGCTATGAATCTCTCTCCGTTGTGGAGGTTATCTTCTATGCTATCACCTACTTCCTGATCTGTGTCTCACGTGATCGACGATGAGTTTCGTTTGTGACTGCTACTTCCTGGGTTTCTGTATGAAGGTTTAATCAGCTGTTTAGCTGCTTCGTTTCCACGAGAAGATACTCCTGTGTTCTCCACCACCACATTCACGAACTCTGTTTTTTGAGCCTAGTTGGAATCCAGCTTGACATTAAACTTCTGTTTATTTTTACTCTCGCACTTGGGTCTCCTCGTTGTTTCATGACAGTTTCCCAGAGATGGGTTGCGGCTGGAAGGGCATTTGCTGCGCAAAACAAATGCTGGATAAGTTGGCGGTTCATTCCACTGTGGCGACCCCGGATTAATAAAGGGACTAAGCCGAAAATGAATGAATGAAAGAATGAATTGCTTCATTTGCTAAACCTTTTGTGAAAATAGCAAGTAGTGGCGGGTACTGGCATTGCAATACTTTTGAGAGAGAGAGAGAGAGAGAGAGAGAGAGAGAGAGATAATAATATCATAAGAGATAATATCATGATATACTAAATAATAACATGATATATTGAATAATAATATGATATATTGGATAATGATATATTATTTATATTTTTGTTTAATTATTATATGTATAAATCTTTATTTATTTATTTATTATTATTTTTTTACTACTACTATTTACTGTGGGTTTTTTTATTATATATGTATGTTCTTTTATTTTTATGTAAACTTTATAAATGCTTTGGCAATACATTTGTAACATTTGTCATGCCAATAAAGCAATTATTGAATTGAATTGAATTGAATTGAGGGGGGGGGGGGGTGCAAATGTTTTCATGAAAGAATGTATCCTTTTCTAAAGATTACAATTCTTTTTTGAAGGAATGGAAAATAATTTCCTTCACAAATACCTCTTCTCTGAAGGGTATTGAAGGGAAAGAGGAAATGTGCCTACAATTTGTATTTAATATTTGACTAAATTGTTTTTAAAGTAACCTTTTGGACTGTGGTGATGTAATAGGCAGGTGTGGCTTTGAGGCTCCACTTTATTTAATTTTGCCATTTTCTATGGTTTATTTCCTCTGTCAAAGAGAGACATCCATGAGTACAAACACTGAACACAGATTTATAGATGAAATTGAACGTATATTTGTTATCTAAAATAAAACATATATTGTTATTTGTCTAATACCTTAAAGTGTCTATGTCTTTAATGTACTCATGTTTAAAGTGCTGAATGAATAAATGTGACATGGCCTGACTTTTTTTTCACTGCGTGTTGGATTTCAGAGCTTGTGCATTATATCTATTATCAGACACCACTGCTATCTTCTGCTGTCATTTTTGTTTTAGCATGTTTATTTTTGATGTGTCACATCTAAATATTCATCTAAACGCTGCTGTCATCTAAATGCTGAAGTGTGGGTGGATTTGGGATGTTTAATATATAGTAATAGTATATACTGTAGCTGTTCAAAATTTCAGATGTTTTTTATTTTTTATTTATTTTTTTGTCTTTTTCTCTGTGTTTAAGTTTACAGACACTGTACAGGGACAGTATTTTCTAACCCAGGCTCATTATGAAAACATACCATTATATATATTTCTGAAGAGTGGCAAATATGTCACAGGAGGTACATTTTTTTTTTTTGCCGTTTTTGTTTTTGCAAATCCACCAGAGGCCTCTGAGTACGCATTCTGAGATCTCAAAATTATCTCATGAGTGCCCCTTGTGCCTGCTGCTCTCGCATAAATCCACCAGAGGCCGCTGGCAACTGACTAACTGACTGACTGACTGACTGACTGACCAATCAACTGACCCACCCTCCTCCTTCCCTCGTAGGAATTCTCCAGGGTTCGCCAAATGGGGAACTTACTAGCCGAATAGAAAAAGTGCACATATCTCCAGTTTAGGGAGCATGGCGCAGCAAGCGATTTTTTGACACTGAGATTAATTTACCGAGCAAGTGGGAGGACACTATATAAAATCTCGCAAATGTGATAGGTGTCGCCCAGCCCGCACCTCTACATATCTGTTAAGAGGCGCTGCACCGCTTACCCGTGAACTTGGGAGGTCAACAGCAAATTGAAACACATAGCCGAGTCTGACAGTTCACGTAAGTAAACTGTGGGGAAGTGCACCAAAGCTGAGAGAAAAGCCTGTCTTTTTTGGATCACTGTATTCATTCGCAGGTTGGAGCCCTGGCCCTCCACTAGGGAAAGAACAGTTCTCCTCCTCTCCAAGCAGCCCATCTCAGATTTGCTTCGCGGTCTGATTACCAAACTTAATGGCTACCTGTGATGGAAGCGTCAACTTCCTACAGGGGGGCTCGGCACGTTCACTAGCCAGTGGAATGTGCTGTGATGGCGGAGCATTTTGGAGCCGCGGGAAGAGTACTCTCGATGAGTCCGGTGGACGGTGGTCTCAGCTTGCCCACAACCTGAGGAAAAGCTTCATACCCACTGGCCGCCTCGCCATCTCGCTGTGCACCCCTGGGAAGAAGGGGACAGGACCTGGAAGATTCATCTTACATCAGCCCACATGTCACACCCTCTAGTCGGTCCGGCAGTGAGACTGGTGGACAAGCCATCTCCTGACACACTGCCGAAGCAGCCCAGGAAGTGCAGCCATCATGTCTGACTCGAGAACCGTGACCACGCATCGCATCCCGTAGGATGGTAGCAAGCCTGGTCTGTCTGAGCATGACAGCTCACCTTCTGATGTCACAATGATCGTTTGATCTCTGGTGTCATCAAGCAGAGGTGCAGGCATTTCAGGGGATGAATAACACAACCATTCAAAGCTTTGATGGGGTACATTGTGGAGGAGTGGGGGGTCTGTGGGCCCGGAGGCGACGGACAAACCCCCACTGTGATCCTCAGATCTGTCCGCGTGCTAACCGCTTTCACGGGGAGCAACAGAGGTGGCTTGGAAGCCGCTATCTGAGCTGTGCTACACTGTCTTCAGTGTCGTGAGAGGCTCTGAAATGGAAATTCTAATGCTCATTCTCAGAGTCCGGCTGATATATCCCACTAATGGCTAATCACTGGCAGCTGTGGAGCTGAGCTTCGCCAATTCATTTGGCATCCATTGGCCTGTTTTCTTACTCTTCAGAGTGATCGTATGGTGCGCTCCCATATGTCTATTATAAGACCCACTTTGGAGTTCCCATAAAGGGGAACAAGAAGTTTTTAAATTTTACTTTAAGTTTCAGCAGTTTTTAATTGCTTACTTAAGCAATCTTTTGGTTAAGTTAATTTTGGCTCCTTAACATCTTTGAGCAGCCATTGATCAGTGATGATAATGCAATCGGTGAGTGTGTTCTGAAACTTCTGACACTTTTGATGTCCGATTTCTCCCACAATGTTAAGAAGCAGAAGGAGAAGCCTGTTTGCCAGATGTTTCTGAAAGCCATCATCAATGTGCTTAGGGTTACATGCAAGCAGTGTGACACATTTAAAACCAGTTTAGAACAAGTTGGCTAAAATGTTGTCTGTAACAGTTTAGCATCGCTCAAACTAAGAACTTTGCTTGAAGTATACTAGGGAGTTCATTCATTCAGGAATAAAACAGTTGGCTTACTTTATGACTGAATCAAAGTGTCAGGGTTCTGCCACTCCTGTCTTGTTAATTCTTATGTGGTGGCAGAGTCCGGACGCTAGCTCTGTCTAGTCCTATGTGTTGTCCGATGTGCTTGTGTCTTGCGTTCAGTCCTCTCATTGGCTGCATGTTCTAGTCTTTATGCGAGCACATGGTTTGTGTTATCATGTGCTCTCCCGTCTATTGTCTAACCCCACCCTCCTTGTTAACCTATTATTAGTCTATCATGTTCACCTGTTTGTTTGTTAATTATTTCTGCTTTAAATTCTCCTCATGTCTGCTGTCCTGTGCCAGTTCGTCGTCAATGATCGTCGTTGATACCCTTGTCCTGTCTTGCTCTCCAGTCCAGATCCAAGTCAACCAGCCCAGTCTAGTTTGTTTGTTTGTTTGTTTATTTTTTAATTAATCTTTTACCCCCTCGGGGTTGTTTGTTTTGCTCTTTTGTTTTATTTTATTATAAATAAAACCCTTATTTTTCCTCGCTCTCCTTTCCCTACCACCCAAACTGTGACACAAAGTTGGCTCAAAAAAATAAACCAACTTTTTCTTTTTTTTTCTTATCTAAATTGTAATTAGTAAAATAAAATAAATGAGTAAATGTAAAAAAATAATAATTTAGTTTTAAAAAATAAAAGTTACGAAAAACGTAACTTTTAAAACATACACTGATAAATTATATATAGAATTTTGAAGTGATTTTTTTTTTATCATTCAAACGGGGATATCTATTAGTTAGATACTTTCGCAACCCAAGGTGCCTCGCCTTAAAAATAAAAAAAAAGACTATTATCTCCAAGCGTACCTATGGGTTTTGTAGATTCACCTGTTAAAAAGCATTCAGCCTAGTTGCCATAGCAATAAGTAAATATCAACTTCATGCTCCTGAGCAACTCATTTACAGTAAAATGAAGCTAAATGAATGAACAGTCAACCTTAAACTTCTCAACAACCTATGAGTGTTCCTGCCGATATTATTCATTACAAACTGTGCGTTGGGGTTGAAAGTAAGCCGCAATCAAAGTAACAACATTATGCGTTGTACAATGATGCCGAACACGGTGGAGTGGTTATGAAGAGCCCTAGAGAAGGATTATTTAATCATAAAAATAAGGATTGATGGAGTCAAGTTGAAGGTGCACTATACGAATGAGAAAAGCATATGCATGGAGAGGTTTGTGGGCTCTGCGATGACACAAGAAGCCCTTTTTATGATGCCTGGATGGAAATTTATGGCATCTGTGATGAGACGCATCAGGCCTCAGGTGCAAGTCAAGACTCCTCTTGAGTTTTTTATGCTTCTTTGCAGGATGCAAAGCAGGCGGAACAATAACAGTCACCGGTTTCCACCATCACATATGGTAATACTGCAAGCTGAGATAAAAACCATGAAGAAGCAGAGTAGGGTTTCTGAGGGCCTAAACCTTCATAGCGATGGGATGGAAACAAACAAATAGGAAATGCAATCTGCCCACATCCTCTGGGTGACTGCAGAATCCTCTTATTTGTGGAAACATCAGTGCCAAATAGCTGATAATAAAGGTTGCTTTTGACGAGGGACATCAAAGCTCATTTGCAAATGTAATTTGCTTGGCTGTATCTAGCCCTAACCTCTCGGGTAATTTTCTTTTCACTTGCTTTGACCTTTTTGTTGTGTTGCTAATGAGTACATAATACAAAGGGAAATCAGACGGGAAGGAGCTTATGCCAGAACAACTGTACTTTAATAAACTTTAATGTGAACTGACATATTTTTTTTTAAAGAAGGTGATTGGTGTGGCGCTAGCATCACTAGTCATTGCACAAATAATGTTTTCATTTTTTCTTCTTTTTCTGAACACTCCATGTTGACACATTGTGGACAGACACATGCATTATTTAATACATAAAACATGCATAATTTAAGTACTGACAGCACCTAAAGCATACGCATTTTATGTATGAATAACTTTAGAGTCATGAAATGTTTACAAATTATTCCTGGTTCATAAAATTTGAATCATGTAAGAAATGAGCTTATGCATTGCGTCCCATTACATTTTTAAAGGGTCACGAAACAGCAAAACACATTTTTTGAGATGCTGACAGTCATATATATGTCCCACGTTGTTAAAAACACTATTAGGACATATATTTCACAAAAAATTGAAAATTGGTTGTTTTTGCGTTGTTTAAAGCTGTCACGGTCACACACTCTTTTCATCAATTTATTCAAACAAGTAGTGCATAAATCAGCCGATTAAGCAGGTAAGGCTTTTAAGCGGGGGAAGGGGTGTTTACGATGTAAACAGATAGCTGCAAGCAGACAGAGTGTAAAGTCACTTCCCTTATTGATAACAGTGTTCATCCACAGGTTTGAAGGAACATCCTCGGGTTAATCAGTCTCAGAAACGGGGGAACATCCATGGAAGACAGGGAATCAAGGAGAAGGTGATTTGATAAGGAGAGAAGTTGATGAGGGGAACCAGGTGTGCAGGATTAATGAGGAGAGCGATGATGATTGGGAGAGTAGGAACGAGCCGTGGCTGTGACAAAAGCAAATTCATTCTTCCGGTTTGAAAAGAAATTTTGAAGCAACATCACCGTAATGAAGTCACTGTAAATTCCAACGTGAAGATTGGCTGTCTGTACCAGCCGGTACAAAGTGACGTCATTGAGCTTTTAGCACATCATTAATTCATGAGAAAGACTTGGTTCGAACCAATCAGTGTGCTCTATTGTGAACAAGATTCAACTTCATTAATATGCTTAATATAGCTTCGAAGACTCCTTTTAACAAAACAAAGTTTTTGTTTACATTTCCCCACGATAACAGCACAGGTCGCAAAACATGACAAAAATATGTTTGTAAGGAACATTTTTTTACCCAAGAACTTTTAGAATCTGGAAATGGTGAAATCCAGATTTGCCACAAGTCTTCTTTTAGAAAAAGATGCAGTTCTAGTTTGTGTTGACTGTCCTATCTCTACAGATTTGGTAAGTGTGTGATCAATGTTCTTCAATATGATTTAGTTACTAAGTTCAAAGTAACATCACTACAATATTATGGACTGAAACTCCTCCTCTTCCACACAGCTCTCAGATCTGCTGTAAATGCTGCTCTGCATCTGTGTTTGTGCTGCCACTGTGAAAATTGGTATGTGCACTGAATGATACTCCCCTTTTCATGCAAACCCTTCCCTCTTTCGCCACTCAACACTCCCACCTAAACAAAGCTGGACTCTTTCCTGACTTTTTTCAAACAGGAGGTGTGAAAACACCCTGGTGAGAATGGGGGGGGGGGGGGGGGGGCAGGGGTGCTGTTTGTAATGTTTAACTGTGTTGTAAATTATAGGTTTAATTCTATTAGGGAAGTGATCATTTCAAATACATTAAGTCATAAATGTGTTATAAACATAATATGAGTTCACACACGGATCACCATAATGATGACTGCATGTAATAGTATAATGTAAACTGGTTTATAATAAGTAAAATGGCTGTTTGTAGATGTATTTTTAGCATTTTATTTATACTGTGCACAGATATTAAAATCATGAAGCAGTAGAGATTAAAATTACAGGTTTTTGAGGGCCAAACCTTCACTGAGAAGGCACAGAATCAAACAACTGAAAAATGCAATCTACCCACATCTTCTTGATGACTAAGTATCCTCTTATTTGTTGAAACATCCATGCCAAATAAATAATAAAGGTTGTTTTTGTCCTTTCAAACTTCAATTTTCTTTTTTTTTCCTTCTTCTTCTGTTTATAAGTCACAAATGTCCCTCATAAACTCAAACACTAATCATTATCATAGTAACTTCATATACATATACTGTATGGTAATAGTCAAAACTGATCTATAATAGGTAAATATGGCAATGACATTTGTGAAGATGCAAGATGAATAAGAATAAGAACATTCATTCGCCCATTTTCTTCCACTTTCTGGGGCCATGTTGCAGGGGCAGCAGTCTCAGGAGAGAACCCCAGACTTCTCTCTCCCTAGACATTGCCTCCAGCTCCTCCGGGGAGACCCTGAGGCGTTCCCAGGCCAGCCGAGAGACATAGTCCCTCCAGCATGTCGTGGGCCTTCCCAGAGGACTCCTCCTGGTGGGAAATGCCAGGAACATCTCCCTAGGTAGGCAGCTAGGAGGCATCCGAAACAGATGCCCAAGCTACCTCAGCTGACTTCTTTCGATGTGGAGGACCAGCATCTCTTCTAGCTCCCCCAGGGTGACAGAGCTCCTCACCCTATCTATTAGGGTGTGTCCTACCACCCTTCGAAGGAAACTAATTTTGGCCGCTTGTATCCGAGATCTTGACCTTTTGGTCATGACTCAAAGCTCATGACCATAGGTGATAGTAGGAATGTAGACTGACCGGTAAATCGAGAGCTTTGCCTTTTGTCTCAGCCCCTACTTTACCGCAACGGACCAGTACATCGACTGCATTACTGCTGCCGCTGCTCTGATCCACCTGTTAATCTCATGTCCCATCTTTCCCTCACTCGTAAACAAAACCCCAAGATACTCCTCCACATGGGGTAATCAGAATCAGAATCAGAAAGAGCTTTATTGCAAGGTATGTTCACACATACGAGGAATTTGTTTTCGTGACAGAGCTACTACAGTCCAACAGAATTAAGGACTTTCCTGCAACCTGGAAAGGGCAAGCCACCTTCTTCTGGTGGAGCTCCATGGTCTCAGACTGGGAAGTGCTGATTCTCATCCCAGCCTCGTAAGTAAACTCCTAGAAAACCACCCCAGTGAATGCTGAAGGTCCATGCCCAATGAAGCCAACAAAACAACACCATCTGCGAATAACAGAGATGAAATCCTGTCATCCCCGAACTGGACCCCCTCCAACCTAAAGCTGCACATAGAAATTCTGTCTATAAAAATTATGAACATACTCTCAGAGCACCTCCCACACAAGGGACACAGTCGAATGCCTTTTCCAAGTCCACAGATGTGGACTGGTTGGGCATACTCCCATGAACCCTCAAGCAGCCTGGTGAGGATATAGAGCTGGTCCAGTGTACCACAGCCTGGACGAAAATCACATTGTTCCTCCTGGATCCTAGGTTTAACTATCGGCTGGATCCTCCTATCCAATACCTTTGCATAAACTTTCCCAGGGAGGCTGAGTAGTGTGATCACACCTTCTTAAGAATGAAAACCACCACCCCAGTTGCCCAGTCCAGAGAGATGTCTCCAACCTCCATGCAATATTGTGGAGACATGTCAGCCAAGACAGTCCCACAATATCTAGAGACTTGGAGATAAGTTTAGAGATACAGTAGTTTATCCAGAGATAAACAGATACCCACTGCTTTGCCCCTGTAGAGCTTGCTAACTACCTCGCTTGGGTGTTGGGTGAGTTTACCCCTGCATCCCCAGTCTCTGCTTCATCAATGAAAGACAAGGCAGTGGGGTTGAGGAGATCCTCAAAGTGTTCCTTCCACCCTTCGACAACATCCCCAGTCAAGATCAACAACTCCCAATTCCACTGAAAACAGTGTGGAACGGACAGTTTGCCAGAATCTGTATTGAGGCCGACTGATAGTATTTCTCCATGGTGTCCCCAAACACTTCCCAGCCCTGATTTTTTGCTTCTGCAACTACCCTGGCTGCAGCATGCTTGGCCTGTCAGTACCCATCAGCTGCGTTGGGAGTCCTACAAGCCAACAAGCCAGAACTTTTACAGTTTGATGGCATCCCTTGATCTAGTTTTCATCTCTGTAATGACTTGATTTCGCAGTGCAAACATCATGAAAAATCAATGCCGTTTCAACTTTCTCATTGTTGATTCAGAGCTGGTCTGCTTTCAGGGCAATTGTCTATGGTTAAAGTAAACAAAGGCAAAAATAAAATAAAACAAACAATGTCAGGTCAGAGGGAGAACAAGTAAGCAATCTGGGTTGCCAGTTGGTGGTAAACTAAATGTATTTCCATGAAGCCAGCAAATGAGCAAAAAATGCAGATGTGTTGCTGTTATTATTATTTGGGATATTTATAAATGTTATGATTTGTTAATTTGTACCATATTTGACAAAGAGTCAATATGCTCCATGTTCCTCTTGGTGCTGTTCCTGTTGCTATCTGGCGACCAACTTGAATGTCAAGTCTGAGCAGAAGGCAGAAAAAAATATATATTTAAAATAATCATCAATGAAAAAAATTAACTTAATGTTAACAGTTAGAATATTATTAAGTGTTTCCTTTTTGGAGTAATTGTTTATTCAATATGCTGAAAATACACAAAAATGTAAGTGCAAATGCTAAGTACAAATACCTGCTCAATTTAATGGATCATGCTGTACTTTCTAAGGAAATACCTTAGGGGTTGTTAATGTTTTGGGTAAAATAAGGCTTGCTGTAAACATTGCTTTAAGAGATTTTCCCAACATAAATTATTCACGGTCACAAACCACAGTGTTAAGTGCTTTAAAAAGGCTAAAAGGACCCCATCTGGCTTGTCAAGCGCGTAAAGTTTGTTAAATCTTGAGGTTTGTTAATTCTTGAGGTAGTTGTAGTACTTATGCACTCAAGAACCCTCAAAGATCTGAATTGTCTTTCAGATTTACAAACTGAGTACCAGATCACCTGTGAGGAGAAACTTGGCAATGTGGGTTAGAAAGAATGTGGTGTGAGATTCACACTGTGTGCTCCTTTCAGTTGAATGATCTAGATATTTTAAGCATACAGGTCATATGGGTAAATCTGGGAGAACGCACCATTGCAAGCAGATAAAAATGAGATTAGGAACAGAAGCGACTTGAAATGTCATTCCGGATTAAAATTTCTCAAGTTCCGTTGACATGCTGGATGTAAAGGCTTTCAGAAGTGTGTGTCGGTGAGCATTGGAATCCCAAGAGAATTAAATGCCTTTTTCATCTTACTTTTGTTGCATCAGAACTCAACCTAGACTCTAGACTGACCCAGAGCTTCTGCTTCCTCCACTACCACCCTTTCTGAAATAGATAAGACAGAAGCTAATAGGTTTTCTGAAGTTGAATGGATAGTTAAGAGTTCAAGTTCAGTTTTCAGCTGTAGGGGTTGCTGATCATAATGTAGATGGGAAAGCTTCTGGGTCGTTATATTATTTTATGAGAAACCATTTGTATTATTGATCTTAGAAGACATCCGAGATGTTTTTTTTTTGGCACTAAAACACTCAGTATCTGGTTTGACCATTGCTTGCCTCACAAAGTACAACACATCTCTTTCACATTGAGTTAATCAGGTAATTGATTGTGGCCTGTTGAATGTTGTCCACTCCTCTTCTATGGCTGTGTGAAGTTGCTGGATATTGGCTGGAACTGGAACATGCTGTCATATACACCTCCAGAGCATCCCAAACATGTTCCGTGGGTGACATGTACGGAGATTATGCTGTCCATGCAAGATCTGGAATATTTTCAGCTTCCATGAATAGTGTCGCTACAACTAGTGACGCTACTATCTTAACTACATTTAACTACAGTAGTGTGGTGGTAAAGTCGCCACTTTCTAAATCAAATAGCTTTTCAGTAGCAAAGCTTTTTTTTTTTAGTCAAGAAGTGCAGTAGTTTTCACACAAGCTACATTTACTGTTCGCGGATCAATAAGTGACGGCACCGACATTTACGGAGCTGTGAGGTGTCTAGCCCATGAAAGTAACTCCATATGATGCAGAGAATGATGATTTCTTCTTCTTCCTGTTTTACGATGGTCCACAACAAACTGCCACATCTCGCTATGGTCTGTGGGGTCGCTGACCAATTAGGTGAGAGAAACTTGCTTAATGGAAAAATGACTGAGGTAGAGGTGTTATTTCTGAAGCAGGATTCCTTGTGACCATAACTCGAGAAGTATATGCTAAGAGGCAATAATGTTAATTCTAATGCTGTGCTCAGAAATACTTTGTGATTTTTAGTACTATAATGTTTCCATACACATATACATATATATAAGCTAATAGGTTTTCTAAAGATGATTGGATAGTTAAGAGTTCAAGTTCAGCTTTCAGCTGTAGGGGTTGCTGATCAAGTTTCTGGGTTGTAATATTGTTTCATGAGAAACCATTTGTATTATGTACCTTAGAAGACATCCAAGATGTGTTTTGACATTAATTTTTATATTATATATATATATATATATATATATATA
>CAIGQQ010000306.1:4093030-4106208 GCA_903798035.1 Danio albolineatus
GGAGCCTGGATACACAGAACACAATAAGGAACAACGAACCGACAAGGGAATGACAAAGACACTGGGTATAAGTAGCCGCGATGACAAGCCACAGCTGCTGATGCTAACGAGCCAGCTGGGCGATTCCCTCCACGTGATCACCCAGCTGATGAGGTAAGCACCAGACATCCAGGCCACAGTACCCAACAAACACACTCGCACCACCAGGCAGACACACCCACAAGCATACGCACACAGACACACAGAAGGAACATACAGATCCGTGAACCGTGACACATACATACATACATACATAGATAGATACATACATACATGCATACTTACATACATACATACCAGGCTCAGTATGGATACCTACGCAGGTCTACATTTCTGGAGACAGTGAAATACGTATCTGGAGGTACGTCTGCTCAAAGTTTATTTAATTTTTTATTTATTTATTTTTTTTGCAAAACCACCAGAGGCTGCTGTGGTCACTTTTTGATGATATCAAATTTTCTTGCGCGTCCTCTTCTTGCATAAATTTGCCAGAGTGGCAATATACACTTTAGCCGACCAGGCCAGCTGACTCAAACTGACTCAGACCGACCTACCCCCGTAAACCCAACCAATTTTTACTAGTCCTGTTTTCAAAAGCAATCTAGTATAAGATTATAAGAAATTTAATTGTTTGTTGACTTCAGCTCAGCTTTTAACACCATCACCCCAAAACTTTTCCTGCCCAAATTAACTCTGCTCTCTGTGCCCATCTCTGTCTGTCAGTGGATCAACAGCTTCCTAACAGACAGGCAGCAGCTAGTCAAGCTAGGCAAATCCTCATCCAGGACCCGCACAATCAGCACTGCCGCCCCCCAGGGGTGTGTCCTCTCCCCTCTGCTCTTCTCTCTGTACACGAATGAATGCACCTCAAAGGACCCATCTGTCAAGCTCCTAAAGTTTGCAGACGACACCACCCTTATCGGCCTCATTCAGGACGGTGACGAGTCTGCTTACAGACAGCAGGTTCAGGAGCTGGCTCTCTGGTGCAGTCACAACAACCTGGAGCTGAACACGCTCAAAACAGTGGAGATGATAGTGGACTTCAGGAGAAACCCCCCTGCTCTCCCCCCACTGAGCATCATGGACAGCACTGTGGCTGCAGTGGAGTCATTCAGGTTCCTGGGCACCACCATCTCTCAGGACCTGAAGTGGGACACTCACATTGACTCCATTGTCAAAAAAGCCCAACAAAGGCTGTACTTTCTTCGTCAGCTAAGGAAGTTCAACCTACCAAAGGAGCTTCTGAAACAGTTCTACACCTCCATCATTGAATCAGTCATCTGCACTTCAATAACTGTCTGATATAGCTCAGCTACCAAATCTGACCTTCGAAGACTACGTCGAATAGTTCGGACTGCTGAGCGAATCATTGGTACAACCCTCCCTACTCTCAAAGAACTGTACTTATCCAGAGCGAGCAGAAGGGCTGCCAAGATCACTCTGGACCCCTCACACCCAGCACACTGCCTCTTTGAACTTTTACCTTCTGGTCGACGCTACAGAGCACTGCACACCAGAACAGCCCGACACAGAAACAGTTTCTTCCCTCAGGCAATCCATCTCATGAACACATGATGATAATAATCGTGGAACCAACATCACTGTTTGCAATACACTCTTACACACACATACACTTATTTAACAACACACTTTACATGCCAATTTCCACATAACAAATACACTTGTTACACACACATACACTTATTTAACAACACACTTTACATGCCAATTTGCACATAACAGCTGCACATATAATGTTGTATATAGTAATACACCTGTACATACACTTGTCAATCTGTATATCTGCATTTAACACTTACTTCTATTTTTTTTAAATATATTTATTATCTGTTTTTTGTTCTGTCTCTGTAATTCTGTTGCACTGTAGAAGCTCTGTCACGAAAACAAATTCCTCGTATGTGTGAACATACCTGGCAATAAAGCTCTTTCTGATTCTGATTCTGAAATAAAAGCAGTTGCAGCCGTGTGATTTCACCATGTGTTCAGCCTGTTGTTTTCTTTCTTTATTTTTTTTGCTTTTGATTTACCTGGTTTCTGGAACCGTTCTTTGCAGGACTCAAACCCAAATCCATCGGAGTATGCAACAAGCTACTGGGAAAACTGGAATGGTCCGTATGGAGGTAAGGGGTCAGCTAGTATCGCTAAATAGAATAGAAGCAGTCAGCAGTGTCATACCACCCTGTAGCGTTCACTTTAATAATGAAATGCAGCCACGGCTCCAGTGTGCTTACCACATACCAGCTATAGATGGAGGGGAGAGACAGTGATAGAGCCAATTTTGTGGATTGGGATGATTGGGACCCCATGATTGGTAAAGGACACCAGAGTTACACTTTGGGATTTTTAATGACCAGAGAGAATCAGGAAATCTCATCAGAAAGACAGCGCTCACTGACAGTATAGTGTCCTCTTCACTTTGCTGGACATTAGGACTCACACAGAACACAGGTTGAGCGCCCCCTGCTGGCCTCACTAACACCACTTCCAACAGCATCCAAGTTAACGAATAAACTGAGCTCAGGAGTATAATACGTAAGACATGAACTGAATACATACAGGGGTGTGACATAGGTGGAACTAATGAACAATAACAAACAGCAGGAAAACAGAACAAAGGAATCACATCACATAATCAAAAGCATATGGAACAAACAGACGGGACATCACATGACACAACAACTACATAAACACAACGCATAAGCCCCGTTTACGCTGCCAGTTAAACGTGACCCAATTCCGATTTTTTGCTCATATGTGACACAGATCGGATCTGTTCTATGACCTGGTCTTTTTTTTACACAAAAACACACACAAAAACAAGGATTCGGATATTCCACATATATCATTCATATGTGGAAATAAATCAGATATAAATATGGATAAATACGGATATGTGACAATGCGACTATCATGTAAACAGGCAGATCGGATTTATTGAGGCGTTCATTTTGTACGTCACTAAACTTGCGACAATGTGGTACCGCGGTTTAATGACGTAGAAGAAAGAGCGTGTGTGGAGACGCCGATGCGGTAAACAACATCAACAAAGGAAACATGGATGAGGAAAGTGGTCAGTGGTACATCAAAAAATAGGAAGAGGACATTTTGATTTCATGCCGATTTTTAATTACTTGGTATAAAAGATTAAAGGCTTAAAATATTAATTTAAATTCAATTAAAGATTGCATTACATTACCCTAAACTAACACTTTATGGTTTTGGCCAAATAATGAACAAAGCTTATTTTTTACCAACAATACACAAGCCTCTCCTACAAATAAGCACTTAAACTACGATCACCGGACCTATGGTTTCTGTGCAGTATTGCCAAAAGTGCCAGGAGTAAAAATGTTACTATTTACCCCTCTTGTGGGGCAAGTTGGAACAGACAGAGGGTTAGTTGTAACATGCTTAAAAGGGCAGATTTAACACAATTCATTTAAATCCAGTTTACTTTAAATAGTAGCTATATTTCCTCAGTACTTGGCTCATTTCTTTTTTTATTATTATTATTCTATATAGCACAGCATGTATGTTTGTTTATTTATTTATTTATTTATTTATTTGTTTGTTTTTTTATTTATATTTATTTGGTAAAACCTTATTTCGATGGTCCATATGAGTATTGGTAGACTGTCTACTTAATATCTGTTGATACTGACATTCAACAGACATTTAACTGACTATAAGAAAATTTGTTGCAATGTAACTTAAATTCAACAAATGGAAAATTATCAACATTACACTCAATATTGTTTGTTTAACTGGTGTACAGCAGTGTGTAGGTTATTTGTAACACCCTGTAACAACTAACCCCGCTCTGTCGTGTTTTCCTCAAAACTGGCTGGCAGTCACTGTGCGTTTTTTACATCTTTCAAAATGGTTCCATCTTTTTAGCCTAGAAGACAGTAATGACAACAATATAAGATTTTACTTGCATACCTTCACAGATTAAAAAAAATAAATAAAACAATATCAGCTAAAATAAAAAATATTTTTATGCTGCGAAAATAATTTCTCCTGTGTTGCTCATCCAAATTTCGATGAACTTTTTCAATAATTGGCAGGAAGATGTCTGCCGACACTGTGGTGAAAACCTTGAAAGCATACCATGGTTAACTCTGAGTAAATGCATTAACACTCTGTAACATTTTACTCCGCGTTACTTTGTGCCCCGCACTCCTCTTGTGATCTAATAAGTGACTTGTATGAGGATTTCACATTATGTTACATATATAAATATATGAGCAATTCCAGCGTAATGAATGTGACATTTGCAGTAAAAACTCAAAACATAAACGCACAAAAAAGGTATATGTTAACACTATATTGAAGCATCTGTTTATTTTTTCCAAAACAACTATACACAGAGTTATGGCATAAGAAAAATATCAATCTGTAAACAATTTTTATACTTTAAATAAGGAAAATAAACATGCGTTATGGATGTGACAAAAAAAAGTCTGGGAGTTTACAGTATACAACATACTTTGTAGAAATTCTGTGAATTAAACTGCACAACCCAAAATAAATAATGATAGTCTAAAGGATAAGAGTCGGCTCTCTATAGAACAAACATGATTGATTTTATTTTATTTTACTTTTTTGCCTTTATGGGGAAAAAGTGCCGTTATGAATGTGACAGATGTGAAATTGCCACTTGTGAACTTGTGGCCACTTGCCACTTTGGTAAATGAAACATAATTGTTTGAAAACACTGACCGAGACATTTTTGAGTATTTCTACAGTACTGTAAAATACAAGAATACACAAAAAATAATTAAAAGGGTTTCGTTATTTTGGTGGCAACTTAATTGTTTTTATGGCAAGGTTGACATTTACATGGAATTGCTCATATATGTTTGAGATTTTTTTTTTATTTATGAATTGTACATTTGATTTAATTTACATAAATGGCAGAAAAATTAAAACATGTAATAACAGTTCTTGCTTTTCCTGGGAATTGAACCCTCAACCTAGCTCCATGCTCTACTCTTACAGGAAAGCTCATTAAAGCAATAAATACTATAAACATCAACATATATATTTTGTTTCTTTCTGTAAAGCTGCAGTAAAGCAACATGCACGCTCTAAAAAAAAAAAAAAAAGGACGATTTGAAGCGACATTAACTTCACAAAACCAATGATCAAATATGAAGCACACCAACTACCAAATTCAAACTACTAAAAAAGGTTAATCAAGTGTATAACAACTTTAATTTAAAGCCGTCTCTGCCGAGTTGTTTGGCTTTAAAGCACATTACCTGCAGTTACCCTCCATTACCCTGGCATATTTATTTAAAGCTGCACATTTAAAGGTGTGTGCTCATCCTGGCTGCGTCTCCAACACAGACGAAAGAGGTGTACCTTAGAGAAATGTCTAATTACACTGTTCCAAGGGTCTGCTTTGATTCCCAAGCACTGAAAAAAAAATCCTTCGGGGAGCTTCTAAGCCTTTCTTATGTAAAGTTGTGATGAAATAATGAAGGTTGGTAAACTGGTGGATTTGTCTATGTGGGTATTGCAGTGTTTTAATCCAGCTAGGAAACTGCAGCTTTGTTGTGATTTTTCTTTCCCTTGAATATTTACTGTTTTATCACATATCCACACAATAGTGTTTATTTCAAATGAGACTTTCAGGCATCATATTTGCACAAGGTTGCATAAGCATTGCCCTTTGTTCGAGCAAAGGCAATTCAAGCATTAATGTTCCATACATGTGTATAATCTAAGTGTGTTATCCGGGTGTGCAGTGAATCTGTGCAGAACTGTAACAAAGCGAAAAGCACTATAATGAGTCGTTTTTGCAGACTGAAATAAGGATGTAAACTCTTCAAAGGAACAAGGTGCAAAACTGCTATTTTTGATACATTTAGCAACCAATTAGTTCTAAAAAAAATATAAAAAAACACAGTTTAACCAAGAACTATGAGCCACATACACTCCCCGGCCACTATATTAGGTACACCTGTATAATTGCTCTGAACAGCCAGTCAATGCATTTAGGCATGTAGACATGGTCAAGACGATCTGCTGCAGTTCAAACCGAGCATCAGAATAAGGGAAGAAAAATTATTTAAGAGGCTGGTCTGAGTATTTCAGAAACTGCTGATCTACTGGGATTTTCACGCACAACCATCTCTAGGGTTTACAGAGAATGGTCCGAGAGAGAAAATATCCAGTGAGCGGCAGTTCTGTGAGCGCAAATGCCTTGTTGATGCCAGAGGCCAAAGGAGAATAGTCAGACTGGTCAAAGCTGATAGAAAAGAAACTGTAACTCAAAATGCCCCTCGTTACAACTGAGGTATGCAGAAGAGCATTTCTGAGCACACAGCACATCGAACCTTGAGGCGGGTGGGCTACAGCAGCAGAAGACCACACCATACCTCTTTTGATTTTGACAGTGATTCTGTATGTGATACAGCTTTGCTTCTACATGTAAGAATAAACTTTGGGAACTTGGAAAGGTTTAATTTGAGGTGATGATTTTAACATTACATCACAGTAATAATTAATAATAATAATTCCTTACATTTATATAGTTCTTTTCTAGACACTCAAAGTGCTTTACACAATGGGGGGGTCTCCTCATCCACCACCAGTGTGCAGCATCCACCTTGATGTGATGGCAGCCATATTGCGGCAGACCGCACACCCCACACATGTGAATAATGAGTGAATAATCCAATTATTAGGATTAGGAGGCCATGATGGACAGATGGGCAGATCTGGCCAGGATTAAACCTTCAAAGAACATCCTGGGATTTTTAACGACCACAGAGAGTCAGAACCTCGGTTTAACATCTAATCCGAAAGCCAGCGTTCACTGAGCAGTATAGAGTCCCCTTCACTATACTGGGGCGCTAGGACCCACACAGACCACAGACTGAGCGCCCTCTGTTGGCCTCATTTACACCACTTCCAGCAGCCTAGCTTTCCCATGTGGTCTCCCATCCAGGTACTGACCAGGCGCAGCCCTGCTTAGCTTTAGTGGGCAACCATATGAGAGTTGCAGAGAGCTAGCTGCCGGCACTGTTGTATTATCAATCTCAAACATATTCTCAAAACTAACTCTTCCAAAGTCTTCAAAATCAATCTTCCGATCACTGACAGCTTATTCATCAGATCCATCATTAGTGACAGTAATGCTTCTATTTGTATATTTGTGCACTGTAATCACTCTGCAGCAAAACCATTCAAACCATTTCAAATTTCACTCATGTCATTACTGTGCAGTATAAAAGTTGTTTTAACGTTGGACAAAGACCAAAGAGTTGCAGTAAATTTGAGTGAAGAAGAGACTCTGTTTCATTATTATCTCTATAGCCCATGAAAAGTACATTTAGGGGAAAATATTGTCTGTAATAGCTATATATTATGAGGATGCTAAATGCTCGAGCCATTATGTAAAACAATACACCACACGTTTTTAGACCATGCATTTATAAACACACCCATATTTAAAGGTACGATAGTTGATAGTCTTCAGGAACATTTTTGTTGTGCTGATTGAAAGTCTCTTCACATTTCGATAGCAATGATTAAAGTCAGTGATTTGAAAGTATTTATTTATGTTTATATTCTGGGGAAGGTCATTTCCTTCATCAGCTTTGTCTCTGATTTATCAGAGGTCGCCCCCAGCTGAATGAACCGCCAACTATTCCAGGATATATTTTATGCAGCGATGCCCTTCCAGCCAGAACCCAGTACCGGGAAACAACCATGCACTCACTTTCACACACACTCATACACTATGGCTAATTTAGTTAATCCAATGGACCCTTTTCACAAGCCTGTTATGACGCGTTTAACGGTCATCATAATCTTAAATCCTTGAAAGTTTTTAATATTCTTTATATATATTGTAAAAATCGTATGAACATTTACATGTATTTATGTATGTAGTATTAAATTACAAAAAAACGAATTACCGTTTGTGCGAAGCATTTCTAATGCAGCGTCTATCGGACATTATAGTAAATTAGACATTATTCTCTCCTCTGGCTGTCGTCATCAGTCTCACACAATTTTTTTCTTTTTTCTGAAAGTTTTTATAAAACCACTGTGGAGTTTTTCTTTTATTATTTCAGCAAATAAGACTGTAAATAAAAATATTTGATGTATTCTCCCATTCACTGCATGCGCTCTAAGTTTTCCCAACTATGCTGACTTCCGCTACTGAGAAACCCGGAAATGTAAAAAGTGTCTATTGACTAGGGATGTGCACGATCATTCGACTAATCGATTAATCGAACGCATCAGCGTTAATCGAGCATGAAAACGATGATCGATTAAATTAGATTAGATTAAGATTAAATAACTTTAATTCTTTCTGATTGGTTATGCTGGTGTTTGGGCGGTAGTCTGATATTTGATTGGTTATAGGGCGTCGCCAACCAGACGCACCACTCAGCGCCTCGATACGGCGGGCACATGACAGGTGGAAGTATACAGTAGCACACAGACGCGCACATTCGCATTCTATTATAAAGACAGTTCTAAAGTGCGCAGCGATGTCTGGCAACACTTCAAGTCAAGTGTAAGATGTGCAGCGCCACACTACGAGTTTGATAAGTTACCATCTTACACATGAACACAAAAAAAAGAGATGATGCCGGTGACATAACCTACAATCAGATGAGCAGAAGAGAATTCACCATCAGACAGAAATGCGACGCAGGCAGAGCAGAGAAGATGACGCGGCAAATAGCGTAAATGACAGTAAAAGACTTGCTGCCTATTAGTTTTGTTAAAGGTGAAGGTTTCAAACGTTTAATGAGTTACGCCGAGCCCCACAATATCGTGCAAAACAGTCACTGCGAGGACTCATGCCAGGCCGGCCCGGCGCCAGGATGTCATATAGCTTAAAGGTAAAAATAAAGTTATGTTATGCTAGATTTATGTTATCATGAGTGGGTTTTTTGTGTCCGGTTGGCATTTGTAAAAACGCCACCATAAACCATTAGGCTATTAGGCCAATACCCGTCATTCTATTTATTTATTAGGCTTATTTCAATAACTTGTTTTCAGGTTACATTTTTAGGGGCATTAACTACAATAAAAAATATCTATATGCTAACTGTATTTTAGCCGTTAAAACAGGCCTACAATATATTTTCTGGTGTGTAATTTAGCATAAGCAAATAGCATATAGCCCACATTTAGCCTACATATATTTTTTAAATATTTTCATTCAGCCTATACCTGCAGCGCACGTTGATCTGCGGCAAATTCACTTACGCACACTATATACCTGTTTCATTTATAACACTGTAAACTTAACTTCGCAGGCTGATTATCTTTAAACTCAAAAGGCATTATTTAAGTGTCCTAACTTGACTGCTGCGGCTAAATGGGATGTTTCTTTTAAACAAAGGTGCGCTTTAGCGATGTCAAAATGAAAGCAGAAAAAGGGTTCTGCGCTTTGTCAAATTTATAGCTTAATTGTAATAATATTAATAATAATGAATATAATAAATTATAATATTACTTATAGTGTAGTCTACTGTCGGACTGTGCAGTGTCCAATTGAACATTTTTATTAGGCTACATATTAACTCCTAACTGAAAACTGAATGTAAAAATGACGTTGCGTCTCTGCTAAAACGGCACTTTAATTTTGCGCTTTTCCCTTTAGAGCTCAAGAGAGTTGTTTTTAAAGAATTACATGTGTTGAACTAGGCTGCTCGCCTTCAGGTGCTCCACTAGTGCAGTTTTCTCCAGTGAATTTAGAGTGCGCTGCTGCGGGCACCCTGGCCTGACGCGGAGACGAGATCTCTGGACTGAGGGGACACAAATTCTTTCTACAGCCAGCTTTTGCTCCCCTGTAGATAAACACAATTTGTAATATAACATTTAGATATTGTGTCGCTAGGCTTTGATTAATGTTATTTACAATGTGTCATGTAGAAAACCTACGTGCCTCACGCTTCTTTAAATGTTTACTGTGTTAACCAATATTGATGGTGATTTTTCCCCCATAACCCAACAGTGTTGATTTAATTGTTTCCTGAATCCTGTCAGTTTTATCAACAACGTATTTTACAGGGCTTTAAATAAAATACATTTTTTTAAATGTGTTGTTATTTAATTGTGGCTTTGACGCACACACGCCCCGCCTCTTGCTTAAGCTCCACCCCCTCGATTAATCGATTAACCGCTTCTCAAACCTGTGGATTAATCGAAATGAAGAATGATCACAAATGCCCATCCCTACTATTGACCAATAGCCCATGTGTTTGGACTGTGGGGAAAACAGGATCACCCAGAGGAAACTCACGTGAAGACGCAAAGAGAACATGCAAACTCCACGCAGAAACGGCAACTGACCCAGCTGGGACTCAAACCAGCAAACTTCTTGCTGTGAATCAACAGTGCTAACCACTGAGTCACTTTGCTACCAGTGTAGATAAGGTGTAAGACCAAAAAAAAAAAGTAGTTGAGAAAGGACCATATTTGCGCTGTGCTGTTACAAGCTCACATGCATGTATTCATAATTCGGATACCCTGCCGACCAGTGTCAACCCCTACGCTCACATTGGACAAAGTGCTTGTCTCCATATAGAGATAATATTTTCTTCTATAATTAAAACATGACTGCTGCACATGTGGGAATTTTCACACTAAAAACTAAAGTCATTTTATTGGGAGTTTTAGTTCCAAGAAGAGGAAAATAATATAGGCTACAGCCAAAATGGGACACTTCTTATGTCTTTCCAGGATGCAGAGCAAGTTATTCTGGGACTCTCAAGGAGAATAGGGGAACACATGAACAGTGTGAACAATCAGATAATGTAATTTACCTTGGGTAAAAACTATTTGAAATAAGAAAACTTGTGATTTTGGCTAATATTCTGAGTTTTCTCAATTCAAATGAGTAAAGACTTTGGCCGAGAAACAGTTTCTATACAGTACATCACAACTTAATGTCAGCATGAAAAGTTGCTGGTACTTTTATTTCAGTATGCTAATGTACTTCCAACTGAAATTTTTGGATTTTTCATTTTTCAAATGGACTGAATTGTACAAATGAATTGTTTACATAAAGAATAATAATGTGCGTTAACAAAATAACATAACACTTTAGGTCACAATTCATGCTGTTAACTTCTAGCGTATTACCTGCCTACTACTAAAATATTAACTGTTCATTAGTAGTTATAAAGTATGATCTTATTCTGCATCCCTAATCCTACCCAAAACCTTAACCAAACTTCTACCTTATTAAGTATTATTAAACAGCTAATTTGTATTTTTTAAGCTAGTGGTGTTAGTTAATGGTTTGTTAATTCTGTCAATTGGGACCTAAAGTGTTAACCTAAATAATTTCACACAGACTAAAGCAAGCAGATGATTACATATTTATTCATTTTCTCCATAAATGTATTCCCTCTCCTGGCAAATGTTTAGCACATCTCTGATGCAGTTTTCAGGCCTAACCTTTTAGAAGTTTAACCTTTAAGGCATTTTCACACCTTGAGTACTGTACATTTGAACCCTCCCTCAAATATGCCCACTCGCGCTCTGAACACGTTGTGCTTGTGAACCTCCCTATTACTCTGACATTTCAGACCTGGCATGCTTGGCATTTACCGAAGTAGGTTCAGATGTAATTCAGCGAGAGCGATGAAAGACAGAGCGATTTTGGCTCAAAGGAGACAGCGAGTCAAAGGCTGCTGACATGCAGACTTCATTTGGCCTCACTGTGTTTATCAAATGAATGCCATCTGTATTTTATGAAATGATGAGCCTGGGTCGGCTGAGGAGCTGAAGCGTGAGTGTTGTGACAAGACAGCGGTGAATTGCTATCAAAAGTACAACAGCTGGGCAGATCTCACAGAAACATCAGCATTATGACTCAATACAAATTCGCAGATGGTTGTTTTCTGTTATGAGGCGGGTGAGGACAAATATATGTATATATGAATTCATACCAACTACCTACCCTAATTAAAGGGTTTTAATGTTGAGTCAGCCTCCATGTGCTGTTGTTTCCTCCTCTCCTGTTAAACAAATTTGATTTTCAGCATTTCTACAGATACAGCAGCAAAGGTGAGAATGATACTGATGTTCCATTTGTCCTAAATGTGTTTATTGCAGTTCTTAATTGGAGATTTCATCTTTTTCTTTATCAACATGGGCTCATTCTGAAAACATAGCCCTATATACATTTCTGGAGATTGTGAATCATGTAGCCAGGGGTCTTTAAAAAACAAATGCTACAGGACGGTATGACTCAGTTCCTTTTCGCGCTTACCAGCTGACCGCTTATCACTGTATGTACGGCTTTCCTGCTGTACCTAGTTTGTCTAGTTAGCTCATCATGTACATCGGCAGACTTGAGACGCAGAGAGGAGTTGACCACCAAAACAAGAGTTCGAGGAACAGTTCCAGAAAGTGGGTAAGACAGAAACAGAAGCCAAAAAAATAAAATATACAAGTATACGTCTTTCGAATGAGACGTTAAACCGAGGTCCGGACTCTATGTGGTCATCAAAAATCCCAGGATGTTCTTTGAAAAGAGATCAGCACATTCGACTCTGTCCATCATGGCCTCCATTCCCTATCAAAATTGGCTTAATTACTTTGTCTCCTCTCTAACAATCAGCTGGTTTTTGGTGTGCAGTCTGGCGCAATATGGCTGCCATCGCGTCATCCAGGTGGATGCTGCACACTGGTGGTGGATGAGACCCCCCCCCCCCCCCCTTTTTTTTTTTTTTGAAAACACTATAGGTTGGGTTTAGGAAAGGAGGAGAATGGGTCGGTCGATCGGTCAGTCAGTCAGTAAATCATTCGCTCAGTCAGGCACGAATGGCACTCGCGAGAGAAATTTGAGATCTCACACAGCAGCCTCTGATGCATTTGCGAAAACAAAAACTGCAAAAAAAAAACATACCGCCTGGGACATTTGGTGCTCACCAGAAATGTATATAGGGCTACGTTTTCAGAATGAGCATGTGTTGTTCTTTATCATCTATGTTCCCATTTGTAAACTGTCCAATGATGTTTTACAAGACAATCAAATGGACAATAAAAAAGTTGCCCACAGCTTTAAATCCATCAATCAATCAATCAATCAATAAATCAATATTTATATATATATATATATATATATATAT
>CAIGQQ010000306.1:4135309-4161385 GCA_903798035.1 Danio albolineatus
CCTTATTGTAAAGTGTTACCTAAAATAATGTATGCAAGGTTATTTTAGCGGGTGATAGGTTGGTAAAAATTTCAAATAGGAAAGCACTGCACTATTGTAAATGTTATAAAATAAATGTTTTGCAAGGAACCATGAGAAAGTGAGTATTTATTAATGGAAAGTTGATGTTTTACTGCTTCTAGTGTTATTTTAGCTATAAACTACACAGTTGTGAATAGGAATTTTCTAAAAGTGTTGATTGAGACATTTTTCCAACGGGCATGAGCAGTTCTTTTCTTTCTTTCTTTTTTTCAAGGTATAAAGGCTATCTGACAACTACAAAAAAGTCTCTTTCTCAGCCATGTTCCAGTTTTCAGGGTAAAAGCTGCAAAGAGACATGGCCAGTCGTGACAGCTAAGTGCAGTGTGTAATTTGAATAATTAAACATTACTTGAGGCCAGCATGCTGAGCGCATCTCCTCCCTGGATGTGATGTCTCTGTGAGATTGCACCCCCTGGAGGAAGGAGGAGTATCGGGAGAGTTTTATAGCCCCTAAAGCCACTGCAGAATCAGACAATGTCCTTTTCTGCTGAGCGGCTTCGTGATACAAAGAGACAAAAAGCCACATGAAGCAATAATCTCAGTGGCTGAAAATAACTCTCTGCATGTATCCCGCGATGAGACTGTGTGAGTGTGAAGAGGCTTTTAATTTCATATGACGCCGCATGTTGTTCAACTCCTTTTCAATGAGTTCAAGTAAAGTGGCTCTTGTAGCAGGTCACTAGTAAAAGGTTGATGAAGTTTTATCCTACTTTATTAGTACAGACTGAAGTTTATAATAAATACTTTTTAACACCATGCAAGATTTCCACAGCCTGATCACACAAGGAAATGTAACTATTTTACATTTTGTCAGTTAAGTGGCTAATTTGTATGAAATCTGTATGAACATTGAATTTTCAACATACACCGACTGGCCACTTTATTAGATACACCTTACTAGTACCGGGTTGGACCCTCTTTTGCCTTCAGAACTGCCCTAATCCTTTGTGGCATAGATTTAACAAGGTACTGGAAATATCCCTCTGCGATTCTGGTTTATATTGACATGATAGCATCGAGCAGTTGCGGCAGATCAGATGCTGCACATCCATGATGAGATTCTCCCGCTCCACCATATCTTGAGTACAGGCCACTTGAGTACAGTGAACTTATTATCATGTTCAAGAAACCAGTCTGAGATTATTCGTACCTTTATGACACGACATGTTATCCTGCTGAAAGTAGTAATCAGAAGATCTGACCTCTCACAGAATGCTCACAGAACTGCCGCTCACTGGATGTTCTCTTTTTATGACCATTTTCAGTAAACCCTAGAAAAGGTTGTGCATGAAAATCCCAGTAGATCAGCAGTTTCTAAAATACTCAGACCAGCCCGTATGGCAGCAACAACCATGTAATGTTCAAAGTCACTAAAATCACATTTCTTCCCCATTCTGATGCTCAATTTGAACTGCAGCAGATCATCTTGACCATATCTGCATGCCTAAATGCATTGAGTTGCTGCCATGTGATTGGCTGAATAGAAATCTGTGTCAATGAGCAGTTGGACAGGTGTACCTAATAAAGTGGCCGGTGAGTGTACAGTATTAGGCCATACTGTACGTCTGCATGAAAATTGTAGAATTCTTTAGTTTGTTCTTAGTGATTTACTTATTTGTCCACATGAAGACATAAGCTTAAAATTAAAGTAGCAGACTTGCCCCACTATCCATCAGTGACGTTGAAGGCAGCATTTGCACACCTCACAAAACTGTTTTCGGACTAACGTCTGAGAGAGGAAGTCTCAGAAGGATACATTTATCCTGCCTTCAAAAATCATTCAGATGAAGGTGTCTCAAGAGACAGGAAGCAAAGCTAGATTAGGATTTGGACGTGCCTTGATGCTTAACTTGGCATGCATCCTTTGAAGACAGCTTTATAGCTTTCGGACGCAGTCGCAGTGTCAGGTCACAAACTCCAAACTTGTTTGAAAACTCCTAGTGGAGTGCAAATTTTCAGAAAATATTGTGCAATAATTATAGTTATAACAATTGTTCCAGTGTGTGTGTGAATGAATGTGTATGGATGTTTCCCAGTGATTGGTTGCAGCTGAAAGTTGCATCCGCTGTGTAAAATATAGGCTGGAAAAGTTGGCGGTTCATTCCGCTGTGGTGACCCCAGATTAATAAAAGGACTAAGCCGGAAAAAAATGAATGAATGAATGAATGAATAACAGTTTCCATATTTTGTGACTGACAAGTGCTCTTCATTTATTTACAGTCGTGCATTATGTGATCTTGATCTCTGCTCTGTCAACTTTTGATGTTGAAAATGAAACTACAGTGTAACAAAGTGACTTTTATTGACATTTTAGTAGTTTGAAATAATATATAAAGAAACAATTCTGTAAAACAATAGAAAAAATTACTGGCAATTCACTACAAGCTTTTTTGTACCATAATATGCAACACCAACTCAGACATTATGTCGCTATTAAAATGTTAATAGAAACTTTGTCAAGGTTAAAAGTTGTTGGAGGGACAGTTAAATGGGGGAAAAAAAAACATGAATAACAAAATACAGAAAATTACTAGTTTATGAATATTTTTACAGTAAACAACTATTAAATGCTGTACAAGTATTATTCATAGTATATACACATTAACTACCAATAGAACCCACAGTAAATAGTGACTGAGTGTAGCAGCGAACGAACAAGACAGGAAGCAGAGAAAAAAAAAATGGACGGATAAGTGAAGTTTATTTATAAACTAATTTCGAGAGGAGCATGTGCTTATGATTGACTGCGGCTGGTCCCGCATGAGCTAATGCACGATCCACAAATCAGAAGATTCCCAAATCGTTCTAAATGACCAGCGTATCTTACCTTAGCCACCTTCATCTTGAAGAATCCCCCCTTCCACCCCTCCTCCTCCCTTTTCCTTGACAGGGCGGCATGGAGGCCCAGTGGTTAAGACTGTTGCCTCACAGCAAGAAAGTCACTGATCCAAGACTTTACCTGGCCAAGTTGACATGTTCTCCCTGTGTTTGCGTGGGTTTTTCCCAGACCCTCCGGTTTCCTGCCACAGGTCAAAATCATGTAACCTAAGTAAATTGACCAAAATAAATCAATACCATAGATACCATTCTCCATAGTTATTAATAATTTACATTCACTATTAACAAGCAGGGGAGTTATCGAGACCTACCTGAGCTCAAACTTCCCTCTAGCCCTGCAAACAGGAGGGAGCCCTGGGCTCGAGGATCTCATGAGCTCATGGCTCTCTCTCGGGACAGCATGCCAAACACGCTTCATAATCAATCATCAGTTTGAGAGTGTGAACTCTCGAAACCTTATTGTAAATAGTGACTAAATATAGCAATGAACAAATGAATGAGACAGAAAGCAAAGAGTAACAAAAATGTATATACAGTACGGACAGATGAGCAAATTTTTAATGTTGTTTAAAAAGGTTAAACATAATTTCCAGCAGAGCTTACATGAGAAGAAAATAAAAGGTTTGCAAGTGTGAGGAAAGCAAATAAAACTTTTATCCCATATTTCCACAAAGAAGATGAAACCATTGATCTGGAGAATGATGATGAACCCGAGTGTAGTTCTCTCACTATTGTCTCTTTTTTTCACAATGATTGCCATATCTTCTTTATCCCTGTAATTCCTCTGTGTATGAATCATATCTGAGATGCGGTTTGCTCTTCTGGATTCCTGCTCTCATTTGTCACTGCCTGTCTTCCATTAAGATAAGCCTAATGTTCAGAATGGAACAGCTGGGTACTGCACAGTATGTATCATTTGTTAAAAACGTGGAACCCTATGCAGCAAAACAAAAATAAAGTAGTAAAAAATAAAATGGTAGCCCTGTCCATTTCCACTTCATAATTAAAGCTGTGTCAGAAAAGTGCATGAAATGTCCAACAATGATGCAATATGCATTCCGGGTGCAACTTGTGTAACATTTAAAATCGTAGCTCATTTTATTTTATTATTTTAAACTATCAATAATATTACAGACTTGTACCGTACAGCTAAGGATCCATATGTCTAGAACAAAAATTAACAGATTTTTAAAAAAATATATCAAAATGTCACCATTACAAAAGAAGAAAAAATTTAAAAAAAAAAACATTAGTTTTCCCAATACTGTACTTGTATAGTCTGTGTTAGGTTATGTGTACAGTTTAAGTATGTACAGAAGTGAGAAACGGTCTGGAGCCTGGTTTATCACGGTTCAATTGGTGAAGTTTGTTCCTCGCCACTGTCGCTACTGGCTTGCTTGGTTTGGGACTTGTGGAGCTGCGCATCGATGGATTTGCTCTTCAGTGTTTGGACTATCAGCAGTGAATTTTAAACCACACTGAACTGAACTAAACTGAACTTCAAGAAAACTGAAAACTGGACTGACACGGTTTCAATTTACTATAATCCATGTGAAGCTGCTTTGACACAATCTACATTGTTCATTGCATAAAAATAAATTGAATTGAATTCAAAAAGTAATTCAAATAAAC
The DNA here is from genome assembly GCA_903798035.1 of Danio albolineatus. Classification (NCBI taxonomy): domain Eukaryota; kingdom Metazoa; phylum Chordata; class Actinopteri; order Cypriniformes; family Danionidae; genus Danio; species Danio albolineatus. The sequence continues at coordinate 4,139,861 of CAIGQQ010000306.1, forward strand.
ACCTTAATCATATTGTCTTATTCAGATAAAGACAAATAATTTGATTAATGATGTCCATGTAAACATAGTCAGTGAGAAAGAGGGGGAGAGAGAGAGAGAGAGAGAGAGAGAGAAAACAAAAAGGAGAGAGCAATCAACTGCACACTCACACCAACAACTAATCACCCAAATACGTCATAGGACTTAAAAATATAATGTAACATAATTTCTCAGTAAAAAATTTTTTACTGCAAATGTCACATTCATTATGCTGAAATAGCTCAATTGTAATTTTTAGGTGAACTATCGAAAGACAGTCTCGGTTTTGGGTGTGTGTTTGAACAGACATATACACATAATTAATAACAACATCGAAATATGTCCATCTTGGTGGGATTTTTTTTTCCAAACACAACTAATTTGTCCTAAATGAGCATAAAAAGTTAGGAAAACAATCTAATGCTTTCATTATAACGTTATTATAATGTATTTTAAAGTGACACCTCTGTTATTTAATGTAATTAAACGAAAAATCTTAATAAATGAGATTCATTCATTGTTCTTTAATCAGAATGTGTAAGTTATACAGTGTGGAAAAAGTTAATGAGATTTAATAATTCTATCTCTTTATTAATGTTAATTATCTGAACTTTTTTGGTGTGTGTGTGTGTGTGTGTGTGTGTGTGTGTGTGTGTGTGTGTGCGCGTGTGTGTGTGTGTGTGCGTGTCTTATTTTCACATTCCAATGTTGAGAGGTATGACCCACATGTATGCTGTTTGTCTGAATAACTCAGAAGTGTGGTTGCTTCGTGTGTCTTAATTTCATTACAGGAATGACCCAAATGATTTTATTTAGCTCATTTTGGTTCATTTTTTTCATCTAAGAAAAGAAAAAGGGTGGAAAGAGCCAACTGGCCAAGTGCTGCAGGTGTCTGACTCACGCTTGATGGCCAGTTTGTTCATGACTCATGGATGGAATTTACTTTGAGGCTCTACATCCATAAAAACAACAGAGAGGTTCATCAAACGGCCAGCGGGATTATCAGGGACAGCTGGAACAAAGCTGCTCTGCAGGACGGGTCATTTTAAAAATCAACACACATTAAAACTGCTGTCTACTCCTCCATTCCTGGATCGCCGAAGTTTGTTCTGGAATTACTACTGGGTCGAAGCTGGGTTATTCTCTGACTGACTAAGCAGGTTTTCTTTTTTTAATAACATGCTGTAAAACTGATTGCATTTTTAACCTTAGCAGACCAAAAATGTGTTCTAATCTGCGAAACACTTTAGTTGAAATGCCAGTTATCACTAATAACCAGTGGCTTATTACCAGATTATTATCAAGATGTTGGCTCTTGTACTTATGAAGTGCATCTTATTCTACATCTGTAATCCTATCCAAAACCTATACATTTATCTTTCATAACTATTCATATGCAGCAAATTGTCAGATTTAGATACTGGTTTATTAATAGCAAGAATTTTACCTTTAATGTTATGCACCTGTCAGTTAAAATCGGATGGTGGGGAAAAAAATAAATAAATCACATCGCTACATAAAGGAATGTTTAGCTTCAAAATCTTCAAACAGACTTTGATTTGGCATGATAGATTTAAAATAAAGTGTGATCAAAATGTTTCAATTTAAGTATTTTTCTCTCTTTGGTGCTGTTACGCGGGGAGTAACTCTGACAATAGAGGTGCGGATTCAAACGCAGGTTTATTAGCGAGGTCAGGTAAGCAATGGTCAACAGGTGCAAACAGATGTATACAGACAGTCCAGAATCGCAGTCAATGGGCAGGCAGATAGTCAGAGACAGGCAGCAGACAGGAATATACAATTACACTAGGCAAGGGTCAAAAACACAGAAAAGCAAGACAAAGGAATATTCGTTGTGTCACTTTAAACAGTAGACAAGACTCAGCCCTGACTGTGTGTGTTTGTGCTGCTTATATGGTGCAGTAATCAGTCCAGAGGCAGCTTCAGCTGTGACAGTCTAATCAATGGTGACTTGGAGCAGGTGACTGTGTGTGTGTGTGTTGCATGACTGGATCTGTAGTCCATTACATGGCGGATTTGTAGTTCTTGTGAAATGTGTGAGTTTACCAGCGATCTCAGGAAGCTAGAAACTTTTTAAAAATGTATGGTGGGACTTTCTGTCAAATTTTTGTGTACTATTTTAAAAAGGGTTTCTATTTTATATTTTATGTAAAATAAAAGTTTCCGCTCAAAATAAACATCAAATTATTTATTATACGCTGTTGAAAATGTCAATATTTGGGTCAGAAGGGATTTTAGCTGTTTTGTGCCTAGGCATGGGGCGGTATAAGATTCTGTTGTCTGATAACCTTGGATAAAAATATCACGGTTTCACGGTATGACGGTATTGTGTTTACTGCTCTAAAATATATTCTTTATAAATGTCTGGCTAAAAAAACAATAACTCTTTCCCCTTTGAGCACTATGTTTTATTCTGAGAAAAATTTTAAGTATTTTGGGGCAGTAAACATGTCAGGCTAAATAATTCAAGTGAATCATTGACTTCTGCTGTCTTCATTTGTTTCAAAAACACAGATGTCTTTACAGTTTACATCTAAGAAACAAAACAAAAGTATAAATAAAAAAATCTTACTTATACCTTAGGAACGGTATAGCAGAACATTTTGGCAGTATGAAAACTTTGACTTTTCCAAACCGCTGTATAACTTGGGTTATTATCCCATGCCTATCTGTGCCTGTCCCTTTAAATGCATATGAGCTCATGTGCCTGTGCCTTTAAATGCATATGAGCTGGTTTTCCCCCCGCTCACTGTTTGAGCCTGACTGCGTGACAGAATGGAAGATTTCCAGCTTTAGATTACAGAATAACAACACACCATAATGACAGGTGCCAACTCAGATGGAGCAGAGACCCAGTCACAATTAGCGAAGTAAAGAATGAACCAGGAAGTTTCTGAGTGGTTATTTTATGTAGTTGTTGTGGAGTTTATTCAGCCTTCCTGCAACGTTGAATGAGCCACACACAAATGTTGTTAAAAAGTTCCCTTGTACATTTCACGTTGCATTTTTTTGTCATCTACTCCCAGCCCATTCTATGAGTAAATATACAATGCTTTATTAGATCTATTATATCACACAAAATAAACATGAATTTACGTGCTAGTGTCCTCGTTTATAGTTTTGTATGGACATTATGCAGCTGTGGTGATTTGAGCAGTTATGAATTACGTAACCTTAGCTTAAAATAATAATAGTTCAAAATACCATAAAAATACAAAGTACACCTTCTTCCTGAGGTGGAGCTGGATATCACAGAGAGTTGAAAAAGATGTTTTAATCCCTGTTTCCTTAAAAATCCTGTCATGTGGACATGATAATATGTGGTACTACTGAGACATAATAATATCCGCCTGTCAATTAAAATCAGTTGGTGGGGATAATCAGGCTGCTACATCAAAGAGCGGTTGGCTCTGGGATTTGGATCCTGGTTTAGCTTTATTCATTCATTCATTTTCTTTTTGGCTTAGTCCCTTTATTATTCCGGGGTCGCCACAGCAGAATGAACCGCCAACTTATCCAGCATTTGTTTTACGCAGCGGATGCCCTTCCAGCCACAACCCATCTCTGGGAAACATCCATGCATTCTCATTCACACACATACACTACGGACAATTTAGCTTACCCAATTCACCTGTACCGCATATCTTTGGACTGTGGGGGAAACCGGAGCACCCGGAGGAAACCCACGCAACCACGGGGAGAACATGCAAACTCCACACAGAAATGCCAACCGGCCCAGCCAGGACTCAAACCAGTGATATTCTTACTGTGAGGTGACTGAGCCACTGTGCTACCTATGCATATATTTATTCAGTCATTTTCTTTTCGACTTAGTCCCTTTATTCATCAGGGGTCGCCACAGCGGAATGAACCACCAACATATCCAGTATATGTTTAACGCAGCGGATGCCCTTCCAGCGGATACCCAACATTGAGAAACACCCAATGCACTCTTGCATTCACACTCAGAACTCACAGAAATGCCAACTGGCCCAGCCAGGACTCGAACCAGTGACCTTCTTACTGTGAGGCAGCAGTACTAACCACTGTGCCACCTATGCATGCATACATAGTTTTAATTCATTTTTCGAAATAGTCTGACTTTACTGTACTTATATATAACATTCAGTGTCTTGAGTATAATTTCGTGATTCAAATAAAAAAAAAACATTACATTTGAAAATATATAAATTTCAGAAACCATAGCAACTCCATTTTCAACTCCATTTTGATTTTTTTTTTTTCTTTTATGAGGAACTGACCTACTGTAACTCTGACTTGTCTTCACACTTCCCACACACTGCAGGGGTGTCCTGAAATGCTGCAGGATTGTCCGAGGCTGCATCTGTACACCTTTCCTTTTCTCTGCTTCTGAGAGTTTTAGCGAGGGTTCCCCAAGATCAAGTCCATTTATTATTTGAGTGGCTTCATTATGACTGGCCTGAGTTTGGCTTTCAAATGTACACTGCACCTATTCGCAAGGGCTCACCCCTATGCCCTAATCCCTCTGAAGGGTTAACCCTCCAGTAGGACAGCTAAGAATGGATTAGAGCAGGGGTGTCAGACTCATCCAGTTCCTGGAGGGTCACAGCAGTGCAGAGCTTAGCTTTAACCCTAATTAAACAGATTTGATCAAACCAATTGAGTCCTTCAGGCTTGTTTGAAACCTGCAGGTAAGTGTGTTGAAGCAATGTTGTAACTAATCTCTCCAGAACCGCAGCCCCAAAGGAATTGAGTTTGACACCCCTGGATTAGGGCATCAGGATGAGCCCTTTCAAATGGAACTTCCCTGCATACAGTAAATGATCATAAGGGGCATTAGTTGTACCCCTTGAAATCCTTCATTTCAAACAACTCTTAGAATTGGCCAGTTTTGAGTATTTTTTGGAATACTTCAAAAAGGCTGTCATGATTTTCACTCTGAAGTACCTTTTTTGAATTTGTGAAATCCAAGTTTGGGGAGTCCTTTTGTCTAAGCATAGATAACTTGAGACCTGGAAAGTATGGGTCGGACCCTTAAGGGGTACTCAATCAAACAATAGATTTTAATCTTTCATCAGAGACAGTCTCGAGTTTCAGCGCTCCTTCAACCTGAAAGTTGCATGCCTTAAATCATGGTGCGAACAACGAGACTTGAACCCAGTTAATTGCTTTCAGTGTTGGAGTGGCTAAGGCCTATACGCCCATTGGGAGTTCCCTCTTGGGACATTGCCTCTATTGCTTTAACAGCAGCTCGATTGGAGTCATTGGAGTTGGTCTCACAAAAAGATGCTGACTGGTAAGGTGTCCCTCTTATTATTATTGATCTCACTTAAGGGAATAGAAGACCTGCAGGGCTGGTCAGTGCCCCTCTCCTGCTTAGTCTTTTCTCCAGGGTGACTTGTACCCCAGAAGAGATCTTATTCTCAAGGTTTATTATGCAGCTGGTCAGCCAGTCAACTTGCAATCTGTCTTTTTACCACTGCAAGTTGATGGCAAGTAAGCTTTGACTGAATACGTCCTCTCCATTCTTTGAGTATCTACTGTACATTCATCTCTCAATCCAGCAGCAGTAACTCTCTCAGCTCTTGGTCTACTTAGGGGATGCAATAGAGGTAACGCAGTCACAAAAAGGCATCTCTCACATTTGGATCACTGATGCCATCACTGATGCTTCACCCCTAGGTGTATGGGCCACTCTATTAGAAGTGTTGCATCTTCAGAGTCTCATGCTTGGGGTGCACACTTAAACAATTATGTGCTGCTGTTCCCTGAGAAGGAAATGAGATGCAGTGGCATGTTTCAACACCTTGACCATGACCATGTGCCTCATTCAGACAATTAGAATATGTCGAGTATTTCAGAGGTCTTCAGAAGTATTGTGGCAAAAAAAAATAATGTTTTTGCAATAGATCCCGTCTTGAATTGTCATCATTAATTGTTGTCTCAAAACATCTCATACAATTTTTGTCTAATAAAGTCTAATAAATCACATGAATTCAAATGGGCTGTTAGGGCAACACGGTGGCTCAGTGGTTAGAATTGTCACCTCACAGCAAAGTCGCTGGTTCGAGTCCTGAAAGGGTCAGTTGGCAATTCTGTGTGTAGTTTGCGTGTAGTCCGGTTTCTCCCACAGTCCAAAGACATGCGGTATAGGCGAATCGAATAAACTAAATTGGCTGTAGCGTATGTGTGTGTGAATGAGTGTTTATGGATGTTTTCCAGTACTGGGTTGCAGCTGGAAGGACATCCACTGTGTAAAAGATATGCTGGATAAGTTGGTGGATCATTCCGCTGTAGCTGAAGAATAAACGGACTAAGCTGAAGGAAATAGATAAATGATTGATAAGGGCTTTTCTCGTCTCGAACGGAATGAGCGCAAATGTGATACCGATTTCATACAAAAGTTCAGTAAATAATAATTTAGCCCTTTGATAAGTTTAGCCTGGTCCCTAAAGCGGAATAGCACACTGATGTCATAAGAACGTTCAGTGTGTGACAAGATCCGCTATTAAATTCAAATCTGCTTTTTCACAATGGCTCAGTGTGTTCAAACAATTGAATGTATTTGGCTATCAGATATTTAAATCATATACACTACCGGTCAAAGATTTGGGGTCAGTATTTTTTTTTTAAGACATTTTTCTGTTCATCAAGGGGGCATTTATTAAATGTTAAATTGTTACATTGTAAAATATTTATTTATATTTTTAAAAAACTGCTTTTTTATTGTATGTAGTTTCAAATTAAACTATTACTCCAGTCATTATTGCTTTAATTACTATTACCATTAATAATAATAATAATAATAATAATAATAATAATAATAATGATGATAATAATAATAATAATAATAATAATAATAATACTGATGATGATGATGATGATGATGATAATAATAATAATAATAATAATAATAATAATAATAATATTACAGTGATTTTTAAAGGATCATGCTCTGAAGACTGGAGTATTAAAGCTGAATATCTTTGAATACACTGGAAAAAAATTACATTAAAATTATAAACTACTTTTGAACAGCTATTTTATGGTGCAATAACATTTCACAGTTTTGCAATTTGTACTGTATGTTTGGTGAAATAAATGCAGCCTTGGTAAGCAGGAGAAGCTTATTTTAAAACATTTAAAAATCATTCTGACCCTAAACTCAGGGCTTCTAGTAGTACCCAGAATAGCAAAATCAAGTAAAGGGGGTCGGGCCTTCTCATTTATGGCTCCTAAACTCTGGAATAGCCTTCCTGATAATGTCCGAGGCTCAGACACACTCTCACAGTTCAAAACTAGATTAAAGACCTATCTTTTTAGTAAAGCATACACTCAATACATCACATAGCGGTATGATGCATGAATGTGCTCCACGCATCTCCTTTATATACACTATGAACTGCAGCTACGCTAATTATTGTCTTTGTTCTCTATTTCCAACTGGGGATACTGATCCCCAGGCCCCCAAAGACTATGCAGCGCCACGGATGCGATCCAAGACCCGTGACGAGACGATTCCAAGGCTCCATAATCCTGGACCTCGCTGTATCCTGAGCAGCTGCTTGGCGGAGTAGCAAGCAAGAGACGGATTCCTGTGACCCTCCAAGGACAGACGAGCCTCCAGTTCTCCAACCTCTGGCGCCTAGACTGCAGCTAGAGCTGCGCACCGATGGATTACTCTTCAGTGTTTGATCTCTAAGTAGTGAATATTAAACAACACTGAACTGAACTCAAACATTAATAACTAAACTGACATTTTCAATTTACTATAACCTTCTATGTGAAGCTGCTTTGACACAATCTACATTGTAAAAGCCGATAAAAAAAAAAAATGTGTAAGTACTAGCAAAACATAATACTTATGGTTTACATAATAACGGCTGAGGTCCATGAAGGTTGCAATAATAATTATTTTTTACAGCAAATTAATGATGTGCTTTATTCAAATTAGGTCACTAGAATGTTTACTCCATTATTATCAAAACAGGCACTTATTTTCATGTATTTTAAGAGAAGTTGATGAATTAACATGCATCCAGCAACTCTAATCTCTCCATAATGGTGCCATCACATTCTCATATTTATTTATGTATATGTATTTATATTATGTATTTGAGAATCTGAATATCAGATACAGTATCTCACAATCTTATCATAATATAAAAAAAAATTAAAAATGCATGCATGGAAATCTATGCGTAAATTATTGTGCTAAGATATGTGATGATAAATTTGCTGTGTTGTCATTTAAAATTTGATGTGTTCAAAGGACAAATAAAAAATAAATAAATAATTTAAATCACACACAGGGTTAGCTTGAGTATTTAAAATGTAAAATGTTAATTGTTAATCCTTTAAAATGTATTTAAAGGGTTAAAATTTTGCTTTAATATTAGACACAATATGGTTTATTTTTTGCTCAGTTTTGCAAAAAAATAAATATTTGATCCAAAACCACAACAAAATTGTGCATCCACTTAAACAATTCTTTTTTTTTTCTTTTCCTTTTCTTTTTTGTACAATGCAGTACATAGAATGTGAGCGTGCGTTAGTGTGTGTATGGGCATGTGTGTGTGTGATTGATTTTTAAACCAAGACAGCTGAGCATTGTCCGTTCTAGACAGGTGGAAAGACAATTTGCCATTCTACTTCTGACAGGTTTTGTCAGTTGTTTCCTTGCAATTACAGATCTGAGAGTTTTTGGGCTCGTTTCCAGTGTGGTCAAGAAGCAGAGGGTCTTGAACCTGTGGCCAGAGATGACTGTTCTGGGATCAGGGAACAGCACTCCCAGAGGACCTATGCGTTAAGTGCTTCACTCAAAGCAACATCAGCAGTGGAGACGCAGTGTTGCATGGCTCAGCATAACTCAAACTTCAACACTCTGCCAATTAATGCTGTAGAGCCCTTCTGTACTCCATATGCTCTTTAAAACACTGGCCGGACATTACTGCACATGCCAGCATTTAAACATGCACTTCTGATTGCAGATTTGCTGTTTTTTTAAATAATTTTCATCTTGTTTCAAGTTTCTCAATCAAGTTTTTCAAACTGAAAAATGATATCACTTGTAAAATATGTTTAAAGAGCCCCTATTATGGGTTTTTGAAAATGAGCTTGAATGTACAGTACTAACATAACAAAAGGGTAGTGAATTTGTACAGAGTGTATCGTTGCGTTTTTTTTTTTTTTTTTTTATATCAAAGCATTTTCCCAAAATGTGTGTCAAAATAAGATTTGTCACCAAAAATCATTCTGCTAGCTGAAGCACAGAAAAAGTTATGGTCAAATTAAGACTCAAAACACCCCAGAATGGAAGAAAACATCCCCAATAGCATATAAGGGCTAAGGTACATATTAGCCCAAAAAAACATACACTGGCAAAACAAAATTAATAACTGGATTTTGATGATGAGGTCTCATGAAGCAAAATGATTTGTTTATATATAATAACAAAAAGAAAACATCAAAAAGGTAGGTATTTATTTTAGTGTGTAAATAAACAATATAATATAATTGACAATATAATATAATCAGGAAATGACAATGAAGATCTTGAAAATAATAAGAGACCAGTTTAAAAGTTCACGATTTGCCAGTAATACAGTAAAAAAAAATAAAAGTAAAGTAAAAAAAAAAAAAGTATACAAAGTAAAGCAATATATATATTGCTGCTTTTTCAAACTACTTATTTAAAATGAGCTGAATCAACGCAATTCTTGACTTTTTGGGGGAAGAACTTAATTGTTTTATGTTCAATCCATTTAATTATGTAAAAAAAAATCAATTATGCTACTTAATCAATTTGTGTTGGGACAACATGAAGATATTGTTTGAAACCCAGCATTTTTACAGTGAAGGTAGGTGTTCTGAGGGGGAAAAAACACTTCTTTTAAAAACAACTGTCCTCTTCATTATGGTGACCACATTATTTTACACCATTTATTTGACATCCACTCATTGAGGATCAAATAAATTATCAAGTACCAAATACTTTCCTTCTCAAATATTCTTGTCACTGAAATGGATAATGAAACCTAAATTGCAAAGAGTGAAACAAGTAGACTATTTAATGAATACTGTCCTTTTTATGAGAGCTGTTTATTACGAAAGACAACTCATTTCTAACCTTTTCACGACAGCCAAATGCACTGACAGTTTGACCTTGCTGTATTGCTGGTCTAACATTTGTAAAGATCACCACACACATCACATCCTCACAAGTCTTTAAAGACACATGGAGCAACGGTTTTGTATGATTTTGGCTCCATAATTGTCTTGTGTGAATGAAAAAAAAGTGATAAGCTGAGGAAAGACAGCAGAAAATGACAGTGACATTTAAAGTCTACGCAGGCACGAGTCCAGTCGCCTCTCATCTATTGGCATGAACCTCAGCAGTGTCTTCATTTATTCAGCTGCTGATCAGACCAGAGCTGAATTATTTAAGCCATCATCAAATATTTTAAAAGCTAATATCTGTAGGGAAATTGTTCAGTCAATTGTACTGTCAGAAAATTGACAGTGTTTTCAGAAGCTTTATCAGTAGAGTTCATGAGCAGAAATAGTTGACTGATACTGTAATATAATGAATATTTGAAATACTTTATATATAAAAAAGTAAATAACAAATAATTAACAATTTTAAATAATATTATTTAATTATTTTGAATAAAAATAATATTAAATAATTAATATTAAATTAATTGAAATTGTCGTTCAAATGAAGTGAATAAGTCCCCTAGTATTCATGTTTTTAAAAAGCATGTTAAGACATATCTTTTTACATTTGCCTAATAGTATGTGAAGTGCGTGCATTGCATGTATCTGTATTGTATGCATATTGAGTATGTGGATTTGTATGCATGTATGTACTGCATGTATGTATGTGTGTATAGATGTGTATATGTGTGTACTTATCTGATTATTTTGTTGTAAGATCAGTTTCTGTACTTGAGTATCCCATATGTATGTTTAGGTTGTTTTCAATATTTGTTGTTGTTCAATAGTTGTATGTTATATATATATATATATATATATATATTAGGGCTGTTAAAATTAGCGCGTTAATGCACGCCGATAAATTTGAAATATTTAACGCATTAAAAATTTTACGCATTTAACGCAGTGGCAGTTTTTTTTTTATTTCCTGTTGTGGCCGACATGTGTTCAGGGCCGGCGCATCCATAGAGGCGACCTAGGTGGCCGACAAGGGTGGCAGAATAGTGAGCGAACCCCCCGGTCCTCACTTTAATCCGCGACACCTACCCCCTCCCTCCCGGTCCTCACGTTCATCCGCGAACCGGTCACTTTCTTTTTCACTTTTGGGTTGAGGGCGGCGTGATCACCGTTCACCTAGAGCACCAGTTCAGCTTGCTCCGGCCCTGCGTGTGTTTAATGAGCAATATGGATGAAGGATAATATGGATCCATGTAAATGTACTCAGTGAAAGTGCCAGATGATGTCACAAGCTGTCAAAGACAGCCCATTCCAAGCACCCTCAAATGTTTCATTAAGTTTGATGTGTTTCCCCCCTACACGCAACTTTTGTAAAGCGTCTGCTTCACGTTGCTGTATCAGAATCCTTGCTTGAGAAATACAGCCATACTTTAAGAACCGTAGTTGTGCGGGTTGATGATTTGACGTGAGTGCTCTGTACTGCGCGCCACTCTCTCTCTCTCTCTGTCTGTCTGTCTGTGTGTGTGTGTGCCTGCATGCGTGTGTGTTGTCACCCGATAATGTCAACAGACTGGACTGTCTTAGCAACTGGCTAATGTTAAGGAGGACTAAGCAAAATTGTTTCTACTTTATAATTAATGTTCTCAACTCGCAAAACAACTTCACAATTAATACAATTGTTTGTATTCAATACTTTTTTTTTCTTCCAATTTCCATATTTGCAATGCCTGTATTTTTTTTGTAGTTCACTTAGAATCCAAAATGGAAATAATTTTTGTTTGTTATTGGCATTGATTGTTTTAAAATTCAAATGGCACTTACATGCCTGTGTTTTTATTTCTGTGATAAATACGATATTAATCATGATTAATCACAAACAAAAGTGTGATTAATTTGTTATTTTTTTAATAAATTGACAGCCCTAATATATATATATATATATATATATATATATCTATTTTATATAAATTATTTTAAATATTTTTTTTTTTTTTGTTTGTTTCCCAGAGATGGGTTATGGCTGGAAGGGCATCCGCTGCCTAAAACAAATGCCGGATAAGTTGGCGGTTCATTCCGCTGTGGCGACCCCGGATTAATAAAGGGACTAAGCCGAAAAGAAAATGAATGAATGAATATATATATATATACATTAATTTAGTAACATTAATTTGACACTGTTCTGTGCTGTATGTTTAACATATCGCAATCTTTTGCACTTGTAGTGTTAAAGGAAAACCACATCATATTGCACAATGCAACCACACTGTCAATGTGCCGTTGTTAACACTGCATATTGTTAATTCAACATTTTTGGGGTTATTAACATAGCAACACTGCATATTTTACACTGTTGGTTTTACTGTGTACTTTATATGAATATCCTTTTTCCACTGCACTATGACTTTGTTCTATACTGTATATTATTTCTATGAAAAGTGACAAGACTTTTGTCTAAGCAAAGTCAGATCTTATTGTCCTAATTAAATGATTAAAAATCAAAGCATGATCATATTTTATTTTGGTAAAATAAGCGTAATCTAGAGGCCTTTGCCTTTCATATAAGCCATGTCTGATATCGAATAATCAACTAGAACTCATGTTATTATTTGTTGTTCCTAATATTTGGATAGGCAACAAGACTTTTGTCAGGTAATGTATAAACATTATAATATACATGCTGCTTATACATACACTGCTGGCCATGGCTAAATTATTCAAACTCTCATAAAATATTTCACTGGAGAAATAGGTCAGATTTCGGCCAGTCACTCACTACTTTTTACCAGAAACATTTTTTTCCCACTCGATAGTTTAAATTAATGCAAAAAAAAATTATAAATAAAATATCAAATACAGTTTGTTTTTATTTAAATTGTGATCTTCACTCTTTTTGTCCTACATAAATTCAGATATTTAATTACTCTAATAGCGTATGCATTTAAAACTCTATGAAGCCAGGCAGACTCTTGCAGACTAGATTTCAGTTTGAAAAGCAACATTTTCAAAGTCATCTCCGTGCAAACCCTGCTAACAAGATGCACGCGCTGATTAAAAACACATTTTCTGCAGCCATTCTCTGCTGATTCACTTCAAAACAACTCAGTGTGGTTTCCGAAGTAGCTCACAATCACACCCTGTCCTGAAATAAAACGCTCCGGTCTGAACATTCTCAACGCCAAACACCGCAGACAGAACTGACTTGATTAGAATCACCAATTAGTAAATTGCAGAGGCGTTTTGGACAGGCACTTTTTCAAACCACCACTTTTGCTGCTGTAGCAAAACTCAGAGGGCTTGGTTTTGGAAATGTGTTGCTTTTGGACTGAAATGAATAGACCCACAAATAATGGTAATGAGTCGGAAGGAAGGGAAATGACATTTCATTAGGTCTGCAGCTTTTGGGATTTTAATGTGTGCACTCAAGGCAAATGGTGTGTTTTAAACTGTTGGTTACTTGCCGGTGGGTTCATATAGGATCTAAACTTACAGTACAACACAAAGCTAAATTTGTAAACAAAAGAGTCTGGGTTGAAATAATGGACTCTGAGTGGTTCAGTCATTAAAGGTTACACTTCTAATACAGACTTAAAGCATTTCCGAAAATTGCAGACTTACTAAAATGTTAAGTTCCGCAATGGTGGCCATTAATAATGTTTGTTTATTGTTTTATGATTGGACAGCACATAAACCCACCCCGCACAGTTCTGCCACCACAGCAGAAAGCGGTTTTTAGAGGAGATGACGGTACAGTCCTGTATAAGCAACTCTCCTCAGCAATTTGCTAAATGCTCTTTGCATTGAGCGCCTGTCAAATGTATTGGCAATAAGAATTCTGAACTTGCTCATTTTTATTTAATGCTCCTGCGCAAGATCTGAAATGTACAATATACCAGTCATTCAAAACCTGACGTCATGAGGGTATAGACAACATGGATTATTGAGATAATCAAAAGCGATGGAGATAAAGATAAAGAAGAGTTAGGGGGGGAAAAATGACTAAAATCACTCAATCTGTTCTGTATTTCAATGCAATCAAATTTTTGAGAACTCAAGCAACTTTCAAGATCCACATTATCCCCTTCTAATGAATGTAGGAAAACTTTGTGACCTTTTTTTTTGACTCGCTCTGAATGTGGTCTGGATTTCTGATGACATTCTGCTGAGTCAGTTCTGAAAAAAGGCCATAGACCTAAAATTAAAATCAAGTAAAGAGGCTTTAATTATTTATTTACTTACAGAAAAGTTACAGGTTTGTTCTAATAGACATGTTTGTGAACAACATCTAACTCTAAGTTGCAATAATTGTAATTTGAAAAGTAAATTGTATATATATATATATATATATATATAAATGTATATATAACATATATAAAGTACATGTGAAAGACAAGTAAATTGGACATTTCCTTTTTTTAACTAAATTAAATAACTGGTAATACAGAAACATCAATGTAACACAACTTCACAAATTAAAAAGCAATACAGGATCAAGGGAAGAATCAAACTGGGGATTTAAATATGTGGATAATAAAAAACAAACACCAGACACAGGTGAACATCTAGGTGAATCTATCAACCAATGCGTAACCATAGAAACAAATAGCATAGGAACAAAAACTGTTGATTAAGCGTAGTAAATACTAAAGTGCTTTTGAATCAATCATTCATTCATTCATTCATTCATTTTCCTTCGGCGTAGTCCCTTATTTATCAGGGGTCGCCACAGCGGAATGAACTGCCAACTATTCTGGCATGTTTTATGCAGCGGATACCTTTCCAGCTGTAACCCAGTATTGGGAAACACCCATACACTCTTACATTCACACACACACACTCATACACTATGGCCAATTTGGTTCATCCATTTCACTTTTACTGCATGTCTTTGGACTGTGATGGAAACCGGAACACCTTGAGGAAACCCACGCGAACACTGGGAGAACATGCAAACACACACAGAAATGCCAACTGGTCCAGCCGGGACTCAAACCAGTGACCTTCTAACTGTGAGGCGACAGTGCTAACCACTGAGTCACCGTGTTACCTGTTTTTTTTCTGCATTATTTTAGTACAATACTCATACCCTAGCTCGATGATTATGTTTTTTTTTTAACTTGTATAAAATGTTCAAACACCAAACAACTTATGTTTTGCTTTACATTTCAAAGTGCTTAAATGAAAATCTAATTAAATAAAAAATACATTTGATTAAATTCATAAATTGTGTTTAATGACAGCATTTCAATTATTTTCCTGAAATGTACATTCATACAGTAAATCCTGAACACACACAGCAAAACAAATCAGTGTACATTTAACTCAATTTGAGTTTAACTTAACACTCTTTGGGTATTCATATGACTCCCTCCATTTTGGAGTTGAAATAACACTTTCTAAAGTGTGAAAACTGTGCATTACTCCCAGAGTTCATTTTAACACAGAAAAAGTTTATTCTTACATCGAACTGGAGTGTGTGTGTTACCCTTCAAAGTATTAATATATTACTTTTTTCCTATATTATCAATTGGTGTGTGACAGATAACAGTGATCAAATATGTTGAAAATAGTTTTAATTTATTTAATGTTCATTAATCTTTTCAGAAATATTTTCAATACCTTCGACTTTAAAATTTTAAAATGCAGCAAGACATGTTTCAAGTTTAAATAAAACATACTGGTTTGATAACTTCCCATCGCTAGTGGGAAATACACTGCATATTGGGTTAAAAGTTTAACACTTAAAAAAAAAAAAACTCTTAAATATGAATTTTTTCACACTCATGGAATAAAATGTACTCTGGTTTTAACACTGAACAACACCCAAAAATAATTAAATAAATAAAAAAATAAAAAAAATAAAATAAATCACACTGTATATTTAACAATGGAATTTTTGCTTTGCATGGTCATGTGCAATGCCCACAACTCCTAACACCATAATTAACACAGAAATGTTAGTCCCGTCCAAATCCAAATATGAAAATGACAGACATTAAGTTTGCAAAAAAACATACCTCAAAAATATTTTTTACTAGAACTTGTAACTACGTTACGCTGCTTTGACACACATTGTAAAAGCACTCTAAAAATGACGACGAAATGAAATGAAAATGTTCAAATAGGGCTAAAGACAGAAACAATAACTTCACCATGCATATACTGAGGCATTGAACTACATTCAGTCATTTGTAAAATTGTTTACTTAACTTGAACCGCAAGCAGTTTGTCTCTAAACATTTTTGAGTTCTACATACAGCTCCTTTTAATAATCAATAAAGGTAACACCAGCTATAGAGCATCCTGAGTCTACCTCAAACAGCAGCAGGTTGCGTTGTTCACATGTTGATCCTGAGGTTTGTATTAGACTGAGCTTATGCATAATGAATGGCTCAGCTGAATAAGTAAAGAGACTGCAGCCGCAAAAGCTCAAAAGAATAGTGCAGAGCAGAGCAGACACACAGATGAACAGAGTTTAAATGTCACCCATCAGTCTCAGCTCTCACAGCCTCCCATCTCAAATCAAACTAATTAAAATAAAAAGAAAGCCCTTATCGCACATTTCACCGCCACGCTCCCTTCAAGGTGAGTCATTCGTCAGCTGTTCATTGTTTCGTGAGGTCGAGGTATTTTCAAAATACTACTGGTGTTTGGTTTTGGTGTCTGCGTGTGATTTATGGAAGCGCCAGCAGAAGGAACTACTTCTTACTGTCTCATAAAAAAAGTAGAAAAGGAGGAAGAACGTCTGAAGAAGTACAGTATATCACAGCTGAGCCTGCGATGATTTGATCTCTTACCAAAAAAAACGGTGTGGAAAAAGTATGATAACCCAAAGGCACCTAGACAAATACGTAGGGATGAATGAAGAAGTCTGAAGAAGACTTTCTCCTGGCAGATAAATAAATAAATAAAATGAGCCTGGGAAAACTCTTGATAATGAAATTCAACAAATCTGTGGCTGATTTCATCCCTGATCAGGCCCTCCTGCAAGAGGCTGTAATTGGATTGGAGAAGAGGGCCTGAATTCTGATTAATGAGAGGAGTGGAGGTGATGTGGACTCACTGAGGAAACGAAAACTTTACTGAGGGGGAGGTAATGAGGAAGCAGGCTATCCACAGCAACCTTATCTTACTGATGGTGCACTTACCCAGCGTTTAGCCCTGCGTGGTTTTCTGAATGTTTAATGAACAAACTAACAGCTGGAGGAATATTTAGAGTAATATTACTTAGACAAATAATAATCGCCTCTTTTCTGCCAAAATATACATTTATCTCCCAGCTACATCTTTAAAGTCTGTGTAAAATCTAAAATGACAATGTTTATTTTGTTAGTGCACATTGTTATTTTGTGGCGTTACGGTGGCACAGTGGGTAGCACGATCGCCCCCAAGCAAGAAGGTCATTGGTTCAAGCCTCGGCTGGGTCAGTTGGCATTTCTGTGTGGAGTTTGCATGTTCTCCCTGTGTTCGCATGGGTTTCCTCCGGTTGCTCCCCCCCAAAATCTAAAGACATGTGGTATAGGTGAATTGGGTCCTCGCTAAATTGTCCGTAGTCTGTGGATGAGTGTTTCCCAGTGATGGGTTGCAGCTGGAAGGGCATCTGCTGCGTAAAACATATGCTGGATAGGTTGGCAGTTCATTCCACTGTGGCTGAAAGCTGAAAAGAAAATGAATGAATAAACATTGTTATTTTTAGTTGAACTATTAATCCATGCAGATTAATCTACTGACCAAAAAAGGTTTGTTTTGGTAATTTTCAATGGAAATCTGTCCGCCTGCTTGCACTTTTGAAGTCACGGTCCTTCTCTGTTGATGTCCCACCACAAAGACATGACCTAACACTTCTATTTTATGTATAGTCAGAAAAATGACTAATTAAGGCAAACTCATATGATTTAATTGGTGTGTGACTGTGGGGCATGATGGGATATGTAATTTAGTTCAACTTCGGATGTGAAGTTTGGGTGAATGATAGGGAGTGTTCTCCAGTGAGCTAGATCGCTGATGATCATAACAAAGCCCCCACTCTAGGATTACACATGCTCCAAATATAATCCAGGAGGTAGGTGAAGCAGCGACAGAACAGAGGGAGGTCCAGGTCCATGAAGCAGAGGTGAGCCTGGTGTGTGGAAGGCCTGGAGCGTGGAGTTGCGAAGCACCAGAGGAATGGAGCTGAAGCATATCTGGGGACTCTGGGTCAGGTGGGGCACACAACCCCAGTGGGTCAGGAGGCTCTGGGTCAGAAGGCACTGGTGGGGCAGGCAAACCCAGTGGGTCAGGAGGCTCTGGGTCAGGAGTCATAGATGAGTCCGACAACCCTAGTAGGTCAGGAGGCACTGGTGGATCAGGCAGCTGCTTGACAGCTCTTGCAGCTGTAGCTCTAGTGGTGGTGATGACCACTGGAGATCAGGCGGCTATGTCGATGGCTCTTGCATCTGTAATCTCTGATGGTGGCAGCTGCCATTCTTGTTGCTCTGGAGGTGGTCATTCCTGGAAGTCAAGCGGAACTGAGAGGTCACAGGGCTCTGGCAGCAATGGAAGGTCAAACGGCTCTGGTAGACATTCATGGGTGCTCAGGTGGCGGAGGATCTGGCAGCTCTGGCAGGGGCTCTGGCAGCAAAGAAGGCTCTGGCAGTGACAGTTCTGAAAGTGGCATTTTTCAGCTCTGACAGTAATAGCTCTGGTGGTGGCAGCAGCTTTGGCAACAGAAACAGGTTCAGGTGATAGAAACTCAAAAACAGAAACCTTGACTGGAAACATGACAAGAAGAGACTTGGGACAGGAAGCCATCTTGTGAGCAAGTGGCAGATTAGTGGTGACCTGGTACATTACCTGCGGCCACTTTGTGAGCTAGAAGGCTGGTGGAAGCCATCTTGTGGTTGGGTGAACTGGCTGCAGCCATTTTGTGAGCTGGCTGTGGTCTAGGCTGACGAACAGGAGACAAGGGTAAAAGTGATGCCAGCATTATTGTATTGCGTGAAGGAGCAGCAAGCTCTGTCACCAGCGAGTCTTGCTATCTTTTGCCCCCCATAAAAATATTTAGGCATTTCATCCACCTCACCTACGGTGAAGGGGGAACCAACGGAGAGCAGAGCAAAGTCCATAAACTCCACGAGTGTCCCTTGAGTACCAACACAGATCAGTAAGCATTTTAAAAATTCATTAAGTCCACAATTAAATTCAATGAGGACACAGTCTGGAAGATCAGTGGTTGGCAAGGTTCAGAGAGTTTTGTGTGTGGTTCTCAGGGGAATGCTCACCTTATCACAGATGGACTAATACTACTGCTGGATCCATTGTGTGACTGAGTCTTCTGTAATAAGTTGGCTGGCAACAAGGGTTGGATCCAAATTGCAGCTTTTATTAGAGAATGGCCATAAAGGCAAGGTTCACCACATGATCAGATGGGAGCATGCAGACAATTTAAAAGGGTAAATGGTAACCCAGCGAAGGGTTGAGGAAAGAAGCAAAACAAACATAAACAATGAAACAAACAAGGGTCAAAGCACGGTTAGACAATCCTAGAACCACTCACTACAGGGAAACAAGACTCAGCCAAGATGTGTTTGTGTGTGTGTGTGTGTGTGTGAGGTGAGTATATAACTGTGTGTGTGTGTGTGTGTGTGTGAGGGTGATCATAACAGTACAAATGAGCAGGGGCATTACCACTTGGGGAAAAGGAGGACAGAGCGCATAGGGCCCTTGCAATTCAAGGGTCCTGCGACGGCAAGCAGAGGGGCCCAACATAGGTCTGGTCATAGGACTGCACAATATATTGTTTCAGCATCAATAATGCAATGTGTGCATCTGCTATAGTCACTGCAATTATGTAATTATGAATCTGAATTAAAGTTGAGCAGGAGCCACTGCTGAAAACACTCATTTGTGTTTTTCTAAAGTATTAAGTTACTCAGAGTTTATCATCTGAATGTGTCTGTGACTGTGTGAACATTTTAAGCAAGTTTAAAGCACAAGGCACAATAAATTATATAGTTTGTAACTTAAAAAAATGAATTGAAGACTACGCAGAGTTATTTTGCATCTGAACATATTATTATTCTGTACCGACAGTAAATACTGCTTTGATTCAACTTTATTGTCATTACACATGTACACTACCTGACAAAAGTCTTGTCACATGGAGCCAAGTTGGTAAGGAAAAATCATGGTTCAGGGTTACATTCAGTATTGTGATACGCGAGAGATCTACAGAGTTGATGGCGACGTCAACAGCCTGAGGTATCAAGATGTTGTGCTGCCTGTTACATTACAAACCACAGGAGAGGGCAAATTCTTCAACAGGATAGCACTCCTTCTCATTCTTCAGCCTCCACATCAAAGTTCCTGAAAGTATAAAAGGTCAAGGTGTTCCAGGATTGGCCAGCCCAGTCACCAGATGTAAACATTATTGAGCATGTTTGGGGTAAGATGAAGGAGGAGGTATTAAAGATGAATCCAAAGAATCTTGATAAACTCTGAGAGTCCTGCAGGAACACTTTCTTTCCCATTCCAGATTTTATTATTAAGTTATTTGAGTCATTGCAGAGATGTATGAATGCAGTCGTCCAAGCTCATCAGAGTCATACACAAT
Source organism: Danio albolineatus (assembly GCA_903798035.1). Taxonomy (NCBI): domain Eukaryota; kingdom Metazoa; phylum Chordata; class Actinopteri; order Cypriniformes; family Danionidae; genus Danio; species Danio albolineatus. Next base: position 4,160,646 of record CAIGQQ010000306.1, read on the forward strand.
ATTAATTCTTCTTCCACTGCACCATGACTTTATATACCAAACTGTACATTATTTAACTTAAGTGACAAGACTTTTGTCTAAGCAAAGTCAGACCTTACTGTCTTAATTAAATAAAAAAAATGTAAAAAAAAATTAAAATTAAGGCATGATCATATTTTATTTTGGTAAAATAAGCATAATCTAGAGGTCTTTGCCTTTCATATAAGCCACTGATGCCAAATAATCAACTAGAAGTCATGTTATTATTTGTTGTTCCTAAAACTTGGGTAGGCGACAAGACTTTATTCTGGTAGTGTACAAGTACAAGGGAATGAAATGCAGTTTAGGTCTTACCAGGAGTGCAATAGCAGTTAAAAGTTAAAATTATAGAATACTATGAATAATAGTTACAGATGGATGTACTATGAACATAATATACAAGGAGTATTTACTAGAATCAGATATTTACAAACAGATGAACATACTGTATACCTTGCTATTAATAATCAGGGATATGCAAACAGAAATGAACATAATATACAGGTTGTTTATTGCTATAAACAGTCATTACAAATAGATTTAAATATAAATATGTATATCATACATTTACAAATAAATACGTTTGTAAACAGACTCAAAAATGCAATATTGTATTGCACACATGCTAATGTAATAAATAATTACACAGATCAATTGTAAGTTTAATCATTATTATTATTATTATTATTATTATTATTATTATTATTATTATTATTATTATT
>CAIGQQ010000306.1:4161395-4171539 GCA_903798035.1 Danio albolineatus
TTATTATTATTATTATTATTATTATTATTATTATTATTATTATTATTTTTACAAGTCTAATATATTATGATGTGCAGAATTTTTACTGGTACTTTGGAAACAGTAATATATAGTCCATCCCCATCAGTATCTCTATCAAAGATCAAGAAAAGACATAAGTAAACATTGGCTCCCCACAATATAGTATGAGCAAGTTTACATTTAACATTTGAAGCACTTCAAATCTTTAGAAAAGAAACAAGATAAGTTGAAGCAGTGACAGCAAAGATAAGGATAATGGGAAGTACTATTAGAAGGTGATATGATCATTGGTGCCATATAAAACATCTACAATAACTACAGTGTCCGTTTACATAATTATGCACTTGCGTGTATTCAACAGATCTGTCTTATCTGTCAGGTCAGTGAAAGCGTGCCTTGTCTGATAACCATCTCGTGTCACAGCTGATTAATCCCAGCCTGAGAACTATATCAGTGTCAAGGCCTGTCAGATATTGATCGCAGATTATTGAAGCCCAATAGCCTCCTCGGACTACACCACAGAGAAATTGGAAGATTAATTTAGTTTTCTTGTCAGTTTGTCAAGAGCAAGCATGTTTTATGAAGCCTGACATGTTGCGCTACAGAAAACATTTTACTGGTTGACAACAGCTCACGTCTTGTCAGGAATCCAAGTGCCAAACCCTGCTTTGATTACATTGTGCGACAGCAGAACGAACAAGACAAGAAACCTCACAACAGTTTATTTTTAGACAGACTATCCTTACAAAATTCATAAACTACATCACAGCTGAGCAACCCAGTGTTGACATTTTTCAGTTTAGCCTGTAATCAATTTCTGTCAGTCAACATTCAAACACTACGTTTGACAAACAGCTCAAACTCACTGGTAATTAAAGCGGAATTTCAATTAGCATGCAACAAAATACAGTTTTTGGCGGTTCATTCCGCTGTGGCGACCCCTGATAAATAAGGCACTAAGCCAAAGGAAAATAAATGAATGTTTGAATTCCTTCTGTGCACAAAAAAAAAAAAAAAGAAAAGAAAAAAGTGACCTAAAAATGTTTGTCATTCTCGTAATGATATACATGTTCTTCTCTGATGCTGTGTTTCATGCCACAAGGGTAGGACAACCTGTCACTCACATCAGACTGACTAATAGCAGAATATAACCATCCAAAATGGCCTGAACAAAATCAATTTCTATTTTATTTGACCAGATTATTTTATTTATTTTAATTTCACCCAGAATATCATGGCAGGCCCTATATGCATATGTGCAATCTGCAAATTCTACAGCATATGCATCTTGCAATTAAATATAAAAAAATATATATCATTTATTTATTGTAAAAGTCAAGGTTTCAAAACCGCCAAATTGTTTTTTGCTATACCGTTCCTAAGGTAACAGTAATCCTGCACAAAATATGTCATTTTAAATTGTAAATAAATCTAATCAAGAAACTAATGAAGACAGCAGTCAAATGATTTATTTGGATTATTTAGCCTGACCTGTTTACTGTTCCAAAATATTTTAAATGTTTCTCAAAATTTATTTTATTTTGTATTAAATGTTTCTCAAATAAAAAAAAAATTTAAAAAAAGTTTTCGTTTTTTACCCAGATACCTAAAGAGAATATATTTTGGAGCAGTAACCACAATCCACAATAAAATCGTGATATTTTTATCCAAGGTTATCATACTGTCAAAATCAGAGTCCCGTCCATGCCTACTCTAGAGTGATTTTTTTGTTGTTGTTGTTCGATTAACTAAAAAAAAGTTGGGTGAGAAATAAAGTGCTATTTAATCAACATTTATACACCAATCAATCACAACACTGCTTTCAGCCAACATCCGAAACCATCAGACTTGAGGTCAACACACACACACACACACACACACACACACACACGCGCGCGCGCGCGCGCACACACACACACACACGCACAGAGTAATCCCAGGCAGACAGTGTTGAGGAAGGCTTTGATAAAGGTAAACTGGGAGGCAGAGATAAAGGAACAGCGGGAGCTAAAGTCCACAGTAAAGCTTGTTCTAACAAAACACACTAAAACACAAACTTCTATGGGAAGATAAAAAAAATATGGAAGGAAAAAAAAGCATTCAAGCATAAGACAGTGTTACTGTTATCAAAATGTGCGTTTTTGATAGATTTAACGTATTTTAGCAAAATAATATTAAATGATAGTGTCTGTATTACTCTACTACCCCCACAGTTTTATTAAAGGTCCCATGAAGTGCTTTGAAATATGCATGTTTATTTGATGTTTGACAAACTCAACCGAAACACGAACACAGGATGGGACATAGTATAGCTCCTCCCCTTTAAAAAAACAAACAAAAAAACAGCCAATAGTATTTTGTTTTAATCACCGCTCAGCCAGTGAGAGTGGTTGAGGTCAAGCGCATAAAATGAGCAAATGAGAAACGTCTTGAAGGGGGTGGAGTATGTCAGATACTAGAGAGCATTTGATTGGTTATGATTTGATGAGAAAAAATAATGTTGATCTATTTAGATTGACAAGACAAACTGCAAGCCTTACATGTTTATATCAGTTTTATATCTTCTAAACGGTTTTGGAGCACACCAGTTAATAGATATCTTAAAAACGAACAATACTAATACTTACATCTAAAAAAACGTTATTTTGATTTCATGGGACCTTTAACATTGACACTGTAAATGCTTTAGCAAACAAACACTAAATTACAGTTACACATCTGTCGACTGCTGATCGACTGCTGTAAGTGATCAACTTGCATAGTGTGCTTCTTCTCGTCAAACTCACTTCAGACCAATCTCACATTACTTAAGCTTTAAATACAATTTATTGAACAGTATAATTTAATAAACAATAATATGAAGTTCAAAACAAATCGGTCAAAAGAGCAATGGTCACATTTTGATATACTTGGTATTTAATTTAAACGAGGTTATCAAACTTAATGTCTGCCTCAGTCGACATATTTGCTTTAATACCAGATGATTGAGAGCAAATATTGCAATTAGATGAATCCAGAAGTAATAATATTTCATGTTTAACCACTATAAAGACATATATCAGATTCCAAAATAAATGTCTTTGGTAAGGTTGCTTTTATATAAGCGTAACAGTTTAATTTTCTTTATCTTGACACAGTGTCTTTAAATCCTGGTGCTCATATGCAAGGTGCTGAAAAAGGCGTGAGAGTATAAATGTCACACGTCTGTCATGTGAGTGTTTGCATAGAAAAACAATGGAAATATAAGACTCTGTCCCATCTCATGCTCACATAAGCCAGCCTGTGATCCCTTCTCTATATACACACACAAGAGCAGTGATTGAACATGAGTTTACTGCACTTGCTGTTATTATTATTATTATTATTATTATTATTATTATTATTATTATTATTATTATATACTATAGTTGGTTGGATACAGGATGTTATAACTTGAGGGTGAGTAATTAATGTGATTTATTACTATTTTTCCATCGCTATAAGGTGGTTCACTTTTTTAGATTTTTTTTGTATACCGCACTGTGTTCTGCATCCTGATTAGTGCATTGTGTTCTGCGTCCTGACTGACTGTAGATCGTTGTCAATCAATCTCGTCCATGCCATGTCTCCTGTACCGTACAGGATGCATTCAGCTTGCAAAATTGAAATAAATCTTCGATCGCTAGCAGTGTGACTCTGAAGTGCTGTGCTGTATGTATGTGGGTTTTCTCCCCATATTGTCAACAAAACGTTCTGCATCATGAAAGGCACCTGCGGTAGCACCCAAAGGGCAGAGAAAGATGCTAACCATCACACAAAAAGTTGGACTTCTGGACACGCTAAAGGAAGGTAGAAGTCACGCGGCTGTAGGGTGCCATAATGGAATAAATAAATGAAGATTATTCATTCATTTATTTTATTTTCGGCTTAGGCCCTTTAATAATACGGGATCGCCACAATGAACCGCCAGCTTATCCAGCGGATGCCCTTCTAGCTGCAACTCATCTCTGGGAAAAATCCATACACACTCGTTCACACTCAAACACTACAGACAATTTAGTCTACCCAATTCACCTATACCACATGTCTTTGGACTTGTGGGAGAAACCAGAGCACCTGGAGGAAACCCACACGACCACGGGACAGAACATGCAAACTCCACATAGAAATGCCAACTGACCCAGCCAAGGTTCGAACCAGCAACATTCTTGCTGTGAGGCGAACGTGCTACTCACTATGCCACCGTGGCGCCTTAAATGAAGATTAAATGATTTTAATCTTTGGTTTCGATCTATAATATTGGAGCTATAAGCCTTTTTATAAGAAGGCTTGAATTTGGAGAGTGTTTAAACAGGAGAGAAAAGTGTGAAAATGGTAATGCCTGTCTGAGAATCGTAGTGAGGGGTTTTACAGCCTTAAAACATCTATAATAATTGATGCAAAAAAATAAAGCTGACTACTTCGTGGATTTCGCCTACTGCGGGTTATTTTTAGAACGGAACACCTGCGAATAACAAGGCACCACTGTAAATTGATTTAGCTTTTAAAGGAAGCATACAAAAATATCAAAATGCTTGTACTGGAAAATAAGACAAAACACAAAGTAAGATAACGTAATGCTGAATCGCCATGAGAGTTGAGGTGTTTTTCTTGCGTTTGAATACATTTCAATGGCCCCACAATGTGCATGATAGAATAAATGTCAGCTGAATAAATTGACTTTCCAATTCCTCGTCACGCAAAGCTCGCCAAAATAAGAGCAGGAGCACTCCACAAACAAACTATTGCAAGTCCTGTGATTCATGGAAATACTTTGTTAATCTGTGCGGCTGTGTATTTGTTCCTTAAGGGCGTAGAAAGCATATGGTAATGTTTAGCCAAAGGGAATGAATTTTTCATACAGTGCACATCTACAGAAACTGAAAACAAACTTAAAGAAGGAAGAAAAACGTGCAGAACACAAGAAGTCCTACTGATTCAAAACCAGGCCCAATCCTGTAGAATGACAAGGATGAAAATCATTTAAATGCTACAAAGACACGATTAAATTTCACCGGCCATGCGCATCCCTTCATTTCACACCGTCCTCTGAGAAAATCATGACATGCACTTGAAAAGTAATGGCCACTTTTATCGTAACATCGTCCATGCAGGCTCCGCTGATTCGCAATTTACATCGTTATCGTATCAGATGATCTCTTTGGGTGAGTGAAGCGAGACCAAATGAGCCCGATCGCATCCGAAATGTTTAATACAGCTTTGAGCGTGGAGTTTGTGACTGAAATTCAACATTAGACTATGAAAACAACACTTGACCTTCCAGCTTCTTTTTCTGATGGTGAGCAATCAATGACAGATGTTCATTTACGGCTGAACTGTCCCTTTAAATCAGCGCACTGTAAGATCATCTCCTGCATTTTCTCTTCTCCCCAGTCTTGTGTATGAGAGTGGGCTGTAAGCAGGCTGTCAGAGAATGATGGGTTGCAGCGGACTGGGTTTGGGGACTGGGATGAACAGGGCCGCAGTGCTGTGGCCAGCAGGAAAGTTCTGCAAAGGTTCATCATCATCAACAGGCTCTGCTCAAGAGCAAAGGATCGATTGTTTCATCTCCTCTGTGTACTGGAGAGATAGATTCATCCTATGCTTTTTCACCTCTCCTCCCTCACTCTTTTTTGATCCCATGCTGTGGACGGATTTCTTTCGCAGGCATCTGAGAAGCTGCGCACGCACACACTTTTCTCTCCTTTTCATCACTCACTGAGCCAAAACTCTATAAGCTTATATTTTTCATTGTCTTCTAGGTAAGCTGTGGGTATGTTCTGGTGTTTGTACAATATTGAAGGCCCCGGCAAGGGTAGATTGAATGTTCACGTATGGACAACTGTGAGCAGAGGATCAGATTCATCCCGTTTCTTTTCATTGCTTGAGGAATGTCTTAAATGCTTTGAGAAGACTTTAAAAATGAAGTTTCAAAAAGTTTTTTTTTTCTTTTATCTAGAAGAACTGTTTATGGTTCCCTGAAGAACCTTACAGTGAACCGTCCCTAAAATAACTAGTTATTTTATATTGTGAAGAACATTTTAATCATAAATGTTTTTACTTTTTGTTGTTGTTGTTTAAATGGATATTTGCAGGGATGTTTTTTTTTGTGTGTGTGGATGTGTGTGTGTGTGTGTGTGTGTGTGGATGCCAATAAAGAATATATAATTTAATCCTGCAATTATTATGAAAATCCTGAAAGAATTCAGAAAATTTTGGATGTAAAAATGTTTGTGATATATTTGTGAATATTGTCATCCCTAATTAAATACATTTGAAACAATAACTACAGTATATGACTCTGTTTACACTGTAAAAAATCCTTCTGCCTTAAATTTTTAAGCTGAATTAAAATATCCGTATGAATCCATTGAACTTATATTATGTTAAACTGAGTTAAAGCAGCTTGCACAACTTATAAAATTAAGTTAGAACATGATTAACTTAGTTTAATAGGTTACAATGAACTAAAAACATATTGTATGCTGTCATGACTAATTGACCATATAATTGTTTACAGTGCAGGCGAAGAGATGCGTTTTTGTTGTTGTTGTTTTTTTTTCTTATTCACTGGGTCATCTAAAATCAGGCTGCAGCACATGATCATTTTGTGATTCAAGAAAATCACCCATTAAGAAGTACTGTATCCTATCCAGATAAATTTGTAAGAGTCTTAAAGGAACAATTCACCCACAAATTAAAACTTTAATTTTTAAAACATTATTACTCATCTCAATATCATACCAAATCTGTAAGACCTGTATGTTCTTCTTCAGCACTTAAATAAAGAAAATGTTTGATAAATTCAAGCACTCTCTTTTCCTTTATAGACAGCAATAGCTCTGTAAGGAAGGAGATTGAAAAGTACCAAGAACACCCAGAAAGTTACCACAAACATCCAACGTCAAAACTGTCAAAAGTGGTTCCATAAATTTGTGAAGCTATGAGAAAAAGAGAGAGTTACAGACAAAAAAAGTCAATATTCCAAATTTGTGAATTACTGAATTTTTAACTTAACCAATACCTCATGTTTAGCTTAGTTATTATTCAGAAACTTTTCAAACCTTTTACTTCAATTAACATGCAAGGTAATAGCTTTTAAATGTTCACTGGAGTTTTTGTTCGTTTGTTTTATGATCATTTCTTCAATGTTCCCACACACATACAGTATTAATCTATTTAACCACCTTCAAATTCACTTTCAAATTCTATATCATAACTTAACATAAACGCTAATCAACTTCTGCATAAATAATAAAAAAAAAACTTTTTAATCAACTAACACCACACTAATTTATGCTCAAACACTAAATGTTATGAATGTATGTATTAAATGTCATTTAAACTCTCTAAAGCTGTCTACATGGCAACAACGTAGCTTGCATTTTTAAAAGTGTCACATTTACGCAACAATGTTTTCACAAAATCAGCTTTTACATATCTGTGAAAACGACCAAAAGCACTGTATTACATATGCTCACTCTTGGTTTTAATGTGAAGCACAGTTGAAGTCAAAACGATTAGCCCTCCTGTGATTTTTTTTTCTTCCTTTATCAAATATTTGCCAAATGATGTTTAAAAGAGAAAATAATTTTTCATAGTTTTTCAATAATATTTTTTCTTCTAGAGAATTATTATTATTATTATTATTTTATCTATAGAAACCATCGTTATACGATGACATGCCTAATTACCCTAATATGCCTATTTAACCTAGCTAATCTAGTTAGGGCTTTAAATTGCGATTGCACTTTAAATTGCAATGAATACTGCTTAAAGAAATACATTATTAGAAATGAGTTATTAAAACAATTAAGTTTACAAATGTGTTGAACACATTCTTCTTTTCATTAAACAGAAATTGGTTAAAAATATACATGGGGCCCAATAATTCAGGAGGGTTTATAATACAACAATAATTTTGAAATACAATATAATACAAACAATTTGCTGAGGAAGCGTCAGCAAACACTTGATCAACAGTAACACTACCATGTACTTTAGAATTTTTGTGAGTTTATTCGCACCTGTCTTCTACACCTCCTATAAGCATGTACTTCGAACACCTCCCAAAAGCCTGTTCTACTTTGAATCTCATTTTCAGGTGTATGACTTTTCAATCACAAATGCTGTTGTCATATAAACAAACAGATACAACACATAACAAGTTTTCAATTTCGTGGGGTTTATTTATAAACTAATTTCGAGAGGATCACGTGCTTATGATTGAACACAGCTGGTACCACATCAGCTCTGCATATTGCACCAATCAGACGAATCCTGACACACTATAAATTACCAGAGCTTTCTACTCCGGTCATCTTCATTTTGAAGAATCCCCCCTTTCACCCCAACTCCTCCCCTTCTCTGATAGGGTGGCATGGTGGCCCAGTGGTTAGCACTGTTGCCTCACAGCAAGGACGCCGCTGGTTCGGCCTCTCCCCGAACCAGTCGGCGTTTCTGTGTGAATTTTGCATGTTTTCCCCAGGTTCTCTGGTTTCCTCCCACCGTCCAAAAAACATGCAACATACGTAAATTGACTACTTTTTTAAATAGCATCTTAAGGCAACTCTAGTCAGATATATATTAGCATGTTCACAAGCGGGGGAAGTTCTCGAGACTTACCTGAGCTCAAACTCTCCTCTCGCCCTTTAAACGGGAGGGAGCCCCGGGGTCAAGGATATTCTGAGCTCAGGGCTCTCTCCCGGGACAGCATGCCACATACGCGTTATAATCAATCATCAGCTAAGTGTGAACTCTTAAAGTGGCATAAATAACCCCGAAATTCTCCAAAATTTTCAACATCATCAGAATTTTTGAAATTGTCATAAATAAAAAAAAACTACTTTTATTTGACTTTTTATTTACTCATTTAATTGTTTGTCAAATTTCAGAAGGCTATCATACACTAGTCATAGTTTTTCTTTTATCTTTTTTTATTTTTTTTTACTTGATGTATCCAAAAGGGTGATAGAATACCCCAGTCAATATGGGACGTGTCAACAGAATCAGAAGGGCCAAATCATATCAATTTGTTTTTTGACTCATTTAAACAGCAAATTTGCAGACATCCACAGAGAATCTCACCAAAGCATTCCACCAGTCTTTCTACAGCAATAGCAGCAGTAGACTTCAAAGGTAGATATATTCGATCTGACCAAACTAAAGCATATATAATGACAAACGTTCTGTGCATCCAAATTGCATTGCGAAGCCTTGATCTCTGCTTTTGATATCGAAAAGTAAAAGTGACTTTTCTTGAAATGTTGAGTTGTTTGAAACAATATGATGTCCGGGTTGTAAATTTAGGTGTAAAAATCAAGCAATGAACTGTTATTGAATTAACTTATTTCTATATATTTATTTGTTATTTATTATAATCTTTTAAACCACTAAAATGTCAAGGAAAATAAAAAAAGAGAGATTTTTACAGGGTAGCAAGAGCTGTTTTTAATATGCAATACTTGAAACAGTCCCATTAATTCATGAAATATCTTGCCTTTATTTTAAAAGCTTATTTCTAATTATTTTTAATATTGTACTCATCAGAAAATGATTTTTGGCTTTAGAAAAATCACAAAGTCTCAATCTGGAATTCATGCATTAAAATCCACGCTAATATTTAAGTCATTCTGTACAAAAACAATTAAATAGGGTGTAGTAAAATAGATGTATAAGTGGTCTAAATATTTGGAACAAATGGCTGTTACTGTCTGAAGTCAACAAGCAAGCAAGAAACACACAGTTTGGTGTTGGAATAATATCAAAGTTCCATCACATTACATTGCATGTCAGGTAAATATCTAGACGTTTCGGTCAAAAAGGTATTGGGATTGAAGGGATCTTTGATGTTGGATAGCAGCAAGTAGCCTGCATATCACTTCTCAACAGCCATCTCCAACTAACACCTCTGAATTTAATCCTTTTTAGCCAAAACTGTTCACTGAAGACAGACATCTAAGCACTAAAGAAACAGCCCGGCTGTGGGAGAAAACATCCCGGGGAAGCAGGCACATGAGGACATTTCCACAATTTCAAGAACACCGGTAAAGTGATAAATGTCACGAGATGGAGAATCACAAGACGCAAAAATCCAAGTGCAGCA
>CAIGQQ010000306.1:4171549-4187408 GCA_903798035.1 Danio albolineatus
CTAGTGCCCTCAAGTGTCCAAAAGAGGACACTGCAACAGGTGTGACAGATAAATATCTACCAGTTGATTGTGATCGATGCGTTGGTGATCATTGCTTTGATTGTTTAGTCTATAGGCATGTACAATTACTTGTCAACCAAAACAACAAAACATAAGTTTTGCTTCCTTCTCAAAGCACATTGTCAAATACTAGCCTATCATGCATAATACAATGTTTTTTGCGAGATCAACATGAATGAGAATTGTTTCCATATTGGTGTTGTCTGAATGAATTATTTGTGCTTCTAAACGTTTACTAATAAGATTCTTATATGTCACATAATTGTTATATATAATGCAGATTAAAATGCTTTCAAATGTTATTAAAGCCTTGACTCATATTAGATGAGTCATGCACTTTTATCAAATAATTATAAACAGATGCTGCAGAAAATATATACAGGAACTTATTGTTTTTTCCCAACCAATAATCTTCAAAGAGAAAATATGTTTACTTGTTTTTGTTTGTTTGAAAGCATACATTTTCTTAATGAATAAAAATATTGTAACAATTTAATAACTAAAACAATACTTAAATCATGTTTTGTCTCAATACATTTTCTAGTCAGACGAATGCTCTGATATTTGAACAGGAATGTAAGACAAAACACTTTCATGTACAGTTGTAGTCAGAATTATTAGCCATTTTAAGGTCAAAATTTTATTATTATTTTATTTTATTAGCCCCTTTAAGCTATTGTTTTTCGATAGTTTACAGAACAAACCATCGTTATACAATAACTTGCCTAATTACCATAACCTGCCTAGATAATCTAACTAACCTAGTTAAGCGTTTAAATGTCACTTTAAGCAGTATAGAAGTGTCTTAAAGAATATCTAGTCAAATATTATTTACTGTCATCATGGCAAAGATAAAATAAATCAGTTATTAGAAATGAGTTATTAAAACTATTAAATTTAGAAATGTGTTGAAAAAAAATCTCTCCGTTAAACAGTAATTGGGGAGAAAAATAAACAGGGGGGCTAATAATTCTGACTTCAACTGTATATGTATAAAAGTAAAACACTACAATAAAAGCCCAGTCTGACTGATACTTTAAAACCCGTATTTAAACCATGTAAAGGTTATACAAGAAGTGATCACAAGCAGCACCTCTTTAATTTGTCGTTTCACACACTTAGGGTTTGACCATATGCAGCAAATATGAGCTCCCTATACTTCTGAATCGATTGCTTGCCCTGGTGTAAAGCCACCTATTGGAAATAAACAGGGAGCCAGGCTGAAGGCCACTCGAATTCTAATGAATTTCTGAGAAATGTATCATTGAGTGTTGTGTCCTAATTAAAAAGAGCTGCATGAGAGTGGTGAGGAGCTTGGTGGTCCACAAGGACTCGGTTAATCAGAAGTCTCCTTCGGTGTGAATTAACAATAGATTGCATTGAATAAGCACGGCAGGGAAATTGATGGTGCTGAACCAACTACTATAGATTTCAGTTCAGACCATAGTAACTGCTCACGTTCTCCGAGTATTGTATAACATATGTATTATATGCATACACTAACACTATAGAAAGCATAAAATAACCACCCGCATCGCTTGATATAAAGGATTTGGAAAATATATATATATATTTTCATGATGGTACTATAAAAACAAACTTACAAATGAGTGAAAGATAAATGTATTCATCGTTATTATAATTAAGCTTATTACTCCACGCTAAGCAGACTAAATTCTTGCAGTGAATATATAATGAATCATATTTCACTCAATAAATCCAATGACAGACCAGCATTCTTTGAAGATTCTATGCTTTTCAGACTTTTCATGCTGTAATAACGGGGGCGAGGGACAGACATCCACATGGAGTAAGCATTTAAACCAAGGCAAGAACAGGAGCAGGTGAATGGCAAACAAAATGCAACATTACACAAGACTGACCAGGAACAAGGTCACAAGATGATGGAGACAATCAGCCACTAACAGGAGTAATAAAGAAGACTAAGGGGTCATTTACTTGACAACCGATCCATGTTGGACACTGAGGCAAAGCAGAAAGTCAGGGTGGTGCCAGCAGGGCAAAAAGTTAGTTCGCATTCATAAGATACCTGTACTTTTACATCAGTTACTCAAAGACAGATACTTACTTACATAATCCCAGGGCTGTATTATATTGAAGTTGATATTTAGACACACCATGTTGGTGTTTCTTAACATTTTTACTTTTTAACGAGGTGGGTCGTCAGCCCAACGCTCAACCTGGAGGACATACACACATACACTATGGACAATTTAGCTTACCCAATTCAACTATAGCATGTTTTTGGACTTGGGTGAAACTAAAGCACTTGCAGGGAGAACATGCAAACTCCCCACAGAAATGCCATCTGATCCAGCCGGAGCTACTGTTATCTATTAATTAGACATTAGTACTTATTTTACATGTACTAAATAACCAATGATTTTAACAGTAAACAAAAAAAACTGTGAAACTTCTATAGTAAAACCTGGTTAATAGTAAGTTTCATTTCTATATAATGTAACTTTCCCGGAATTCCCTGCATGGCACTTTTGTTTTGTTTTTGTCTTATTTACTTAAATTACTATGTTCTATTGCTGTTGTTGTTATTGTTGTTTGTTTGTTTTTGTCATCAGTGATTACATCAGTACATTATAGTTTAAATCCAATGTTGATAAATCATATTTATTGCATTATGTTAGTGTCATGTGTGTTAGCATGATGGCTTTTGACAGTTATGTGAATGACACTAAAAAGCTGTTTCTGACGAACATTGGCTCATCGTAAGACACTATCTGCTTTTGGTTGTGTTTTTGTCTATGTAACAAAAGTGCAGCGTGTTGACGTTATATTAAGATAGATCTTCTTCAAGTGAAAACAATATTTACATTTACATTGTCATTTAGCAGCTGTTTTTTTCCAAAGTGACTTACAATTGAGGAGGCTTTCAGATATTCAAGTACTAGTTATACAAAGAAACGGTCTGTGCTCAGAGAATTTAGTGCTAGAGTAAAGATGGGGACTTTATTTATTTTTTTTTTTTGAAGAGAGTTTCTACAGGTGGTTTGTCAAGCCTACTCCCCTGTATGAACCTCACTTCACAAATGCATCATTTTCTTTCTATATATATGCACTTTATCTTGTCTTTGCATGTCTTTGGACTTGTGAGAAACCGGAGCACACGGAGGAAACCCACACAAACACGGGGAGAACATGCAAACTCTACACAGAAATGCCAACTGACCCAGCTGACGTTCAAACCATCGACCTTCTTGTTGTGCTAACCACTGAGCCACCGTGCCACACCAGAACATAGAATGTTTTATAAATTAAATGTCAAAACTGTTTTCTGTTTGTGTGTGTGTGTGTGTGTGCATGCGTGTGTCACTTATCTGCAAGTGTTGTAGTACTATATATGTGAACTGTGGCACAGAAAGAAGTTAGCAGAACTAAACAGAAAGCAGAAAGTGTTCATTCTAAATCATTCTTGGCCCTGTGACACGGAGCTCCAGAATGGACCCAATTATTTGTTTGTCTACTGACAGAACTTCAGCATGAATGATTACCTCTATACAAACTCGGGCTAGTGGTGTTCCATTTGAATGCTAACAACAACAATGCTTGTTAGCAGAGGCTCATTCATTTCCAGTGAATTACACAAGCCCTCTGACAATCCAAAAAGTTTGAATATTGCTACATGTCCTTTATCATGTTAAAACAGTAGCGTAAGGTAACAAATTACCTTGGTGGAAAGCATCATTTTGAACGGTGCAGGTTCAGGTGTGGAAGAGATTAATGAAAAATTAGCATAGCATTGCCTGTTTCGAGAGGTAATGAAACTCCTGCATATTGTTGTTTTTATTCCCATTTGTCAAATAAATTGTGTGAGGATTGTTGCTGAATAATTGGATCTTGTTTGGATGTCGGCTTGTTTGCAAAATGGTAAATAAGGCAAGCACCTGAATAAGACGCTTGAGTGAATCGCATAAATCTTAACAAAGATATACTTAATCTAGCTAATTAAATGTAGCACATTTGCAAAAAAAATCATAATTAGTTTTGCTGTGTGTAAATTAAACGCAGCATCATAAAGAGCATATTTTTCTTTTTTATTCATTTGCGTCAAATTTATTGAAATTGTCTTAATGTGTCATAATTAACTTTGCAACTAAAGTGCCTTTGTAATTGCTTTTATCTCCGTGTAAATGAGAATGTTTTGTGCTATATACGGCAATTTTGTGGATAAAGATGACATTACAGACTGCTCTCACCACTTGACAGCTGTTAAATAGTATTTTCAATTAGTTCCACATATCTGAAATGTTCTCTCTCTCTGTCACTCATCATGTGTTGTAATTTCACTGAAGAACCCTCAGAAAAAAAGGTAACAGAGATGTGGTCAAATAGGATGTTGTTCATTTTCCTGTCACTCTGGAAGTGTGCCACAGACACAGATTCAAGTACATAACGGAAAGGGAAATACAGTATGTCACAAAAGTGATTACACCCCTCACATTTCTGCAAATATTTATTCATATCTTTTCATAGGACAACACTGCAGAAATGACTCTTTGACACAATGAACAGTAGTCAGTGTAAAGTTTGTTTAGCGCTGTAAATTAAGTATCCCCTCAAAATAACTAAAACTACAGCCAATAATAGCTGAACCCCTGGCAACAAAAGTGAGTACACCCCTAAGAAAAAAATTGAAAAGTTAATATTTTGTGTGGCCACCATCATTTTCCAGCACGGTTTTAATTCTCTTGGGCATGGAGTTGACCAGAGCTTCACAGGTTGCCACTGGAATCCTCTTCCACTCCTCCATCACAACATCACCAAGGTGGTGGACATTTGACACCTTGTGCTCCTCCACCTTCCTTTTCAGGATGCCCCAGAGGTGTTTTAAGGGGTTTAGGTCTGGAGACATGGTTGGCCAGTCCATCACCTTTACCCTGAGTCCCTTTAGCAAGCCAGTGAGGTATATTTGAGGTCATTATCATGCTGGAACACTGCTCTGTTACCCAGTTTCTGGAAGAAGGGGATCATGCTCTGCTTTAGTATGTCACAGTACTTGTCAGAATTCATGTTTCCCTCATTGAATTGTAGCTTTCCAATGCCAGCAGCACTCATGCAGTCCCACATGATGACACTCCCACCACCATGTTTAATGATAGACAAGACACACTTGTGTTTGTACTCCTCACCTGGTTGCCACCACACACGCTTGACACTATCTGAACCAAATAGGTTTATCTTGGTCTCATCAGACCACAGGACATGGTACGAGTAATCTTGGTCCTTAGTTTGAATGTCTGCGGCGAATTGTTTGCGAGCTTTCTTGTGCATCGTCCTTAGAAGAGGCTTCCTTCGAGGACAACCATGCAGACCAATTTGGTGCAGTGTGCGGTGTACGATCTGAGCACTGACAGGCTGACCTCCCATCCCTTCAATACCTGAAGCAATGCTGGAAGCACTTATCCGTCTGTTTTTCAAAGACAATCTTTGGATGTGACACTCAGAACGTGCACTCAGCTTCCTTGGCTGACCATGGCGAGGCCTGTTCTGAGAAGAACCTGTCCCCTTAAAGCATTGAATGGCCTTGGCTGCAGCACAATTTCAGAGTGTTGGCTTTCTTCTTATAGCCTATATAGGCTATCTTTATGCAAAGTAACAATTTGTTTTTTCAGGTCTTCTGAGAGTTGTTTGTCATGAGATGCCATGTTGAACTGTAAGTGGCCAGGTTGAGAGAGAGGAAAAGCTTTTATACCAAATTTAACTCGCCTGCTATCTGGAAACACCTGAGACAGTGTAAAACTAATAAGTCGCATGACACAGGGGAAGGAAATTGACTAATTGTGCTCAATTTGTCGATTTCACTTAGGGGTGTACTCACTTTTGTTGCCAGGGGTTCAGCTATTATTGGCTGTATTTTTTGTTATTTTGAGGGGATACTAAATTTACACTGCTAAACAAACTTTACACTGACTCCTTTTCATTGTGTCAAAGAGTCATTTCAGCAGTGTTGTCCTATGAAAAGACATAAATAAATATTTGCAGAAATGTGAGGGGTGTACTCACTTTTGTGACATACTGTATGTTTTTACTTGAATGTATTAATGAATCTGGTTATATTTACTGTTTTAATTTTTATGTACTTATCCTATGACGGATGGATGGACGGACGGACGGACGGACGGACGGACAGACCGACAGGAACTTGTTTACTTTTAATGTTAGTACAGGTATTTTGAGAACAATATGTCTAAATTAATCTTTATATATTTGAAAAATACTCTCCATCAACATTCAATTATTCAAAAGGTAAAATAAATCATATTCTTGGAATGTAAACCTAAATAAATGTTTTTTTCTGGTAGAAAAAAAGGATTGAAATATATATTTTTTTAAGAAATTAGCACTTCATGTATGGACATAGGAAGGAAAAAAGAAGGACAGAAAAAATTAAATAAGGAAGGAAAATATGAAGGAAGGAAAAATAAGAAGGAAGCAATAAAAGAAAGAAAGGAAGAGATTTATACTATGTATTGTTTTTACTATGTATTGTCTAAAGCAGTATTGACCTTATTCTCTGAGTATGAGCGGGCGCAGCCATTTGAGTCTTTTAGTCTCGAGACTTACAATCTCATTTACTTCCATTTATTTTTAGACATTACAAACAGCTCGTTTTGCTGCTTAATGTTGAAAACTGATGTTTTCTTATTATTTATTCTATTTTGTCTGTATAGTCATGCAAACACTTGTTTGTAGAGTGAGTAGTTTGACCGTTTTTTGCTGTTTATTTTTCCTAGTAATTTCTCCCATAGGTGTTCGAAAACAATCGCAAAAATGAGCACACTTCCGCATTGAAGAATAAGGTCAATACCTCACAAATTAGGAGATTTGACCAGATACTTAGTCTGCTGATGGTAACCTTCCGTAATATAAATAATATAAAGGCTGTAGCCAGTAAAGAAGAATTACAGAGATTTTCTAAACATGTAAATGAAAAGAATAGCAAATTTACTGTGTACCTCATTCATGAGTGTAAAGCTCATCATTCTAAATTTACAAAAAATATAAACTATACAGAATCTATAGTACCTGTTAGGACTGCACCAGATTGCAAAAATCTGACATTGCAATGTTTTGTTTTAGGGTGATTTATATTGCTATATGAATATAATTTCACCAGATGATTTGAATAGCTGCATTTGGTAAGATTTCATTCATTTAGATCGACTGGGATGGTCAAGTCCTTTTCTATGCAGTGGATCTGCATAAATTGTAATAAATTACAAGCAAAAATAAATAAACAAACTGTGATTTATGGTTTTCTGGGGAGTCTAACAGTATTCAAGTGCAGAAATTGACCAATCAAATGTTAAACAGCAAGATCATCATTGCATAAATAATTAAAAATTAATTAAAATGTAATAATATATGTTAATCTTTAAGTCTATTCCTGCGATGTCATCATTGCAGATACACACATTGCGATATCAATCCTCAAACGATATATTGTTCAGCCTTAGTATCTGTGTCATTTCTACAGGTGGTTCATAGTACAAAACATATTTAAGAAACTGGCAGTTAAATCACATTTTTCTAAAAGAGTCAGAGAATACTTTATCACTTTAGAATTTTAGTCACACTATAAATTGATTCAGTGAATTTACTATTTTTTTAAGGTAAGTAGCTGCAATTTACATGCGCTGAATTTAAAAACAAATTATGTTGAACATTGCTCAATTTTAATTTGCTTGTTTAAATTCAACCCATATAAATTGTGTATAATTTTGTATACCCCAAAAAAAATTGCCATATAAATCTTATATATGCAAAGTTACAAACCTCAAAGGCCCATTCAAAGGGAGATATTTGTTTTCCAACAACAACAACAACAAAAAAAATTCTAGAACTACAATGAAGGGCTTACTTGGACTACAAAAAAAGCAGGTTATGCTAATGGTGTAAATTGTTGTAAATATGCACAGCCTTTCATTTACTACCCACACTATCTATCGTTTTTTTGTTGTAACATCAGACACTATAGCTACCTGAAGTATATAATAATATAAGTATATTTAACTACAGTAAATATTGAATTACTTAATAAGTGCAAATCATAAGTGCAAATTTCTTCCCAAAAATCATCTCCCCAATCTGAACTCTAAGTTTCAACAGTAGTTAGATACAGTGTTTAATGCATGTATGCAATTGGGGTGAATTTAGACACTAAACAACTAAGAAATCCTTAGTTTAATCTGTTACCAGATAGATCAGTTTTAATGTTGATTTAACCCCTTGAATCCATGTTGGTGCTGATGAAGACTGATGAAGAAAGCTGTGTAAAATGATGTCAAATATGACTATTGATGGGTCTATTTTCAATGTAGAGCACTGAAGTGCAGAAACTTCCAGCAGTGCAATAAGACATGTGGCTTTCTGACATGTACTTTTATGCTGTAACAGCACAGAACTCTTGCTAACTCAAACTTTATGCCTTCCTTGTCATTTCAGGCTTGCATTTTTTCCCCCTCAGTCAGCCATTTCAAACAGACTCATTAATGTAATGGAGTCATACATTTCTTAAATATTTGAAAGATATATGTTTTGATTATTTTAGCAATAACTCAACATTGCCTACAATCGATTAATTAATATACTCACAGAGCCAAAAGTTGAATCACTGATACTATGAATTGTTTCACATCAAGTGGGTCCTTGCAAATCATGCAAATTTCAATAGGCTTCATAAATCTGTTGGTAGAGGTTTTCCATCAGTATAAATGCGGAGTATTCATTAGCTTTTTTTTTTTTTTTTCCAGCAAAACTCAAATGTAGGAACAAATCAAAGACAAGGTTCCCAATAAGCATAGCCTGCATAAAGAGGAAAAAACAACCTGACTAAAAGAAATTTAGAGTTTAATGCTTTTAAAGTAAATAGATTACATTCTGCACTAGTAACACAAGTGTCCAGAGTAGCAAAAGTGCTGATTTAAAACACAGAGATAGATGGAGAACACAAATCAAGGACTTAGCTAAAAGTATATTTGAAATATTTCTTCAATAAATGAAGCATGAAGAATGAAGCACTTGTCCTTAATTTTACTTTGAGAAAAGCGCAATTATACGCAGTTAAGTGTGAAAACAACACAGCACTACACTGATAAACATATTGTATCTCTGCACACAAATTAGCGTGAAGTACAACAGCTAAATACATATACTGTATGCTCATTGTGCAATCATTTATACAATTTTTTTACACTGATTTTTTCATGAGGGCTTGCCACAACGGATTGAACCGCCAACTAATCCAGCATGTGTTTTACACAGCGTATGCCCTTCCAGCTGCAACCCAGTACTAGGGAACTACCGTACACACTCATGCACAGAGAGAACATGCAAACTCCACACAAAAATGCCAACTGACCCAGCTGGGACTCAAACCAGCAACCTTCCTGCTGTGAGGCGACAGTGCTAACCACTGAGCCATTGTGTCGACCCTCAGATTTATTTATTTACTTTTTTTAGCAGTTGAATGCAAAATGTTGAATAATTTTAAATCGGTAGACATTAGCCTCTTTCAAACATACAGACTTTTCTGGAAAATTGCTGTTAATTAAAGAGATCATGTGTAACCAGAACATTTTTTAAAAGACCAGTAAATGTGTTTTGCCAATTTTCCTGAAAGGGTAGTTATAACATTACAGATAATTTCTCAGCATGCTCCTCTGTGTGAACACGGAAAGAAAAATTGATGGAACACATAGATGTTCAGAATGTGCTGATGTGAGACATTTACTCCAGCCAATCGGAACATTCAGATGCAGAAGATGCATTCACATTCACTTGCTGTTTATCATTTGAATAATAATTTGAATCATGTTGCAGACACATTTAGCCACTGCTTGTTAGTCAGATAACGTTTGTATGTTCCTTCTTAGCTGATTGTGGGGAAATGTTTTGATAAAATGCTTTCGACTAGGGATGTCCCGATCAGTTTTTTTGCCCTCAAGTCAGAGTCATTTGATTTGGAGTATCTACCGATACCACAACCTGATGCGATACTTCTATAATACATAAGAACCGGATAAAAAAAGAGCGAAGAAACAGATACAGGATGTTCTTTATTTTTTTATTTAATTCACCTTATTTTAACATTCAACAACTCTGATAACAAACAGAGCATTCCTGTGAGATAGCTTAAACCAGTGGTTCTCAAACTGTGGTACGCGTACCACTAGTGGTACACAAGCTTCCTTCTAGTGGTACGTGGAGGAATCGCTGAATAATTAAAGCAAAAAAATGAACACACTTTTAATCCTTTGAAATTGATTTTAATAGGCTAAACCTTTTATTTAAGGGGCTGACAATAATAAATATTCTTAATTTGAAGAATAATCTGCCTTGTTTTTGAACTGTGCAGTGCTGTAGCTGCTGAATTAGGCCTACTACGCTACTGTACTTCAGTAATGGTTATTATGGTGGTACTTGGAGAGACTATTTTTTTTCTGAGGTGGTACTTGCTGAAAAAAGCTTGAGAACCACTGGCTTAAACAATCAAGTAATAAATAACATAAATTGCTATTTTGGCTGTGATTTCCTGTGCCTTTGCGCTGTCTCAGCATTTTTTTTCTCTCCTCTTCAAACTCTCCTGCAGTGTGAGCTGATCTGTCTTCAGTTAGGGTTGTCTCAGTAAACTCGCCGTATTGTGTTGGAGGTTTGTTGTGTTAAATGCAGCCTTTTCCTTTCCACCTCTTGCAACACCCAGTTTACATATCTTACAGTTTGCTACGGCAATGTTGTCGTCATCAACTTTATAATTCCTCCAGGCTGCAGACATACTCGGGCTTCTGCTTCCAGCTGCTTCAGTGTTCTACTTTGCCAGCATTTAACCAATAGCGTCTCTGAAACAAAATGATGTCATGCCGTAGTGTATATATACACACACATCACGAGTCCTGATCGGGAGGTAACGTCCGATTTTAATCGAGTCTGAAACAAATAAGCTGCGTGATGCGTGTGCATGTAAAGGAGTGCTCCGGTAATATTTTAGTACAACACCAGTAGTGTTTTAATTCAAAGAGTACCTCACAAGTGCTAGCACATCACAAAATGTGAAAGTGTTCCTCCATATCTTTTCATCAAAAATGTTCACAATACTTATCCATCCACAGAATTGGCTCTTTGAAGTCAAATGGGTAAATAAGCTGTTTTACTGTAGCTGTGGTTAGCACTTCTGCCTTCAGATGTTAGTGACAACATTTTTTTCACCTACATTTAAAGGTTCAGCAGGTGATTGTCTTCAGAAACATTTTTTGTTGTGCTGATTGAAAGTCTTTTCACATTCCAATAGTAATTATTAAAGTAAATGATCTACATGTATTTTTTATGTATTTTTATATTCAGGGTAAGGCACAAGACTAAAAAATGTTCATCCAATTCAAATTTGTCAGGCCGATAATTTCCATAATTCTGATTAGTAGCACAAACTGTCTGTCAACTAAATGCTGAATCAAAACTTTTTAAAATCCTCAATCGATATTTCAGTTAATTTTGTAATCTGGAGGAAGGACGACAACAGCTGAAGAGTTTCTTTTAGACAGGTAAAGTTATATGTATTTTAAAACTTTTTAAGCCATGCAGGGCGCCACGGTGGCCAAGTGGTTAGCACGTTCGCCTCACAGCAAGAAGTTCGCTGGTTCGATCCCCGGCTGGGCCAGTTGGCATTTCTGTGTGGAGTTTGCATGGTCTCCTCCGGGTGCTCCGGTTTCCCCCACAGTCCAAAGACATGCGGTACAGGTGAATTGGATAAGCTAAATTGTCCGTAGTGTATGTGTGTGAATGAGAATGTATGGATGTGTTTCCCAGAGATGGGTTGTGGCTGGAAGGGCATCCGCTGCGTAAAACAAAATGCTGGATAAGTTGGCGGTTCATTCCGCTGTGGCGACCCCGGATTAATAAAGGGACTAAGCCGAAAAGAAAATGAATGAATGAATGAATTTAAGCCATGCAAAGATTGTGTAGATTTTGTTGGTTTACAAATGGGTTATATGCACAGAAGTGTTGTTCAGCCACTAAATTCTGAAGCCGAAAGATTGATGTGACTGTTTTTAATTTCATAAGGGTCCTTTTACAGCATCAATATTGCAGATTTTTAACAACAAAACATGACAATAGCGCTATTCCGCCTAGCCTATTTAACTGAGGTAAAGTTGTTTTTCACATCACATTGGTTCATTAATTGAACAATGACAAACTGTGACGCGCTCCCTATATTGTTTACCATGCTACTTTGAATATTCGCTCTGAAATAGCATGCAAGTATGGCTTAGTAAAGTGTAATTCCTGCACTAAGTATAGTCAGACCAAGCAGGTGAGAGAGGGAGACCAGCGATCCTGGCATGCATGAAATATTGCACATGACAAGTTTTGCTCGCTACACAACTGAAAAAGTGCTAGATATAATACAGTTTTTTTTATTCAGAATTGTAGAAAGTACTATGAAGTATTCTTACTGGCGAATGACATGATCTAGTGGGTTGTCTACTATCATCTTTATGGTGGTCATTTGTGATTTCAGGAGGCATGGCTTTGGATGGTAGGGGAGAGTAAAGCTGGGTACCATTGCCATTATGACTATATAACCGGTATGGACCAAACCGAATCAGCATATGAATTTCATTGCCACTGGTGCTGCGACAAGGACATAAGAAGCATCAAGGGGTACATCAAAGGCACACATAGGTGCACGTTGTGTCACACCATCTCTTAACATTTAATACTAAATTCTAATGTTCGCGTTCATCAAATTTGCTTAAACTAAGCGTTCAAAAGCATGGCTTTATTTTACAAGCAAGTATTTTGACACAGCAACGTGAAGCAGATGCTTTACAAGTTAGGGGGGTAACACGCCGCTGTCACAGGTTAAGTATCTGTTTGTCTGTGTATGCTTGTGGCTGTACCTGTGTTAGCGTGAGTGTGTTTGACTGTCTGTTTACTTTCCCCGTCAGCTGTGTGGTCACGTGGAGGACATCATCCAATCAGCGCATCAGCAGCTGTACCGCATTACCTCTGCTATTTAAGCCTGTGTTCACGTCTTGTCTTTTGTCAGTTCGTTATGTGCAATCTGTGTCTGTGTTTGTCAGGCTCCCTGCGTGTTATGCTGGTGGTGAGTGCTATGAACATCTCTCCATTGTGAAGTTATCTTCTATGACTATCGGCTTCCCGAACAGTGTCATGTGATCGATGTGTTTCATTTGTGACTGCTACTTCCTGGACTGTATGAAGGTTTCATCAGCTGTTTAGCTGCATCGTCTTCGCTAGAAAATACTCCTGTGTGCTTCACCACCACATTCACGAACTCTGTTATTTTTGAACCTTGTTTTCATTAAACTTCTGTTTATCTGTTACTCTCGCACTTGGGTCTCTCTGTTATCACGTGACAGAACGAACTGACCAAATACAGACCCAGCGAGAGTTTTTTTTTTTTTTTTTTTTTTGCACGTCGGAACCAGCGGGATAACTATGAGGATCCAGCAGAGAGAGCACAGCCCCTTTCCCAGCCATATTGTGCAGCTTATCCAACTGCAGTCACTGCGGCAATGTGGTAAGGAGGTAAGGGGCTTTGCAGCGGAATTTTGTGGGGCAGCAGCGGGACTGGGGTTTAACGATCAAGCCCTGGCGAACCTCCTCAACTATGCCCTCGACGAGCCCCTCAATGTCCAGCAAATGTTGGAGTTGAGAGGGCTCTCTTATCACCAGTTTGTGGAGCATCTGGTTCGTCAGGCAGATCCCAGTCCCGCTGAGCCAGTTGGGGTTGGTGCTAGTTTGGTGGAGGAGTCTAGCCCTGTGTCTTCCCGCTCGAGGAGACGGAGGAGGAAGAAGACACTAGTGTCTGCTCCAACCCCAGAGCTCCTGCCAGTCTTGGCTCCAGCCCCAGTGCGCCCGCCAGTGTCTGCTCCAGCCCCAGTGCGCCCGCCAGTGTCTGCTCCAGCCCCAGTGCGCCCGCCAGTGTCGGCTCCAGCCCCAGTGCGCCCGCCAGTGCCGGCTCCAGCCCCAGTGCGCCCGCCAGTGCCAGTTCAAGACCAGCTTCTAGCCCTGCCGGCCCCAGTCAGGCTCCTTGCCCTGCCGGCCCCAGCCCGGCTCCTTGCACTGCCAGCCCCAGTCAAGCTCTTGGCCCTGCCGACACCACCCAGACGTCTTGCCCTGCCGGCTCCAGTCCAGCTCTTTGCACTGCCTGCACCACCCAGACGTTTTGCACTGCCGGCGCCAGTACAGTTCCTGGCACTGCCGGCATCAGTGCAGCTCCTTGCACTACCGGCTCCAGTCAAGCTCTTGGCCCTACCTACACCACCCAGACGTCCTGCCCTGCCGGCCCCAGCCAGGCTCCTTGCCTTGCCGGCACCGCCCAGATGTCTCAAGTGGCCAGCCTTTCACAGTCCTCCAGCTCAGAAAAGGGTAAGCGTCACTCTGACTTTAATTCTGAAGAAAGTTTCATGTTTCAAGTCTGTACTAGCCATAGTTCCTGTCATTGTTCCTGTTCTGAAAATGCCTTCGTCTGAGTTGTCAGAGCCGCTGCCGCCAGAGCCGCCAGAGTCGACGTCGCTGCCGCCAGAGTCGACGTCGCTGCCGCCAGAGCCGCCAGAATCGACGTCGCTGCCGCCAGAGCCGCCAGAGTCGACGTCGCTGTTGCCTGAGTCGACGTCGCTGCCGCCAGAGCCGCCAGAGTCGACATCGCTGTTGCCTGAGTCGACGTCGCTGCCACCAGAGCCGTCAGAGTCGACGCCACCGCCAGAGCTGCCAGAGTCGCTACCGCCAGAGTTGCAAGTATTTCCTGACCCACTGGAGTTGCACAAACTGCCAGTACTTCTTGAACCGAAGCCTCCTGATCCACTGGGGTTGCACGAACTGCCAGTACTTCTTGAACCGAAGCCTCCTGATCCACTGGGGTTGCACGAACTGCCAGTACTTCTTGAACCGAAGCCTCCTGATCCACTGGGATTGCACGAACTGCCAGTACTCGAACCAAAGCCTCCTGACCCATTGGGGTCAAACGAACTGCCAGGTCGTCCTGAACCTAAGCCTCTTGACCCACTGGGGTTAAATGAACTGCCACTGCCTACTATACCTAAACCTCCTGATCCACTGGGGTTGAACAAACTGTCAGTATGTCTTGAGCCGAAGCCTCCTGACCCACTAGAGTTGGACGAACTGACAGTTCTCCCTGAGCCGAAGCCTCCTGACCCACTGGGGTTAAACAAACTGACAGTTCTTCCTGTATCTAAGCCTCCTGATCCACTGGAGTTGAACGAACTGCCAGTGCTCCTTGAGCCGAAGCCTCCTGACCCATGGGGCTTGAACGAACTGCCAGGGCCTTTTGAACCAAAGCCCCCTGACCCAATGGGGTTAAACGAACTGCCTGTGCTTCCTGAACCTAATCCCCAGTTAAGTGTTGTCCTTCCATCCCTCCCCCTGTTCCGCCTCCACTCCACCTCCCGCCTGAACTATCCTTGGAGCGTCTGGAAGCCGCTCTTTAGAGGGGGGGTAATGTCACAGGTTAAGTATCTGTTTGTCTGTGTATGCTTGTGGCTGTACCTGTGTTAGCGTGAGTGTGTTTGACTGTCTGTTTACTTTCCCCGTCAGCTGTGTGGTCACGTGGAGGACATCATCCAATCAGCGCATCAGCAGCTGTACCGCATTACCTCTGCTATTTAAGCCTGTGTTCACGTCTTGTCTTTTGTCAGTTCGTTATGTACAATCTGTGTCTGTGTTTGTCAGGCTCCCTGCGTGTTATGCTGGTGGTGAGTGCTATGAACATCTCTCCGTTGTG
>CAIGQQ010000306.1:4187418-4202278 GCA_903798035.1 Danio albolineatus
TTTATCTGTTACTCTCGCACTTGGGTCTCTCTGTTATCACGTGACAGCCGCGTTACGACGCGTAAGGGGGGAAATACGTCGAATTTAATGAAACATTTGTGGGCTCATAGAATCAACTTAAAGGCAGAGCAATGCACTGCCTTTGACCCCTTCACTGAGTATGTTTACATGGATACCGATACTCTGATTTTAATATGATTAAGACAATACTCTGATTAAGAGTCTATCATGTAAAAGCGATTTTTGATTACCTTAAAGGACCACAGCCACCCGCGTCACAAAATGCGGAGGTTATCTTTCCGTTCGACCTGCGGCATCAAATTCCATTAAAACAACACTTTTCCACCAGTCCTTACATCATATTTTCATTCAATACGTCAATACAGAACAATATGTTGCTGAATGAAAATGAAAGTGCCGAACTGCAGTTAAAGTCAAAAGACTAAAAATGAAACACCTGAAATTACATGAAACTCTTGAGGAAACGTGGATAGGCGGGTGACGCAATGGCGTTAATCAGTCTATGTGCTATAACATGTAATACGGGATCATGAAAGGAACATTCAAAAAACACCTCATGTAAACACCTTAATCATATTACTGTCTTATTCAGATTAAGAAAAATCATTAGATTACTGATGTCCACGTAAATTTAATTCCAAGCCCCAACCCTAGAAAAAAGGTAATGTAATGTTAATTGCATAACGCAAATCTTGCATTCATGCTAACAAATAAATGATCAAAAGAAATAATTAATTAATGCAATTCAATTTAAATATATAAAATATAAATTGATGTACTGTATGCTTTAAACCAATTATATTCTTCAATTAAAAGGATTAAAGAAATCTTTGTCAAATAAAAGATTTTTCTAGAGCCATCTACCATAATTTTGTGGCTCAAAAGTATCGGTTCAGGCACCGGTAAAGTATCGATTTACCACCAGTATCGAAATAACCCCAAACAATACCCAACCCTAGGGGAGAGACTGTGCTTTTAAGGCTATTACGCAAACAGTTAGCATTTTGGTAGATCCCATACTGTACATTTAAGTATTTTGGTTCGTCTCTGGGACAAAAGTAGCTGCATGAGGAGTCAAAAAAAAAAAAAAAAAAAAAAAAGCCTGACCCCCTTCACGTTTACAAATTTCTGTCATTTCTGGTTAATAATGTCAGATTTTACCAATATTTAGAAAAATTTTGGAACATCCTTGTCTGCGTGAACAGCACTTTTTAAAGTAGTTCTGGAGAATTTTCTAGATACTTACCAGTATTACTGTGTTAAAGGAGCTATTGTCTTCTGCTTTTTTTTTTTTTTTACCTAGTAAAATAATACATTTTGCACTAGAATCTTATTTTGTGTTTAACAGAAAGGGGACAAAAGCAAAGAAAATGAAAAAGGTTTGAAACTAATTGTGGGCGAATGAATGTTGAGTCATTTTTTTCATTTTGGGAGGGTAAAGAATTTATTTAACTACCCTACTAAATATTAATTAGCAGCAAATTAGGAGTTCATTAAAGCAAATGTCATAGTTAGCCTAATGGATTGTTAAGAGCGAGATATAATAATAAAATAAAGTGTGATTTATTCTTTATTCATGAAAGTTATTCATTCATTTATTTTCTTTTCGGCTTAGTCCCTTTATTAATCTGGGGTCGCCATAGCAGAATGAACCGCCAACCTATCCAGCATATGTTTTACGCAGCGGATACCCTTCCAGCTGCAACCCATCACTGGAAAACATTCATACAAACTCATACACTACGGATAATTTAGCTTACCCACTTCACCTATAGCACATATCTTTGGACTGTGGGGGAAACTGGAGCACCCGGAGGAAACACACACAAACACGGGGAGAACATGCAAACTCCACACTGAAATGCCAACTGACCCAGCCGAGGCTCGAAGCAGTGACCTTCTTGCTGTAAGGTGATCATGCTACCCACTGCGCCACTGTGATTTCTAATACTAAGCTGCCGTCCACATAATCAAAAGCTTTAAACATTCACTAATGGCTCAAGCTAGGGATGTTTCATGAAACTTTTCAAACAGGATGAATGTTTTTTAAGAGATAAGAGTATGATAGTATGTGTGAAAACCCTTCACATTATAGAATGGATGCTGTATAAATACAGTTATGCTGATGGACATACAAGGCCACATTCACCCCAACACATGCAGGGTGTCAGAGCAGTTCTCTGGTAAGCTGTCTAGCAGGGTACCGGTGATGAACTGCCTGGATTTGAGAACATACTTCTGACTGCCTGAGGCACAGTATTGCATCAGAATTTCAGCCAAGGATATGTACACAGTACACACACACACACACATACACATACAGAGAGACACGCACAAACACATTGCGAGCGCTCCCTAAAAAGCTGCAGTCTACCTGTGCTTTGCATTTGTATTGCGGGATGTGGAAAGGGCAGTGGCAGGCACATAAATCATCAACTCAATAAACCGCCAGTACTGTCACATGGAACCAGTCATTTTTCTGCATCGCACAAACACAAACATTAACATGCACATACACATACAGAGTCAGCTGGGTCCAGGGGAAACATTGAGGTTTTGTATCAGATATATTCACTCATGGAGATGTCTCAGACTGATCTCGTATGCAGTGGTTGATCTGAATGGTGATCGTTGATATGTGTGTGTTTTCGCTGTATATGTATTGTATTTCTAGCAAACAAAACAATAAAATACATAAATAAAGCTACGTATAGGAATTAAATTATTTAAAGGTGTCAGGTATACAGTAGGAGTGTACTGTACAATAAAGATCTCATGAGTTTCAAAAAAGGAAATTTCAAGGTTTGGTACAAGTTAATATGGTATTGTACAGTATATTCTGCTAATATTTATCTAAATTATATTTGTAAATCTTTTTCAATCAATTTTCATTTATTAGATTGAAGAAAAACAAAGATCAGTGTAGTATTGTGTATTGTATGCAAATGAATTTGAATTAGACATTAAATATATGTACAATTTTCATTATTGTAATATGCAAAATTACAGTACCATAAAAAAGGACATTATCAGATACACTTTTTATTTGATTTACTGCAATTTAAAAAATCCAGTATATGTATGCAAACAGATGACAAGACCAAATGAAAACAAAACTTTTAAACAGTTTTAAACAGCAAGAGACATCTTTGTCGGACATCAAAAAGAGATCGGTATAAGCATCCTGATCTCACAAGGAAGCGTAACTATTTTACGTTTTGTCGTATGAGTTCAGTCATGTGAAAATGTACAATCTTAAAAAGGATGCATGGCACTAAACAGATTTTTTTTTTTTTAAATGTTAATTCTGCACCCCCAGGGTGGATCATTTATATGTCTGACAAGATGTCTAAAATGAATCTTTTGGATGCAACTCTGCTTGGTGGGAAAAAAGTTTGCAAGTTTTACATATGCTTGATTCTTAATTTTTATACTCATTTTTAATACTGTTTTGGATTATCAAAATATGTAAACATTCACTGATGCTTAAGGCAAAGCCAGGGGGTGTAAACTATTTAACAGGATGATTAAGGGGAATTGTTAATTAGTTTTATGATCGTATTGTATATTTAGTACTCTATTTCAGAAGCTACAGGAAACATTTACATTTTTAATAAGGTAACATCAAAAACATATTAAAGCACCAAAGTTTATCTTTCATGACTTTTTCTCCTTGTTCAGACTACTTTTTTTT
Source organism: Danio albolineatus (assembly GCA_903798035.1). Taxonomy (NCBI): domain Eukaryota; kingdom Metazoa; phylum Chordata; class Actinopteri; order Cypriniformes; family Danionidae; genus Danio; species Danio albolineatus. The sequence goes on from CAIGQQ010000306.1 coordinate 4,191,134, forward strand.
TAAATGGGGTTAAACAACACAATTTTAAAAGTTTTTTGGCATAACTTACCTGTTTTATGTTCTATCCACTTTAATTTGAAAAAAAAAATCTCTCTCTCTCTATATATATATATATATATATATATGTGTGTGTGTTAATGTAATCGATTTGTGTTTTTTGGGACAACGTGGAGGATTTTTTTTACTGTGTTTTTACAGTGATGGGTAAATTAATCCTTCAATTATGCACGTTGCACCTCAAATCACTCACTTATGCAATGACCTGAAAATACGTATTCATTTGTTTAAAGAAGATGTTTAAAGAAGAACCAAAGAGAAAGATACCTGTAAGACGCCAAGGGCTCAAACGTAGACAGCAATCGTTCCATTCCATTGATTATTTTAATGATTGTTTTTTTCCCTCATCTTCAATAAGAAGCACCTGCAAACAGAAAAGAAAACATCACAATTATTTATTGCTTGTCAGTAAACCAGCAGGGTAAATAGGAGTAAGGAGTAACACAGACCCTATACCACATTTAATGTACAGTAGATCAGACAATAGTTTCAGCCATTTCTAGTGATGACTGGAATTACTTTATTATTTGAACATTATTTGACGCTTTATAGAGTTTGCATATGTTATGTACATATCAGCAAACCATTTCCACTGTGACATAAAGGTTAATAAGAGATAATGCGTACACATAAATGGTTTTATTCTAGATCATTTGCTTGGGAACCTCACTTTCGGGGAGGTTAAAACATTAGTCCCAGGCATTTATTTTAACTGAAGTCCAATTAATAGGAGGTAATCAAGCGTTTAATTAAAAACCCAATTTTGCGCCACCTTGAATCATCTAGTGGTTGTGTTTTTTCCCCACCTCATTTTGACTGAGCATGGCAATGAGTAGGTTTCAGTCCTTCCACATAAATTATTCATTTTGACTGTCTCCAGAAAGGCCTGGAGTTAAATTTGGCTTGATCTGTAGGTAATTTGTTCCACTAGCAAAACTCACTTCTGCCTTAATCTCTTCAAAACAACACAAAATATGTTCGCCTTCTCTGTTAAATGATATTCATACTTCATTAGTATGATAATACCTCCTAATTGTAAATCAAACACTGTAAATTTGGGAGTTTTAGAAGTGTGAGTATCAAATTTGCAGCAAAACTGGTCACATTACCTTAGAATTGGAGTCTACTGTATTGGACTACAGCAATCATTTTCAGAGTTTGCCCAGAACCTATAGAGAATATGTGGCTGCTGTGAAATTTTTTGAAAAATTGTATCGTTTTGCTACTTGCTCTTATTGCTACTATCGCATTGCTACATGCTACTTGTGTTTTTGCAATTTGAAAGTAAAATAGCATGTCACTTAATACTAAATAGCATGTTTAGTTTTATGATAAACAGCCAGACATTTATTTGTATGTGTAGTACAAAGCAGTTTATTCACCATTATCTTAAATATTGTATAAGTATTTGTGTCTACTAATATGTCTGCAACAGTTTGGAAGTAAAATAACATAACTAATTGCATAGTACAACAAAATCCTCATTTCCCTCTCTAAATTGAGTTAAAGTTACTCAGCAATGCCAATGTCTTTGCACACTTTCGTATACGTTTTTTTATTTTTTTATTCATATGCGAAAAATTTGTCACATAAACCTTGCACACTGAGTCCGATGCTTATAAACTAATCCATTACGAAAAAAATGCAAAACATTTCAGAGTCAGTTTAAGCAGCAATGCTTTGTTCTTCTTTTTTCTCCAAAAGTAGAAAAAGAAAGAGGAAAAGGCTACATATTGTACTCATCCAACACTGCACAGAGAGGAAGGAGAGTTCAGCTCGTTATCAAAGCGTTGTGATGGATTATCCTGAAATACAACGTTTATGTGCGCCAGTCACTGAATCCAGTCACGGGTTCTCAACTGTCAGGTTCTCAACTGTCCGCCACATTTTGTCTTTATTTTATGCATTGTGTTTGTCATAAAGTTATCTGTAGCTCAAAATGATGGCATTCGGTATTATCTGTATAAGCTTTTCACTTGTATGTTAGCCCTGAACTGCCAAAACACCTCTCAAAACACTTTTTCAGATGCAAAAAAAAATAATAATACATCGAACCCGGTGCAAATGCTTTCATGAAGGATGAAAGTTTCGGAGGCAGTGTGTCAATACGACTGACACAACATGTGAAAATTGCAGATGAAAATTTCAGATTCAGTGGGCAATACCTTTCAAAGTTAATGACACAATGAAAGGACTAATAAAGTGTTGATTGAGCACTAATTATAAACACCTGCTGTTAATAAGCAGAAACACAGAAAAGAAACCTAAAAGTACAACTAGGGGTGTCAAAATTAATAGTTTCTTCGGTGCACAGAGATGCAGATGCAGACAATTCGGTATCGGTTCAGTAATAGATCATAACCGGTTATTATGACATCATTTATCTCATTTGCGCTATGTCTCATAGCTTACTATGGCGAGGGAGGCGAGAGCGAGTATTTACAACCCTCCAATTACTTAAAAACTCAGAAACTGCACAATTTTAGGCGTGTGTGTTTACTAGACTTTCACTGACACTTACAGCAGAACTCCCTATTTCACTGCGATTGAGAAAATAAAATAACTCCTTTTCTCTCTCTCTGGCCCATCTGACCTGCTGGTGTGACTTTTCCTCTCCTCTCGGCGGTTACAGCGATACTTCTGGATACAGACACGAGTGCATGTCTGCAGAGTTTTCTCCTCCATGTCTATCATGGATGAGCTGCAATCGCCGCTGCCGTTTATTAGTGTTTATCATCGGTGAACGGCACCAGAGCATTAGAGCCAATCGCAGCCCTTCCTGTTGAGCACGTGACCAATCAGAGGGGTGTAAAAACGAACTCACTAGACAAGGCTCAGAAAGCTAGTGGGATATTTACATTTGTTTATTTGCTATAAATGCTGTTTTGTTGTTCTGTGCATGTACTTGAGTTTTTAAAGGTAAAGTTTATATATCTGACTGTGTGTATTAAAGGACAAAATTGTGTTACAAATAGTATATAAATATATTTATACATTTTAATACAAGAAGAAAATATAAAACTGTATGGAAAGCATCGTCAATGCACAGTGATACACCGAGATATTGAATTGAACCGAGTTGATGGCATGATAATCGTAACTGAACTGAACCGTGAGACCAGTGTAGGTTCACACCTCTAACTACAACTGACTTCAGTCACAGCCTTAGATGAAATCAACTGAAATAAAACACACTGAATCTCTCACAATCTCAGCAGAGGATCATTAAGCAATTCCACAAACAGCAGCTTTACTTATTACCAACCTGTTTGCCTCATTGCCCTACACAATTCCATATAGTGGTATTATTGAGAATTAAGTCATTAAGTAATTTTCTTACAACAGCACTAAAAACACCACTTATTGTATTTTAAGATGTCACCATTGAGGAGAACAGTAGTTGCTTTACTTAACAAGTTCAGACTGCGTGATTTTAGCCTTAATTTTGACTTGCCGACGGGTGTGAGAAATCACTGACAAATACCTGAAATCACAGGTAAATCGGTGCTCATTCACGTGAGTGACAATCACACAGTGTGAACTATCAAAGATGCGATCTGAGAGAATCGGTGTTGAGTCACATTGTGAGATATTTGGCATGCCAAATATCTAGACCTGTCGGCGAATCAAATCATGCCGTGTGAATGTGATCTGATTGAAAATAACATTGGCGATTACCTACAGCCAATGAGAGAGCAGCATCCAGTATAAGTATCTACAGGCCAGCCTGAGGTTGAGGGAGAAGTTAAGAGCTTCTTTTCACTCTATTTGGACCCAAAAAAATAAATAAAATACTACAAAACTACAACCATGTTGAAAAAGAGAAAAGTTGAAGAGAAATTGCTAATTCCCTTAAAAAGCCAGGTGAGCAAAATAAGTACATTTTCTACCCAACTAAATGCTTCTTTCTCATTATGTATAATGTATTATGTATAACAAAAGATATACTATGTGACTTTGCGTTGTTTCCATGTCACTTCTCGTGTGTGTTTGTAGTTTGTGGACCGAGACAAAGTTGTCGGCAATTCTCCTATTTAAATGTCATGTAGTTTAAAACCACGTGTCACCGATCCATCCTACAGTGTAAACACAGCACCGACAGAACACTACCCCAGATAGTCATGTAGTGTGAAAACATCTGAGACACAACTATGAAAATCGTGTAGTCTGAACTCCGCATTACTTTATTTTTGCTTGCCAAATAGGTTGTAAATGCTAATGAATGGTGCTACAATTTAGAAACTATTTTGATTAGTGACACTGGTGGCCATTAAAGGAACTGCACCTAGCAAAATATGCCAATGAAGGTATGTAAATCTCAGTATACCTAGTCATAGCTGAATAATACGATTTCAGAACATGTTTCCTTGTTCTCATAAATCCTGTGAGTGTAAAATCCTGGTGAAAAACAGGCCAATCTGAACAAAACACAAACTGTGACGTTCCATACAGCATTGTTAATATGTATTTCCCAGGCAGCATTTAATTGATCACATATTGTGTCCCATAGTGAGATTACAAAATTTACATTTCCCCCTTTTTTTTCTAAGTATAACACAGCTTTTTATAAATTGTATGTATGTGTAGGACTGGACGGGCTTGAAAGCTGGACATGCTTTAAGAACAGTAAGAAGCAGGTAGCCATGCATGGTCATGGAGTAAAGGTATCTAAATAAAGGTATTGTCAAAACGCAAAATTCAGTAAAGATAGGTTATAAGTTTATTCAATGCCACCCCAAAGAACCATAAAGTCTGTTTAACTGTATCTCTTGTTAGGCTAACTTGTATGTTGTGAAATCTGCTGCATACTTTTGTAATGAGGCACCACGCATTTAAACTGCTGAATTAATGATTAATGCATGTTACAGACAAGTTAATTTTAAACCGGTTCTCCGCTTCAATATATTGTGATTTGATAAGGCATCAACTTAGTTTAACCATTATTTGACAATAAGTATGATTACTGTACACGTATCCATTTCAGAGTACACCATGTTGTATGAGCATCAGAGACAAATCGAGATTAGCAATGTCTACCCAGGATTATATTATAACTCCAGGTATATTATGAGCAGTGTGAAAGGTGATTATAGATGATCCAATATTCCATTCATCAAGGGTTTAGGATGACCCAGGGCTAAAAAAAGTGAACCATCACCAGAAGAGAAAAATATATATACTTTCTGAGAAAAACTACTCTCTCTAATAGAATATCTTTAAGAAAATTGCCAGAGGGTTAAAATTTCAAGAATCAAATCTCAGATGAATAGTCAGAATTGAAGAGGTAGACTTGAGCTGATTTCTTGAAAACATCTTCACCTTGAACCCCCGAGATAGTTTCATGCCTTACCAAAAGCCGAGAAGCTTTGTTGATGATAGATACAACATTGTTAGTTTGAGTGAGGTATGAGTCCTAACAACAGCACACGTGGAGTGAAGGAATACATACTAATGCACTTAGCCCTTATGTAATAGAGCAAATTGAGCACTGGAACGTTCCATGAATAGTACCAAAAAGTCTCCAGGGAGGCCTTTTACTGTATATCACCGAATTTTAGGCTAAAACAAAACAAGAAAAATAAAAAGTTTGTTCATTTTGGAGATTTTCAAATAGATTTTTTTTTTAAATTATTATCCAAAATTTGTGAAGTGTGTGATGTCATTTGTAATTGTATTAGGTGTTCAGCCTAGATCAGCAGTTCTCAATTATGGTTCTTACAACCACTTCAACTGTTATTTAGGATGTTTCTCTTGTTTAACACACCTTGTTTAGATAGCTAGATTGATAATATAGAGCTCCAGGCAGGAACTGTGCCCTGATTAACATGTTTCCTGCATGGTGCACTATTCTCTACCCCTTGGCCCCTGCACATGTCAAATCAGCTTAATTTGAAGTTTACTTAATTTAAGAATAAAGAATTTCACTATACTGTTTTAAGCATCTTCAGATGAAACATATAACAGGAGTGTTTAAAAATGTCATGAGTCTCAAGCAAATTAATATCCTGTAATGTGCAATACACAAGGCACTTACAGTCAAATAGAACAAACCTGAGAGTTAAGAGGAACATACAAAATGTGCAGAGAAACAGGAATAAGTCAAGGATCAGGATTAAGAACTGATAGCTTAGATGTATTTGTCAACCATAACAATGACGGACAACAGGATCGTTTGTGCATACATGTCGTATTTCTAAATGACATCCCTAAATACTGTCCTGGTGTGCATTCAACATTTTTATTATTATTATTATTATTATTATTATTATTATTGTTGTTGTTGTTCTATTTGAATGATTTTGTGAAATTTTCTAAAACATTTTACTATACTGCTAAGCTTAAAACGCTATGTTTAAATGCTAAGTTATGTCTTGTACTGCTTTAAAAATATTGTACAAGTCTTTCATATGTCATGTAGTTGCATTAATTTTTACAATCTCAAGTGTACATTTACTACGATTTGCTCATTCCTTAATGAGTGGTAGGGTTCGGGGTGGGGTTTGAGAGTAAGCCTCCATTTAAAAGTAATAGGTTTTCATACAAATTAAATTGTATGAATTTGTACCAATTGTGATATATAAAATTGTTCAGTTTTCTCATGTGATTGGGCTGTCAGATCTTGATCTTGCTTTTTGGAATGTGGCTGTTTGTCACAAGAAGAAACAAGTTTGTTTAAGCTCAGGTCAACCATGGTTCATTGCTGCACACTGTCATTGTATATGTTTTCAGGTGTCGGCAGTGTATTTAAAAATATCAATTATCAGTCTAGTGCCACGCTTTTGGTATGTGCTTAGTACCCTTACTAAAAAATGTGGTATGGTATTATAGTAAGATTTTGGTACTTTTGAAACTGAAATAAATGTGTACCCCTATGGCGTACCGAACTGTACAGCTGATTGGAAAATTATTTTAATAGACACAAAAGAAGATCCTTAAAGAACATTGGTAACCAAAGGTTTTTTTTTATTTCCCGTTGACTTCTATAGTATTTTCCAAAGTGGGCCATCAACTTTCTGGTTACAACACAAAATATACAAAATATCTTCTTTTTGGAAAAAAAGCAAGGAAATAAAGAGACTGTCATTTTTAACAACTTAGGGGTGTGTTTTGTGGGTGAACTATTCCTTTAATAACTGAGAACTAAATTGTACACTAACTAACAGTAATTGAGAAGGAACAAATGGTAAAGTTTTTCAACAGCTAGTTGAAGGAATATATTATGTGACTGAGAATTGCATCTTACTTTTGTGTCATATACTACGATATTGCAAACACACCCAGTGTGCACCTTGAAGGAAAAATGGTTAAAAAAAAATAAATAAATAAAAAATTAAAAAGCACATACAAAAACCTAACTGATTTGATGTCAACTGGCTACTTTGATCTCAAAACACATTGGCATGTAACATTGAAGTAAAAAACCTGTCAAAAATCTAGATGCAATTTGATGTTTTTTTGACATCAAGATAATTTACATGTTTTGTACTGGTACAAAATTAATTCATTCATTTTCTTTTTGGCATAGTCCCTTTATTAATCTGAAGTCACCACAGCGGAATGAATCGCCAACTTATCCAGCATATGTTTTACGCAGCGGATGCCCTTCCAACTGCAACCCATCACTGGGAAACAACCATACACACTCATTCACACAAATACACAACGGACAATTTAGCTTACCCAATTCACTTATAGCACATGTATTTGGACTTGTGGAAGAAACCCACGCAAACACGGGGAGAACATGCAAACTCCACACAGAAACACCAACAGACCCAGCCGAGGCTCAAACCAGCAAACTTCTTGCTGTGAAGCTGTAGCTCCTGGTTCAATAAGGATTGACTCATTCACTGGTGCCTTTTTCTTGTTTTATTTGAATGCATTATCCACTCCATGGACACCGTAAACCGTCACATACACCTTGCACCGTCACAGACACCTTGTACTGCGCACCTTAAAGCATCCTTAAGCACCGTAAGGCACCGTAAGGCACCTTTAGGCACCGTAAGAGCTTGTACACACAAAACAAAAAGCAAACATAAAAAACCATACACAAGCAAAACAAACTTAATACAAACATTAAACGAAGTGTCAATACCTTGTTCTCCAATCAAACCAGAAGCTAAACCTTCGCCATAGTAGACCGCACAGCTGGAACGCCGTAACCATGTGCGATCCCCTTCCTGCTTCCGCTTATATCCGTAGGTGATCAATTCAAAATAAAAGACTTCCCTTTCGTATTGAACATTTCAGTTAAACAAATTAACCGTAAATATCAAAATATACAAAATAAAGAGAGAAAGAAAAGAAACTACAAAAACGTATATAAATAAAATCAATATAAACATATTATGAAAGAGTGAACATAAAGAACATATTACAGTCATTAACAGAAGTAATTGTCTTACCCACTGTGCAACCGTGATGCCCCGGTACAAAATCTAGTATAAATTTGGAATTGAAGCTTTGAAACGAATAACACATTCTTTATATTATAATTTTTTTTTTAGTATTGTTATTTTTGGTGGGCTGAATCAAGGCATCAAATGTGTGGATGTCATATAGACGTCTATGTTTTGATCAAATTGATTAGTATGTTTTACATCATGCTTGATGTCAGTTTGATGTTGCTTTGACATCAAGGTGCCCGCTGGGCATGGATTCAACATGACTCATGTTTTTTTTTTTTTTTTTTTTTTTTTTTTTTTTCTGGATCCCTTATATAAACACTACCATACAGCACACACAGCTTGCTCATCCTCACCATTTCAGAAGTGAAACTGAATGACACTTTTTATATCCTTACACTCTCACTTTCTGGCCTGTCATGTCCACTGTTAGCCATTGGACAACAGGGGGAGTCAATAAAAAAGGGCTGTGCTTTCAGGTTCAGCTGAGGGAAGAACACGAGTCCCTTCAGTCCTGCTCTACTGCTGACTTTTGAGTTTCATAAGGCTCTGGTCTATTCACAAACTTTGCACAGGATGTGTTTGGCTGCAAAGAACTGTGTAAATGCGGAAACGGGGGACTGATTCCTGGAGCTCAGAGCTGCAGCTTAAAGCCAGACTTGGACAGTTGTGTGTCTGGGCACAGCGGCTTTACATACTTCATCATTAACTGTGCAACAGTCATCAGCATGGGGAAAAATGACCACAAATTAAAAATGACCATAGATAAATAAAACAAAATAATTTTCCTACACATGCCAATTTTCATACAAATGTCCAATTATTATTATTATTTTTTTTTTCGAAATAGCAATGTAGTAATAACAGCTCTATTTAGCAAATTTGCTTTGTTTAAATTTTGCAATGAAGCAAATAAAAAAAACCAGTTCATTAATAAAAAAATAACTGTTTGAATAAAGATTTATTTATGGTGAAAATGTAATAGATGAAGGAATAAATAAATAAATAAATAAATAGTGAACGGAAAAAAGAACAAATGAACAAATTCTTATAGAGTGTAAAAAATGCTGGGTTCCACACAATTCCTTCATGTTGTCCCAACACAAATCAAATAAGCTAAATCAATCGTTTTTGCAAATTTAAGTGGACTAAACATAAAACAATAAAGTTGACCCAATAAACAAAAGAATTGTATCGTTTCAACTCATTTTAAATTGCACCATACCGACTTTACAAAAGAATTTGCTGATTTCTTATCTGAAATAGTTCTGGCCACAGACAAAGTTATAATTGTTGGTGATTTTAATATTCATATAGATAATGAAAAAGATGCTTTAACGCTGGCCTTCTTAGACATACTAGCCTCTGTTGGAGTGAAACAGCATGTCTCAGGGCCTACCCATTGACATAATCACACTTTAGACCTAATATTATCACATGGTATTGATATTGATAATGTTGAAGTTGTGCAGCAGAGTGATGACATTTCAGATCACTATTTAATCTCCTGTTTATTGTGCATTGATAGCTCTACAAAATCATCTTCTATTCACAAATATGGCAGGACGATCACCGCTAGCACTAAGGATGATTTTGTTAGTAACCTACCTGATCTGTCTAATTTTTATAACATTCCAGGCAGTCTAGAAGAGCTTGACACTGTAACTGAAACCATTGATTCCGTCCTTTCTAATACGTTAGATATAGTTGCTCCGTTACACTTCAAAAAGATTAGGGAAAAAAATCCGACGCCATGGCACAATGAGCACACACGTGTCTTAAAGACAGCAGCCCGGAAAATGGAGCGTAGATGGAAGAAATCAAAACTAGAAGTTTTTCGTCTGGCCTGGAAAGAAAGTTCGCTTAACTTTAGAAAAGCTTTAACGTCAGCCAGATCTGCTTATTCTTCAACTTTAATAGAAGAAAATAAACATAACCCTAGGGTCCTGTTTACCACGGTAGCTAATCTAACTAAAAATAAAGCATCAACATGCATTTCTCAGCATAGCAGTAATGACTTTATGAACTTTTTCACACGCAAGATTGATGATATCAGAGATAAAATAAGCACCATCAGTCTGCCTCCTACAGCCTCGTCCCAATTAGAGCATTGTAGACCGGTAATGGATAAACTTCAAATTTTTTCAACAGTAGGTGAGGAAGAATTATCTAAACTGATAAATTCGTCAAAATCAACAACGTCTATGCTAGATCCCATACCGACCAAATTACTAAAACAATTGTTTTCAGAAGTTTTTGAACCTGTTCTTAACATTTTGAATTCATCCCTACTCCTAGGATACGTTCCTAAAACTTTTAAACTAGCTGTCATTAAGCCTCTTATTAAAAAACACAGCTTGATCCTAAAGAACTAGCAAATTATAGACCAATTTCAAACTTGCCTTTTCTATCAAAGATTTTAGAAAAAATAGTATCTGCTCAACTATGTTCCTTCCTACAAAGAAACAATATTTATGAAAAATTTCAATCTGGATTTAGAGCATTTCATAGCACAGAAACCGCACTCCTAAGAGTCTCAAATGACCTCCTTCTGTCGTCCGACCGTGGTTGCATTTCTCTCTTAGTGCTATTAGACCTCAGTTCTGCATTTGATACAATTGATCATAATATTCTCCTTGATAGGCTTGAAAATTATGTTGGTATTACAGGAACTGCATTG
>CAIGQQ010000306.1:4216011-4226791 GCA_903798035.1 Danio albolineatus
TGTATGGATGTGTTTCCCAGAGATGGGTTGTGGCTGGAAGGGCATCCGCTGCGTAAAACAAATGCCGGATAAGTTGGCGGTTCATTCCGCTGTGGCGACCCCGGATTAATAAAGGGACTAAGCCGAAAAGAAAATGAATGAATGAATGTATTCTTTCATTCATTTTCTTTTCAGCTTAGTCCCTTTATTAATCAGGGGTCACCACTGCAGAATGAACCACCAACTTATCCAGCATATGTTTTATACAGTGGATTCCCCTCCAGCTGCAACCCATCACTGGAAAACACCCATACACACTCATTTACACACATACACTGCGGACAATTTAGCTTATTTAATTGACTTGTACCGCATATCTTTGGACTTGAGGGGAAAACCGGAGCACACGGAGCAAACCCACACAAACACGAGGAGAACATGAAAACTCCACACAGAAACGTCAACTGACCCAGCCAGGGCTTAAACCAGTGACTTTCTTGCTTTGAGGTGATAGTGATAGTATTTACAGCATTAAATAATAATAATGAAAACAATATTATTATTAGGCCATGACAAAAATAATAATCATGGTACTGTTGTTGTTGAGAAGAAAAAAAATCATACAATTGTAATTTATGCTTTATTGTTTTATTATTTTAAATGACCACATTTTAATCTGAATTTATTTTACTATATCAACATCTGTGTTACTCATACTGTATATCAGCACTAAGAGTATGATTATGATTAATCATTATAAATAAAAAAACGCCCCACTTATTTTTACATGAAACATCCATTTCTCAACTGCGCATTACGGGTTTATGGCATAATCATTTTGGCATAATCTTCTCACCCCTGGCTGGACTCAGAGTTCTTCCCGCTCGCATTAGTAAAACAGCAAGTTGACTAAATCTCCCTTTCTGTCAGTAAACAGAGGCCGGGGTCCACATAACCCATCTGAAGACCACAACTTCACACAAACAAAGTAAGAAGTGCTGCACTGGTAGACAAGAATTAACTCAAATCCACTACTTCCTATTTCACCGTCTATTAATCAGATATAAATCTAGCATCACTTGCTTGAAATGCACTGGACGCACAGGATGTAACAAGACATAGGCATGTGCAGCGCTGAACATTGAGTAGATGCTATTGCAGATTAGTAAAGGTGCTACGCTAGTCGAAAAGAACAAATCAATCACATGATTTATGACACCTCCAAAGGCAGCACTCAGACAGACTCTGGAGAGATGGTTAGACTGCAAACTCCGCTTATTGGCGGTCCAGGGCCTGAGCCTAATCTGATGCTATCTGCCAAAACTTTGCTTAAAGGCGTACAATATAAGAGCATCAGCATCTGTCAGATCAATTTACTGGTTCAATGAGTAGGTTACTACAAACACTTACAGGCAGAAAATACGGCAGTGCTGGGCCAATGCAGCCGCCGAGCATAAATAATACAAGGGGAGAGAGTAGACAACGCTATTGACAAGATTTAAATCAAACCACTGAAGCCAAAATAATAAGCTGTTTTTATCTCCAACTGAAACTGTCTGTTGTACGTGCACATTTCTTCACACACACACCTACACACACACGCACACACACAACACACTGTCAATTTCACTCTGCTTTAGGTCAACCTGCATTAATGTTTTATGAATTTGGGGATTTTTTCAGAAATAGCGCAGAATGTCTATTTGATGTACATACAGATAAAACCCTTTTTTTGCTCATCTGCAGTACATATGTTACTTTCCCTGACAGATATTATACAGACAGTTGGAAGGTGTCTTTATATGCTTTAAAAAGGCATCTTTAATAATAATAATAATAATAATAATAATAATAATAATAATAATACTCATAATAATAATAATAACAATTATTATTATTATTATTATTATATTATTATCATTACATTAGTAGTAGTAGTAGTAGTAGCAGGTATTGGTAGTAGTAAAAAAAATATATATATTGTGTCAATGCTGACAGGTAAAACCATAATGTCCAAGATTCCACAGTTGACTTTGAAACCAAAAAATAAATAAATAAATAAATAAATAAATAAAATCTAAAATATATTCAAACATACATTTGATTTGGGTTTGGTCATAATTTATGCAAATGTGTATTTGTTCAGCGTTGTCTAGTGTGCAAATATTTTGTACATCAGTGGTGGGCAGTAACAGTTTTTTTTTTAACTTTTTTATGTGTTCTTAACCCTTTCATGTGTATGATCACACCAGTGTGATCAGTCTAAGCTGGTCCCTGAAGTGTACAATTAGAATTGTGTAATTAGAATGTTTAGAATGCAAGTCATCAACTGCTAAATTCATATCTTATTTTCCCCAATGAATGGCTCACAATCCCAATTTATCAGTGGTTTCAAACAGATACTTTTTTAGGTTTCACACATTCAAATACACATGTGTTAGCAAAACATAACATATATTGTTTGTAAAATACATGCTGGTGTCTACGGAGATGGCAATAATCATTTTTAAATATAATTGGGCAATGTACTTTATCCGCTTGTTATGTTTATGTCACGGAAAGGGCTTCCGGGTCTAAGCACTGTATCAAATTGTATGGGGAGGCTCAACAAATGGTAATAATAAAGGTTTACAAAGTGATGTAATACTTTCAAAACTCACAATTGCAACATGTATAAACTGTATCCATGCCTTATATCCAATGGCTATCCGAAAGTTTTTTTTTTCTTCTTCTTTTTTTTAATTCTTAAAATATTGGTGTCTGTGATGCAGCAAGTTTAGAGACTGTTGTGTACACCATGCTTTTATATAAAATTCACTTTAATGTGTGAAATGACTAAAAAACAAATATTTTATATCATTCAATTAAGTAACGGCTTGGACCCAGAGACGGTATTCCATGTGTAATGACTTAGCAAGTGGATTCATGTAAGACACACACTGCTTAGGTTTTCACTTTGGGAGAAGATTATAAATTAACATGTTGTGAATCCAGCAGCTGTGATCTCTACAGCAGCATAAACCAATATAGTGGTGCTCATTACCAGTCATAGACAAATAATGATGTATATACACAACAGTTCTGTCTGGTTCTTGAATCTGATTGGCTGATAGCTGTGTGATATTCTGCAAATAACAGCATTTGTGCCTCCTCTTCACCCTTTACCCTTGTGTATTAATCCGCCCACATACAGCAACAAGCAGAGGACACTACAGTTTGACAAATATTGCTGCTGTTGGACAACATAATGTACTTTTGAAGCTTTTTTAGTTGAGAATGTAGTTGTTTAGACTGCAACAATGCAGTTTATTTATAAGGACGGTTGCGGAGGTGTGCGCTATTTCTGTGGTGTTTGTTGTCGTCACATGGTTGTGTTGTTTCTTACCCCGTGTGACTGTGTTGCGTTTGTTGTGATTACGTGGTAATTACATATGCCGATCAGCTGTTCTGATCAGCAGCCCAGCTGGTCCTTATTCTGTTGCATCTATATCGGAGTGCCAGTACTTTACTTGGTTGTCGGTGCGTTATTGTTTGTTCATGGTCTGTCTGTATTTTGTCAGGACTCTTGTTGGACGCATCTATCTGGAACATTATTTACACCCTGCTACCACACTTATTGTTATTTTGTTTGGACTCTTGCACCCTTTTGATTTATGACCATTTATCATTAAACACTTGCATTCACCTTGTCGTTTTATTTTTCTTGATACAACGTGACAAAGGATAGTGCCTATTTTAAAATCTTTATAATTTCGGAGAATAAGATTCAGTGATTTGGTTGCCATCAACCTGTCTGAGCAGACCAAAGAAAGTGACGGTTGAGGTTCCGCCACAAGATGACGACAGAGACCGTCCTAAAAACAGAAAAACAGCATTTTCTCAGCATAAGTTTCAAACTACAGCTGAACAAATCAGTATTTGTAGTGCTGTATTTATGCCACAGAAAATGGTACCGTTTGCTTTGTTTTGTATTTTTTGGGGTTAATTATTGTGATATCCTGATTGCAACAGAGAAATCTCTGTAGATTGATGATATTTTATGCCGTTCAGCGATATGGCTGTATATCAATACTGGTGCAGCCTCGAGCCAACGTACACCTCCCACCAGTGCCGATATACAGCCATATCGCACTGCTACTCATATGCTACTCAACCACTGTTATCCAATTACTTAATTTAATCTAGTCAAGTATTTTAATTGCACTTTAAACTGAATGCTAGTATCTTGGAAAATAAGTTAAAAAAAATTATGTATGGTCACAATGTCAAAGGCCAAGTAAAGTAGTTATTAAATATTAAAACTATTATGTTTAATATAATTAAAATTTCAAAGAAGGGCTAAAAATAATGACTTTGAAACATTTTGGCAGTTAGTAATTTTTGATTTATTTTTATTTTTGCCTGATTATGCCTTTAGAAAGGATAGTACAGGGCAAAGTCAGAGAGAAGGATGAGGATCAGCAAGGACCTTGAGCTGGGACTGAAACTCGAGTCACTGGAGACACAGCTGAATTATATGTCAGAAGGCCACACACAAGGCTATCACTCTGACAGTAATTAATAGTTCTATTCAGCTAGGATGCGATAAATTTATCAAAAGTTTTATATCGTCTTTTTTTTCTTTTTTAAAAAATCTGTTTCAAATAAATGCATTTCATTAATCATGAAAAATAATAATGCCGATTTCCATAAATATCTAATTTTCTTTACCAGCAAATCTGCACAATAGAACAATTTCTAAAGGAACATGTGACACTAAAGACTTGCGTGATGAAAAAGTGCAATTTAACGCAAAACTCTTTTTGTGTTACCATTAGCTTTGCCTCCGGCCACATATTTACATGCGTATTTTAGGATATCACACCTAAATAATAAATATTTGCAATAACACTTTATACCTGCAAACTATGAATCATTTAATAAGCATTAGCAAATAGTTAAAAGCATCATTTGTAAAGCATTAACTCTACATTAATAGACATCAGGTTATAAAGACATTTATTTGAAAATGCAGTTTATAAATACAGCTACAAATGCTGTATTCTTGACTTACCGGCACATGTATAATAAACATTTTTTTTTTATACTTTGTTAATGATTAACTTAGCTGTAGTTAAGAACTGCTTATTAATGTGGAGTTGATGCTTTACAAATGATTAGTTAACTATTCTCCGTCTTTTAGATGAGACGTTAAACTGAGGTCCTGACTCTCTGTGGGTATTATTCCCATGACACTTTTCGTAAAAGAGTAGGGGTGTAACCCCCGTTTCCAGGCCAAATTCCCTCCATCGGCCCTTACCCGTCATGGCCTCCCAATCATCCCCTTCCACCGAACTGGCTGTATCACTAGCTCTCCACTCCATCCATAGCTGGTGTGTGGTGAACGCACTGGTGGTGGAGTGGAGAGACCCCCGCACATGATTGTGAAGCGCTTTGGGTGTATGGCCATACACAATTAATGTGCTATAAAAATATATATTACTTACTTACTTACTTACTATTTGCTAATGCTTGATAAATTATTAATAGTGTGCAGTTATCATAAAGTGTTGCCATTTTTACCAATATACATACTAAAAATTTAGTCATTGCCACCCTGGAGTGGCATGATGTGTTTAAATGTAACTTTTGTAAGTTTATCCTATAAAAATCTGCCGTGTGTATTTGTAAAGAGGCAACAAACACATGCAGACTGCTGAGTATGTCAACCCAGGCTCATTGTAGATACGTATCCTTATATACCTGTACAGGCAAATTTTTTTTTTTTTTTTTTTGGTTGGTTCGCAGTTTTTGCTTTCGCGACTCCACCAGAGGCCTGTGTATGCTTTTTCAGATCTCAAATTTCTCTGTTGTTTTCACGTATATCCACTAGAGGCCGCTATCGACTTACAGACTGACCAACCAACCGACCTAACCTACCCCTACCCTAAACCCAACCAATAGTGTTTTCAAAAGCACCAACTGACCCAATCACCACTCTCCTAAAACCCAACCGACAGTGTTTTGAAAAGAAACACAGAAAAAGAATAGCCCTCGTTTGATTTTTACCACATTTTGAGATCTTACCATGTTCTCACCCTGTTATTTACACGTTTATTTTACATTTGCCTTATGTTTTACCTGCTTTACCCTGTCATTGCATCTCAAGTCCGCTGACGTACATGGCGAGCTAATGGGGAAACTGGTAACAGCGGAAAAGCCGTTCACACGAAGGTAAGAGGTCAGCTGGTAGCACGAAAAAAACAAAACAACGAAATGCAGCCATACATAGCTCTGGCTACATAATTTGCGCTCTCCAGAAATGCATACGGGGGTATTTTTTCACAATGAGCCTGTATTAGTTTTATGCATATTTATGCATCGTGTCAATATATATATATATATATATATATATATATTTATATTTATAATTTACCCAGCCAAACTTATTCCACTCAATATAGCTAATTCACTGATAATTTGTTCCCTCCTTCTGAATTATTCTAGGCTTCCTTCCTTGACTTTTCATTGTCTATTAAACTCTTTTTTCCTCCTTTTCTTAAATCCCTGGATGTCCATTTAACACCTGTCCTTCCCGCTGCTCTAATTCTCCTGTATTTATTATGTTTCTGTGCTGCAGGCGGTATACCTGCGGTGGTCTCTCTCCCTCTCAAACACACATAGACAGGTAGTGCCATGCCTTTTCATTTCCACAAGCAGGTGATTAGATTTACTGTAGCCCTCAGGGACTTGTCCACTGTATTGCTGACTGTAATTCAATCAAACTCAGTCGGAGCCACCTCGATTGTGAAAGTGCATTGCTCCGCAGCGCAGCCTGAGGGTGAAATCAGCAGCGTTTCACCAGAACAAGCAGAAGTGTTTTGCGCTTGATGGGATTCAAATAAGGCTTTTAGATGGAAACACTCAAAGAAACGGACGCTTTTGTGAAACATAAAGGAGCAATGGTTAACACAGGTATGCATTTGTGTGATTGAAGTACATGACAGGAAACAAGCACTGCAAAAGTCAAGACAGAAATTGCCATGGGACAAATATGCCAGAAATAAATCTGAAATAAATAACACATGTACAATTGTAAAATAAATCAAAGAAAATTAAAACAAATTGTTAATAAATAAGGCTATTAATGAAGACATATTTTAAAATGAATAATTAAGTATTTTATTTACGAAATGTATTATGTTTTGCTGTAAACACTTGCAAAAATTCTTGCTGCCTTAATTTTTTAAAATTAATTAATTATTTTAATTTTAATCAAATGAACAATTAACTTAAATCAATCAAGCTAACTAAAAATATTAAGTTAAACTTTGCATAACTTTAATAAGCTAATCAGGTTTCAACTAAATTTAAGGTAAAGCAACATAAAAATATTTGTTATCCTCACTTTGTGTTATTCATTACAGTATAGTAGAACATGATCTCACGCTTGATGGTTTGAGAAAAAAACATTAATTTCACATAATTTACATTAGATTAAGTTTTTTCCTCGGCCTTGCAGAAAGAGTTCAATTAGTTGTGGGTTTGATGAAGAGCTGCCTTCTAAAAAAAAACAAAACGAGTTGTGATTGGTAAGCTGTCCTAGTGCATTGAGATTGGAAAACTGCTAGATAGTAGCTATGTTTCCATTGACTATTTGTATGTGTATTTTTGATTATCGCATCCAAAAACAACGCATGATGAAAATGCCAAGATGTGCATACATTTTGAAAAGTGCATAAAAACATTTGTGCATAACTTAGTAAGATAAACGTTTTATCCATAAGAAAAAAAGCATTAACTATGAGGAAAACATTTTTACTGAATAATTTCTAGTACAGTATGCGCATTAAAAAAATCATGTGATTATAAAGAACAGGTGCGATGGACAGCATTAATGGACATACCAGTAGGCCAACCACATTGTAAAACATCTGACATGTTGGTTTGGTCATTTTAAAATGCCTTAACCATTTCATTAATATTAATCTTGAGGGTCTGTACTCTGCGTCTCATGCCTCCTCATGCCTCCATTCATTGCGTGTCAGCATGTCAAAATTGTCACAAACAATTTTAAAATAAGATAGACTCACACTGCTTCTACCTCAACAAATTCCATTTTTCTTTTTGATATCTGCCGCCAGTTTATCAGGAAGTGGTGATTTAGTTCTCTTTGACTGATTGAATGAAAATATTTGCAAATCTTTTATGCGATATTCCAGTCCTTTAGATAAAAACATAAAGTAGCTAGTGTTTTAGTACTGCCATGCACCCTTGCCAAAGCGACAAGTTCCATCTTCTGTGAAGACTGGCACTGAGCCAAAGAAATTACTTGTCAAAGATCATAACCTGTTTTCAATGATAAAGTGTTTGTTTTACGCATGCTGATTTTTTATGGAGACGGCAAGGATAATTATTTGACATATAATCTGACTATGTCTGTTATTCACAACCGATACACACTGCTTCGGAAACTAGAATTTTTGCTACATCATTCTCCCAGTTAAATAGACAAATTATTCGCCATAATATGCCATTATTATGCATTACACATTACATTATGCCAATATGAAAAGTTTATGAGTTTACATGTTGTAAATCCAACAGCTCAAATCTCTCGATTGCAGTGCAGAGTAACACGGCAGCATCCTTCAGCAGTCATAGATCTGTGAATAAGTTCGTTGTTAAGATATTTAAATATTAAAATAGTTATTCTTAGACATATTTGAGAATCAGAATATCAAATATTTCACAATATAGTCCATTTGAGCCAGTCATATAAGTCAAGAGAATCAAGTAAAAGCTTTGCACAGATGAATACAGCAAGGCATTCTGTATCAAAGAGATTCTTATGAATTTACATAGAGATTTGAGCCTTTAAGGCTGCATTTACACTGCAGATCTTGTTGGTCAATTCTGATTTTGTGATTGTATTTGATTTTTTTAATGACCAGCTAACATCATCTTTTAAAAGTCACTTGTATCCAGCTGTCTGCATTTACACTGCAAAGGTGCAATGGCCAGAAAAAAAAAAGAAAAAAAAAAAAAAAAAAGCGGGCGCTGACTGACAGCTGATAATAAAAGAGCGCCCTTTTCTCTGTTTTTTTTTTTATTTAAGGTGTTCGCAGGGTTTAATTTTTTAAAAATTCTTTTTGACAAGTTGTTTTACTATAATTTATGACAGAAAAGTTCTTTTTTTAACCAGTAGGCATTTTAATGTAATGTCCATGGACGGATTTATGCACATTTTATATTAGTTTATATTGGTTATCCGGCAGATATTGCGATCTCTTGCTCTCTAGTTAACATGCTTAAATACTTGTGCTACATGACAATATAAAAGCTTTCATAGTCCTCGTGTATGCGATTTAAGGTTTGGAACTGTGCTGAAGTTTGTTCTGAAATGAGAGTGTCAGACTTGACGCCATTCGTTATGGTTTTCATTGATGCACTACTTGCATTGACACGTGAAAATTCGATCTACCTGCTTACACTGCAGACACATGGGCATGGATCCGATTCATATCGGATACATTTCCACATATAAACAAGGCCTCAATCTGATTTGAGTAAATCGGAATCCATGTCATTTTTTCCTGCTTACACGTACATGAGCCATATCCAATCTGTACCACATGGGAGAAAAAAAAGTAAAAAATAAAGTAGCTTGAAGCATGCAGTGTAAATGCAGCCTAAGTGACATCTTTAAACCAATGCTTGTAGTCTAAATGAGCCGTTTGTTGTAGTTCTTTAGATAGATTTTTTCTTTTTCTTTTTTTAAAATCTCTTTGGAGTGGACTTTGAGCATTTTTAACAGAGTATTTGTTTATATAGCCAAAAATACTGCAACAAACACTGACTAGTTACAGTTACAGTGACTGCATAACAGGACCCCTTTAGGATAAATCTCGGTCAATGTTTTGAATATTGACCCCATTCCTCAGATTTCATCCGAAATGATCTAAAACTAGTACTTTTATATTCAGTAATATTATTGATTTACCTGCACTGAGGTTATGAAAACCAAACTGGAATGGAATCAAGCTGAATAATAAATCACTTTTTGAATTATATCGTAACTATTGCCAATTTGTGTTATTGAAAACTGTTTAAGGTTAATAACTTAAGCTGCACTGAAAGAATAAATAAAGCTAACTTGACTAATAAAAGCTAATCTTGCATTCGATGCTCATTTTAGATAACATCAGACCCGATGAGATGTCTGCTGTATTTTAAAAAGAAACTTGCAAACTAGAGCTGTCAAATTATGTCGAAAATAAAATGATTTAAAGAGCCCCTATTATGGGTTTTTGAAAATGAGCTTGTATGCTGTGTGTCACACAGCTCTAAGTGAAGTGAAATGTCCAGCTAAGGCTTAAATCTGAAAGTGCACAGTGTTTAAAACTATTGATTCATCTATAAAAGAGTCGACTCATAGTTCCTCAAACGAGTCGCCGTGCTAACGAGTCTTTAGCCGTTTCGGCATTACGTGAACACGAAACATTTATGCGCGCGCAGATTCGAAATCCCCAACCCTACCCACAAACAACAGCGGTGCGGAAAAAGTTGCCAGATCGGGCGGTTTTAAATTTGATTGTGCAGGTAAAACCTTTTGGAGAGGGTTTGGGCTGAAATAAGTCAGCTACATCTGGCAACACAGTGAAGAGCACTGTGCTTAGCTGGAGATTGGAAGTGTGCAGAGAACCCAGAGATGAGACTTTGATGAGTTAGTAGTTTCTGCAGAAATACCACAGCCATGTGCTGTTCCCCCTCCGAGGAGTGCTTACAACGGAGGATTAGGAGCACCAGGACATTTCCCTGG
>CAIGQQ010000350.1:0-10073 GCA_903798035.1 Danio albolineatus
TATAAAGCTTTCTGACTTTTTCATAATTTTCTGAAGTTTTTCTCATTTAGATTTTTATCATATTTTTAGCCTAGCTCATACTGTACTTTCAATCTGAATGTTATGACTTAAAAAATGTGAACTTTTCAAATCATAACTATGGCTTAGTATTAGGCATCTGATGTTATGTAATAGAAGTGTGATTTCATGTGGAATGAGAGTCTCACCATCAAAAGCATCCTGTTTGTGGGCCTCATGCAGCTGAATGCGAGTGTTGTACTGGGGTATTTTTCTCGCTATAGTGGCATGGAACTGCAGGGAAGCAGAAAAATAACAGTAAGGGCTGTTTTCGAAAAACAAACAAAGATGGCACATGTTCTCAAGATAAACAAAAACAACAAAAAATATGTTTTAATAATGTCTAACTCTTCATTGGGGACCAAAAAAAAAAACACCAGTGGCGTCCCTAACCTCTTCCTCCTCCATCTCCTTCATGATGGTTGCCAGATCATTGCCCTGCAGTTCGTCCTTCAGCAGTATGAGTTTCTGCTCAGCCTCAGTCATCAGCTGCAGTATGTGCTCGTCTGATTCTGGAGACAGCTGTGGGTCCAGACCCTTCATCTGCCAGAGACACAGAAAAATACTCATATTACAGGTTATGCAAACAGATTAGTCATGACAACAGAGGGCCTTTACATACATGTCTTAAATGTACTCAAATGTTGTCAAAAAGTTTGGTCAAATGTTGCAAAAATAGCCTGTTTAATTTTAAGAGTCAGGAAGAAGGAGAAAACGGTCAAGTAAATTACAAACAATGGAAAGTTTTATTGGTGCAATACACCTTTAAGGGATGGTACATTTTGAGATATTAAAATTTACCAAGCCTTCATTAGGGTCTTTCTTCTGTTGAACACATAAGAATATATCTTCCTGTGTGTTCTGCATAAGAAAAACACCCAAACAGGTTTGAACAAATGAAGGATGAGTAAATAATGACAGAACTTTCATTTTTGGGTGATCTATAAGTCTGAAAAACCTATGACCTCTTGAAGCTTCAAGAAACCTAAAGTTCCTAGAATCCTATTTGCAGAAAACATGTCTATTATTAACCAGGGTTATAAAAGGGCATGTTTTGTGAAGCGTGATTAATGCGTTAGACTGGACTGATTAGTACCGGTGGGATGTGCTGTAGTTTGTCACTGAGCTGCTGCACTCCTGCTCTGACAGTGTTTAGTATGTGTGTGAGTCTGTCCAGATGATCTTTAGCTGCGTCACGACGCTGCTGCTCCTGCTGTAGATGAAGCTCACACTCCTGCAGCATCTGCTCCGCGCTAAACAATCAAACAAGAGAATTATTGAACTCACTCATGAGAATAACTGTATTATATGATGACTTTCAGAAAATTTCAAGACTAATAGTGCATGTCTACTGAAGCGTTCTTGCGTAGCTGAAAACACCAGGTAAGGTTTGCACAAGCTCTTTGTGAGCTCATAAGTTCATGCTTGAGGTTTCTTAAAGGTACAGTTCACCCAAAAAAATCTTATTTTACTATATACTTGCCTTCAAGTGGTTATAAACATTTACAGGTTCCTTTATTTTGTTGAACACAAACAAAGATATTTTGAAGAAAGCTGAAAACCTTTAAGGGCAATACAGTGGCGCAGTAGGTAGTGATGTCGCCTCACAGCAAAAAGGTCGCTGGTTCGAGCCTCGGCTGGGTCAGTTGGCATTTCTGTGTGGAGTTTGCATGTTCCCCCTGTGGTCGCGTGGGTTTCCTCCGAGTGTTCCGGTTTCCCTCACAGTTCAAAGATATGCGGTACAGATGAATTGGGAAGGCTAAATTGTCCGTAGTGTATGAGTGTGTATGAATGTTTCCCAGAGATGGGTTGCGTCTGGAAGTGCATCCGCTGCCTAAAACAATTGTTGGATAAGTTGGCGGTTCATTCCGCTGTGGCGACCCCGGATTAATAAAGGGACTAAGCCGAAAAGAAAATGAATGAATAAATGAATGAAAATCTTTAACCACTGACTTCCATAGTAGGAAAAACAAATAGTTTGGAAGTCAGTGGTTGCAGTTTTCAGCATTCTTCAAAATATCTTCTTTTGTTCAACAGAAGAAAGAACTCATAAAGGATTGAAACAAGTAACAAGTGATGGCATCAAGTCATGACATAACTTTCATTTTTGGGTGAACTGTCCCTTTAAGTATTAAAACCAAAACATGTAGACTTGCTTCGGTGGACACATGGCCTAAGGTCCTGCTTCCACCTTGCATGTGTTTTCCTGATTTATGACCCCACATGACCAGCAGAGACACAATTTAATTTTACTCTGGCTCGCTGTTGGATTTGCAAATCCTGTGAATTGTGAATGATCACATTGCGATATTGATGCTGAAAGGATATATTGTGCAGCCTTAATGTGAAGTATTGTAGTTTTCAGCTCTCACCTTGAGAGTTCCGTCTCTCGAGAGTATTTCATGTCCTGAAGCTGAGTCTGTAGTGTGTTTCTCTCTTCCTTCAGTTCCAGCAGCATTCTCTCATTTTCTGCTTTCATCCTCTCCAAATGTTCATGAGTTGCTCCCTGAGAGACAAACCTGTCCACTATTTCCTATTATATGGCACATCATCAATAAATAATGCTTGAATTACTAACCTGAGCATAAAATAGTCGATATACAGTTGGTAGCATTATTTCTGTTAATTTCTGTTTAACGGAAAGAAGATTGTTTTCTCAACACATTTATAAATATCATAGTTTTAATATCTCATTTATATTAACAGATTTTTTTTATCTTTAATAACAGTATATAATATTTTACTACATATTTTTCAAGACAACAGTACTCAGCTTAAAGTGCAATTTAAAGCCTTAACCAAGTTAATTAGGGTAACTAGGCAAGTTGGGTTAATTAGGCCAATTATTGCATAGCGATGGTTTGTTCTGTAGATGGGAAAAATATTGCTTAAGATGGATAACAATATTGACCTTAAAACGATTTAAAAAAAATAAAAAAATGCTTTTATTCTAGCCAAAATAAAACTAAAAAGAAAAGAAGAAAAAAATATTATAGCAAATACTGTGAACAATTCCTTGCATATTTAAAAAAGAAAAAAAACAGGAGGGTGAAAAATTGTGATTTCAACTGTACAGTGAAATATATACACTGCATGTCTTCACCTGTGAGTCTGTCACTCCGGTGGCTTCTTTGATGCGCTGGAAAGCTTCTTCAAACGTAGATGTGGTTTCTGCTACTTCTCCGACTACAGTGACGCTGCGCTGGGCCTCACTGCTCAGCTCATCGGGGTGCATGGTGGCCCATTGGGGCTGGACAAGAGACATGGAAAAGAAGAAGAGGAGATATACTTGACAAAATTATTCTTAGTTTTGGCTGATCTGAGAAATCTTAAGTGGAAACATAAAGAAAGATTAGCGACAAAAGTTGTTTCTAATACATAATATTTGTATTATTTGTATATTTTTAGAATGATTTGTTTTTAAAATGTTTCTCTAGTCTGCTGACTTTGTATTGAGTAACTAAACGTTATTTTTTGAGCTTATTAGCGGTGCTGAAAGCAAGTGTGTTTTTGCTGTATGACATTTGTGGAAACTGTGATACATTTTTTCTGCATTCTTTAATTAATAAAAATCAATGACCAACATTTCATGAAAAAATTTGATATTTTGTGTTAAAATTTAAAAGATCTTTCTGGGCTTTTTTTCATAAATTTCATGTGTATTTTTCTAAGTAAAATAATTATTAATATACTTTTCTTACTTCGTCCTCGCATTTGAAAAGTAATGTTTAAACCAAAATATTAAGCAGTAAAAACAGATAATGCAAAATGTTAATTGAGCATAATAGAATGACATCTAAAGAATAGAGTAATTACTTTTAAATATATATTAAAACTGAAAACAGTTATTTTAAATTGTAATAATGTTTTAAATATTTAAATTTCTTTCATGTAATAAATATTGAGCATAACAGACATTTAAACATGTAAATATTCCAAGCCTTTTATCAATAGTTTATACATATTTATAATTAATCAAACTGCCTGTTTTAACCAACACTGGTGCGTTTTGAGTTTTTAATTAGAGCAGATGTGGATGATTCTCACCCTTCTCTTCATCCTCTCTGCCTGATTCATTCTCTCCACCGTCTGCTTTTTGTAGCGGGAGAGGATTTTCTCTCTCTCTCTACGCTCTCTGTACACCTGCTCCTCTTGAAGCTGCAGCTCAGCCTGGAGACACACACACACACACACACGTACACATTACTTTCAGCATTTACTTTGAACCACTTAATAATAATAATAGATTAAATGCATCTTTACCTTGGCAGCATCCTTAGACAGATGAGCATCACTGTTCATGACCTGCAGGTCTTTAAACACTTGTGTCTGTCGATGAATCTCTGTCTCCATCCTGTCCAGCTGTGGCTGAAATGTAAGACTCTCTTCCTGAAGAAACAAATCAGAAATAACGCTCATTTATATCATCCTAATATGCAGATTTGGTTTTAATATTGGTTTTAATGATGAAAACAGATTTTAAAGGTCCTGTGAAATTATAATAACGCTTTTTTAGACGTTAGTATCAGTTTGTTAGTTTTATATCTATAAGCTAGTGTGCTAAAGCGGTGACAAAATTCGTGTTTAGAAGTTATAAAACTGGTATAAACATCTAAAGCATGTAGTTTTTCACTTCCGCCTAAATGGATCAAGAGTTTTATTCACATCACCTCGTACTTCAGTTTCTTCAAATCTTGACCAATCAAATGCTTTCTAGTATCTGACATGCCCCGCCCCATTCAAAATGTGTCTTATTTACTTTTTTATTTGATGTGCTTGAGCTCAGCCACCCTCACTGGCAGAACTGTGATAAAAACTAAGCGCAATTGGCTGTTTTTTTAAGAGGGAGGAGCTACTTTATGTCCGGCCCTCTTTTTGAATTTCAAATATGTCAAACATGAATAAAAACTTTATGGGCCTTTAAACTGCTTAATGTTTTTGTGGAAACCATTGTTTTCAAGATTCAGATGAATATTAGGGCAGTTGTGGCCTATAAAAATTGTGTATTGTGCTTTATTAAACACAGCTCTATGGATTTACAGAGTGTATATGAATCTCCTCTGATACCTGCAGATGTTCCTTCAGTTTTAGGTATCCTCGCATTATGTGCTCCGCTTCGTGACATTTCAGTTGCGTTTTCTCCAAACGGTTCTCCAGAATACGCAATTTCTATAAAAAAAAACACACAAGTTCATTAATTTTCTTGCACATATAGAGTGTAAACAGTCCATTTACATAGCTATAATCGTGTGATAAAAGATTAAAAGATACATTTAGGAGGATTTAGGTGAGAATCTAAATGGCAGAGCCTCATTTTCTTATTCACCAGCGTTTATTCTTAATGCCCCCAAAAAAATGTTCTACCTTTTCCTCGTCCTCTTGTTTCTGGGCATCAGGCAGAGGGCTTCTGTTGTGTGGCTTCATGCTCTGGTACTGCAGCTTTAGGTCCTCTAAACGCTGCTTCTGTTTCTGAGTGGTGTGTTTCATAGCATTCAGTTTCTTCATTTTATCACGCACCTGCTTCTCCAGCACTGTCCGAGCTGCCTACATGACAAAAAAACGTCTGTCAACTACAATTTAAATCCAGGTGATTCTATAATCACAGACAGTTTGATTTGTTGGTACCAGAAACAATTATAGTGATTAACCGAAATAAAGGCACAGTTGAAAAAGCAAAGTATTTGTCACAGTTGTGTATTACATTTATGTATTTGTTATTATTTGCATTATTTCCTTAATGAATAATGTTTCAATTCATCTTCGGTTCAGGCTTACTTACAAAAGGTAAACATTATTTAGAATTTATATATAGGCCTACATAGTTAACCTGCAGTTATACAATATATAGTGTACTTTTCAAAACGGCGATGTTCAGGGCAAGACAGAATCTGTGGATCTTTTGCCAATTTATGAAAAAATTTGAATGATTTTGGGAGTGTCATAACTAAAAACACTAAAGAAAAAATAAATCCAATCCAATCTAAATCCAATGAAATCTACTATTTTTGGTAAACAAAGCAAGTTTCTCATGTAATATATCTACTGAAAAAATGAAAACTTTTCTTTATCATCATAAATCATGTAAACTTTTGCGCATTGGTCAACAATATAGCTTAAAAAAATATAAAAATTATACAAATATTTAACTTGTTTTTTTTAAACATGCATTTACAAAAGTAAACAAATCAATGATGGGCTAAAATCTCAGCAGATATCTGCAGATCCCAAATTCCTGGTTGTCCTACTAGTGATGTCAGTGTGTATAATACATTTTCAATCACGTGATCTGATCATAACAACAATACCTTCACAGGCATGTTCCTGAATGATGCTTTCTCCACACCATGGCCTTGAAAAACATCCTTGATAACTTGTTCGTCGCTCTGGACACCATGAAAAACACACGAGTCAAACCATATGCTCAATCTTTACTTAAAATCTTATTTAGTGTCAATATATACATGAAGATTCATAATGTCTGACCTCAGCCAGTTTCTTGTGCAGGTTTTTGTTTTCTTGTCTCAGCTGCAGGATGTTCTCCCTGTTCTTCTTAATGGCAGACTGAGCGCTTTCGAAATACGCACTTCTGTCTCCCTCTAGTGTGAAAAAACAACAATTCATGAGCAATATGTAAAAAGCTAGTGTAATGCCATTCAATATTTGTATAACATTACAGTTTAACGTTTTATTGAGATCTTTGAGTATAGTTTGAAATGGTTATGATTGTATTAAACATCAAACAAATGTCAACGTTACAGCGGCCACTTTGTTTTTCTCTAACATACGGCTTTTTGTTACATATTAACGTTATCACATTGAATTCCTCGATAACAAAGTAATATCTGAAATAATAGTAAAACGACAGAAAGTCAATAACACACTAACGTTACCTCCTGAATATTCACGAGGTTTTTAAGTCAACAGTTTTAGTTTATTTAGCGGAATCTGAAAACTTACCAAGAAGCTGGATTTTTCTTTGGAGCTCCGAAATTTTATCATGAATGGGCACCTTAAGGCCCTCAGAAACCGACGTGCCGGGCATCATTTATGGATATCTTGAGGATTAAAGTTGAATTTCCGTCTTCTCTACAGCCGTGCAGCAACCGTATCGTTTGCGTCTTTAACTGGTTGCCAAGCAACTCAACCAAGTTGACTCATGAATATTAAGTTACGTGCCGTTGCGGAAAGCAATACCACGTGCATGACCTAATTAATATTTATTTATCTTTAGAACACGTCACATAATTATTTACACTTAATATAACGGCTTCGCTACACAGTCTTGACGAATTAACACTTCAGAAACATTCTGTTATAATAAAAACATAAAAAAAGTTGTCATTACTGTGAACAAATGCCATAGTATCAAACAGAAACACTGTCAGCAGGAGAATAAAATAATTGAGTAGCGTTACTAGACAGATAGTCGTGTCTATATTATATTATATACATATTACAACACAAAATACTAATTAGCATGAACAAAATGAACAAATGTTTAAAACTTGACTATTGACATAGCATGCTGAGGGCCTATAAAACAGTGCAAGTCTCTCAGATCTTTTTTTTTTTTTCCAGAATGCCTACAATTCTCTCTTTTTTATACTCCACTAGATTTCAGCCCCTCATTGGACTCAATTCATTTCAGGGTGGTACCCCCAAACCCCTAACTTCTAACTCTTGGGGGCCACTTTGAATACGCGGGACACTCCAGGAGATTGATTTGACCTCTTGAGGGTGGCCATCAGTCTTTCTGGCATGAAGTATGGTCTGTCCACGCTGCCGTCGTTGCGTTCAAGATCCTCCACTGTTGAAAAAGTTTGGGTTAAGACAAACAATAGCATAATATAATCTGACAGAAATAACAGAAGCTGCACCTTTAGAGCAAAAAATCCCTGAGATGTCAACGTAGAGAGAGTTCAGTTTATTAAAGCGCTGGGAGATCACATTAACAACATGCAAAGATTGAGAAAAGTGAAGCACGGAGGTAGAAAAAGATGCAATAGAGCTGCAAACAGCGACAAATATCAGGCATTGAAAAGTTGCAATCTGTCGATACAATAGCCAATCACGGCAGACCAAAATATGAGGGCAACATCTTCCGTTGATTGCTCTGTTTTTAAGTTGCCATATTTTCCATTTCACGTTAGCCATAAAATGAACACAGCAATTTTTACAAAATGGCATTGGTCTTGGCTGGTATCACTGTAAACAGACGTGGGGTTGTTTTTGTTGTTGTTGCTGCTGTAAACATAGCAATACTGCAAACTTTTTTTTTGCATTCTTCAATATGCTTAAGACATTGATAAGTAACAATAATTAGGCACAAGTCGAGCACCTACATTACACTTCTACAAGTCCTTAGTTTATAAACGTTCCACATAAAACACACAAACACAGTCACATTCTACAAGTGCTATGTAGGCATATCTAATAGGGTTTTAGGTCCACGTAACCAACGGTCATCCATTTCATAAGCTCCTGCTTTAAAGTCTGTGTGAACCGGAAGTTGCTGAGACTTTTATTTCAGTATGTTGATGTACTTTCAACTGAAACTGAATATTGAGTAGGGGGTGGGACTTTCTTTTATGCATCACTTACTTGTAGACAACTAATATTAAGAGGGGCGTCGTTGACTGTACATTCACACCAAAGGCGGTGAGAGCGGCAAAGTTCGCTCTAGCTGTCTGCCTTCAGAGCTCCAGCGGCGAGAGCGTCAACATTCGCTACACTGATCTTGTATTTAAAGTAGCCATTGCAGCATTATCAGAAAATCATTTCCGCATAAAACATGCTTTTTAGAGTTAAAATTTTGCAAACTTTTTATCAGATACAGTTAACAATGGAGGATCAAGTTGTTGCGAGTGCTGTGGCTTTGCTACACATAATACGTGTCCATATATCAGAAATATTCTGAAGCAGCAATACTGTTTTGTACTGTTGCATGAAATTCCCGCATTTCTAAAGAAAAAAAAAAAATATATATATATAACATAAATACACATCAGTAACTCGCCACTAACTTTTTTAATGTATGTCCCTGTAAGAAACCATCGTAAATAATTGGAAATCTTTTGACCGCAATATTAAAACCCTTGGGAACAACTGTGGTCGAAACCAAAGTTCACAATGAATGTGTCCTCTGGACTCCTCTCAAGCGGTGGACTTCTACATTGTAATTCCTTGTCGACGAACCGTGTTATAGCTCATTACCATAAAGTTGACTTGATTTTAACTATCCTCGACACTGACACCGGCGAAGACGCGCCGCGCTGCCCCTCACCGCCAGCTCCCATTGAAAATGAATGACTTCCGGCTACTTTGACGCTCTCGCCGCTTTCGGTGTGAACATACAAGAACGTGAACGTAAGAATATTGTTATGCATTTGCTATAAAAGCCATTAAGTTGACGTCAACAGAATGACCGTCCCTCCAAACATGAAAGCAAACGGTCAGACTTTTTGATCTTGCACAAATCTTGCACAAATTATTCACCTCAAGAATAACAATGTAACGCATTTAAATCATTTTATATATCTATAAGTCAGTGTCCAGCACAGGCTCATTGTGAATACGTACCCCTGTATACATTTCTGGAGAGGGCGAATTATGTTGCCAGAGGCTGCATTTCGTCTTTAAAACGAATGCTACGGGACGGTATGACCATCTCACTGGCTTTTTTTTGCGCTACCAGCTGAACGCGTACCTGCTGTTACCAGTTTGCCCAGTAGCTCACCACGTACATCGACGGACTTGGGCGGTGGCGCGGATTGACCTTAACGAATGAGTTTGAGTCTGGTGAAGAACAGTTCCAGAATGCAGGTAAAACAAAAGCCAAAAATAAAATAAACAAGTGAATAGCATGGTAAGATCTGAAAACGTGGTAAAAAT
This sequence comes from Danio albolineatus, assembly GCA_903798035.1. Taxonomy (NCBI): domain Eukaryota; kingdom Metazoa; phylum Chordata; class Actinopteri; order Cypriniformes; family Danionidae; genus Danio; species Danio albolineatus. The sequence goes on from CAIGQQ010000350.1 coordinate 9,949, forward strand.
CAGGTGGCTGCGAGGGTTTTTCTTTTTTCTGAATTGGTTTTAAAAATGTTGTCGGTTGGGTTTAGGGAAAGGGGTGGGTGGGTCAATTGGTGCTTTTGAAAACACTATCGACTGGGTTTAGGGAA
>CAIGQQ010000423.1:0-10710 GCA_903798035.1 Danio albolineatus
ACGGTAACATGATCTGACTACTTCTGGATTACATTTAGATTACTTTTGTGCTATAACTTGTTTGACGTTACATATATTGAAGCAGGATATATATGCACACTAGCGTTTAATGCTGATGTTTAACCCCTTGTGACTAAATAAATGCATGAATGTGAGTGTACACCAACGTGCAAAACAGCAGGTGTAAAAGCATCATTTAAAAATGTGTAATCCATCATAAAGTAACTCGATACAAGTACTTAAAAAAGTAGTTTACTCTAATTACAAGTACTTGATTTTTGCAATCTGATTATGCAATGCAAATTACATTATAATCCCTAACTACGCAGCTCCGGTCGTAACTCTACACCCCCAGTGGATTCGTGCTCTGAGATCCCACAAAAAGAGCGGTTTCAGATTTGCCGTCTCCAGAAACCCTGAGAATCAGAAGTGCGGTGTGGACGAGGCCATCCGTTTATAAACACAGCCTATCGAGTGTCTGGATCACATATCAAGCAGGACTTGTGAAACGGCTGCTTGAAGGCCAGCGATTTAATAAGGTCAGCATGTCATTGGCCATAGAAGGGCACATGAGAGGCGATCACTACGCAGCGCACATCTGGAGCTCAGCTGGATGGGGAGATGTCTATAGTAACCGTGCACTATCTAGACAGCGCTGTGGGTGATGTAAGCTGCTAAACTACAATGTTATCGTGCAGCTGTTATCAAAAGGATTTTAATGCTACATGATGCATGCAATGTTTAAAAATGACGTTTGTTGCTGTAGTCTAATACAGCAGGGCGATTGCATCAAATTTAATATAAAACGTCAATAATGGAATATTTACTTTTTTTTACATTAAACACTAAGTTCAATTTTAAGAGAAAAAAATGTAAAGACATGATAGAACATTTTATATTACTAATAAATAAAAAGTTGTTATATATTTTTAATGCTAAACAATTTATTTATGAAATATTGTGTAATTGCACAAAATATTGTATAAAATTGAATATTGCATGATCTTAAATTAGGTTATTACAAAAATAATATCCATGTTTGGCCTTAATATAGTTTTAAAAAAATATTTCAGACTTGAAATATTAAAAATATACTTTAAGCTTATTATTACATATTAAAAATATATTGATGTGTATCATTTATGATTATATATAATGTTTTTATAATAAACATTAAGAAAACATATACAATATTTAATAATTTAATATAAAACATGAATATTTTAGAAAGCCTCAGAATTTCTTCACTCACTTTAAAGCACAGGCTGGAAAAGCTCAGCAAATTATTATTATTATTATTTTTCATTCGTCTCTGACATGGGATGTTATGTATCAAATGCTCCTTTAAGCCTTCCTGGGTCAACTAACATTTTACCAATTAAAGTTTACAGCACCACAGTATAGTTCACCAGAAAGTTCAGCACAAAAATCATGTTGTTTTCAATACAGAAGGAGTAAAAAACATCCCTAAATGAGCAGTTTCCCATATTTTGTGATGGTTGTTTTTATTTTTTACCTATTTTGCAATGCTTTTGAATTGCATTATGGGATATTAATCTTTCTGCCAACATGTTTAAACATTGAAAAGCTTGAAAAAGTGACTTTTATGAACATTTGTAACAGTTTGCAGTGCTATATTGTCGGAGTTGGTGTTGTATATTACACTACAACCTTAAATAAACTGCCAGCACATTTCCTGTTACTTTACAGACTTATTTCTCTTGATATTATTTCTTATAGTGTTACAAAACTACTAAAATGCCATCAAAAGTCACTTTGTTAAAGTGTAGAGTTGATATTTGTAACATCAAAAGTCTACAGAGCAGAGATCAACATCCCATAACGCAATACACAATCGTAGGCTATATTATGGGAAAACACTGAAATAACCTACGGAAACTGTTGATTAAATATATATACAGTACGTTAGCGTCAGAAACGCAGAGTGGTAATAAATAATAAACATATAACCCAATAATCTGGGTTGTTTACCTTCATGTCCTCGCTGATGTTTCTCCGCAGCGGGTGAGCGGGTTTGCGGCTGCGCTTCTCCGCCGGGCGGCACGCGTCCATCTCGGGCAGGACTCGCGGAGCGGCGCGCGGTCGGTCGGACACTCCAGACGCGGAACAATGAGCGCAGATCCGGAGAGAAGAGGAGAAACACAACACCGCCTCCTCCCACACACACACTCCCCCGATACATGACGGCAGGAATGCGAGAAGCGAACACACACACACACAACGCGCGCAATCAAATTCAGAAATGTTTTGGTAACACTTTAGCATAATGGTCTATTAGCTGTAATGGTCTACAAGCTACAGTTGTGGTTGTTAACATTGAATGCACCATGAGTTAATATGAACTAACGTTATTTAACTAAACATTAACAACAAAGATGATAAATACCGTAATATGTATTACTAATAATAGCTCTTTCCATCACGGCGCGTTATTTTAAAGTGTTATCGCTGTTGGCGAAAGTTACTTTTGAAAGTAATGCATTACAATATTGAGTTATTCCCTTAAAAAGTAACTAGTTGCGTTACTAAGTTACTTTTTGTGCTAATTAATGCACTTTTAGTTACTTTTGAGAGCCGGAGGAGAAACATTACACCCGCCTCTTCCCACAGACTTACCAAAACAAGACGGCAGGAACGCGAAATACGAATACACACAGACACAATGAGCAATCAACACACACAGCCAGGTGTTGTATCGAAATCTAACTCCACTGACAAATCTTTTTTTTTTTTTTTTTTTTTTTGAAAAAAGACAGATGACAAGTATCAATATTTGTTTACAATACAGAATATGAATTACATTGCCAATGAAAAAGATACAATAGAGAGAAAGAAGGAAAGAGAAAAAAAAATAAGGAACATGAAATAAACTTGAGGGTAAGACATTTAAGAATCAATTACAGTATATAAATTAAAGTCCTTACAAAATGAAGTAGTTCTCCTTGCTTTCTTATTTTCAGATAATAAAATTAAATTTAAATAATGACTAAATTCTTGCAAAAACACAGGGAAATATGGTTTGGTGTTAGTAAATTTGCATTTGTGGATATGGAATTTACAAAGAAAATACATTAAATTTATAACAAAACAAGCATTTCCTTTAGAAGAGGCAGAATCATAAAATCCAAAAAATAATTTCTTTAAAAGTAACAGAAAAATCTTGTTGTATGTTATCATTAACTAGATAGTAAAGTTTGAGGACAAACTTTATGGTGGCTTGAAAAGCCTGTTTTAAGTAGTTTATTTAGTTTGAAAAAGTATCAAGTTGGTTAAAATAATGTTTAAGATCGCTGCAGTCAACAATGTAACCACTTTAAATACTCAAGCAAGCCAGTAAAAAGCTTTAAAGTTGATCCCTGTGTCTGAGGTTGGGAATAGCATGATTCTAGCATGAGTATGCATGTTGTTACTATAATTCTAGCATGAATTAACATGATTCTAGCATGGATTAGCATGTTGTTAGCATGATTCTGGCATACGTTAACATGTTGTTAACATGTTTCTAGCATGAATTAGCACGTTATTAGCTTAATTCTAGCATGAACTAGCATGCTGTTAGCATTATTCTAGAATGAATTGGCAAGTTACTATCATGATTCTAGCATGAATTAGCATGTTGTTAGCATGAATTACCATGTTACTAGCATGTTTCTTGCATGTTTTAGCATGTTTCTATAATGAATTAGCATGTTACTAGCATGTTTCTAGCATGAATTAGCATGTTTCTAGCATGAATTAGCATGTTACTAGCATGATTCCAGCATGACTTAGCATGTTGTTAGCATGATTCTAGCATGATCTTAGCATGATTCAAGCATGAATTAGCATGTTACTAGCATGAATTAGCATGATCTTAGCATGATTCTAGCACGAAATAGCATGTTACTAGCATGATTCTAGCATAAATTAGCATGTTACTAGCATGATTCTAGCATGAATTAGCATGTTACTACCATGAATTAGCATGATCTTAGCATGATTCTAGCATGAATTAGCATGTTACTAGCATAATTCTAGCATGTATTAGCATGTTACTAGCATGATGATATGGTTTGATCCTCGCGAAGGGGAGTCAGATTTCGTTACAACACCGGCAATCAACACACACACTAATCAACAGATAAAATCAAACATTTACCTAAATAATAGATTTTTTTTTTACCAAGGCTACTGTTCACTGATTAAAGTCCGCGTGAAATCAAATGATAAAATGTTTGTTTTCCTAGCGCACTTTGTTAGTCTTAAATTTAACAATTAATCTGTGCAAAATTCATCCACTCGAAAATCAAGTTTGTTTTGATAATCATCAATCCAAATCTGATCATCTGCTTCTGCTCTGGATCTGGAAGGGCTGTGCTTATGATGTCAGCTAGTGCGGAATATGCTTAGCCACGCCCCTTCAACTGTTTAATTGTGTTTATTTGGGTGTCTGTGGCAACAGGACTGCATTAATAAGGTGACAAATTATAACAATGTTTTTTGTTTTAAAGGGGTGTGAAACTTTAGTTGATGTGTAATGTAGCTGTGTGAACATAAACAGCATCTCTGAATGCAAGACTCTCGGTGTTCAATGAAAAAGGGAGACCGTAGCTGTGTCCGAAACCGCATACTTCCATACTATACAGTACGCTAAAAACAGTATGCAAGTTACTACTACTAACTACTTTTGGCGAGATTCTGAAGTGCGCATCCCACGATGCCCCGCGAAATAATTCATGAATGGTAGTGAAGCGACGCAACAGACGCAGATAGGTCACGTGACCATGACAAAACAGCGAGTACGTCCAAATTCCATTTATACTTCTCATGTTCATACTGTATAGAACATACTTTTCCAACGGCCGAGCAGTATGTTTAAATTCAAAGGCAGTGCCTAAGGCCCCATTTACACGAATGCTTTTTCGTTTTAAAACGAAATGCGTTTTGCTACGGTTACGCCATCCGTTCACACCACGCTGGAGATTTCGAGCCCCGAAAACGGAGCGTTTTGGAAACACTGGAGAGGCCGTGTTCATTCTAAAACACTGCTCCATCTCAGTGTGGATGGGGGAAACGGAGACGTCTGAAAACGGAGGCGTGGCTGCAGAGATTCGCTACTCGATTGGGGCTTTGGGTCATTGCGTATCCTTCCCTTATTCGTCAAGCCCCTATCACATGACTATAACGCCACCGGCAGACCAGCCTTCACTGTAAACAACAACATGGACACAGAAATGGGAGCGTTGTTTGCTCTATTGTCCATTTTAGGCGCCATTGTGCAGTTAAACTCTGTCTTTTTTACTACAACAGCTGCATATATTCACAAGAGGCAAGCTACTGTTCCAGCACTCGCTAATCGCTCGCGTGTCAAGGGACGGAAGCCATATTTAGAATGCCGAGCGAGACACATGCTTCCTGTTTATACTTGAACGCGCATGCCAAGAGTGCGCTAATGGTCACGTGATATACGTTTTTGGTGGGGTAGTGTGGACGGAGATATGTTCAGAAATGCTGGGTGAAACGCTAGTGCGGATGCGTATCGTTTTCATGCTAAAACGCCGTTTTAAAACTAAACCGCACTAGTTTAAACGGGGCCTAAGAAGTAGGCAATTTCGGACGCAGCCAGTGGCTTTTACGGAGTTAGCTTAGCAAAGCCTACAGCGAACAAAGCTTGGAGACTACAAAAAAATACATCCAGGTTAATGATGTCATAAACCCTTCAGTTTACGCGCAAACACGTGAAGGGGTGTGGCCAGAGGCGCTGTAATATTATAACAGAGATGCTTCCTGGTGACGTGGAGCTGATCCGCGAATCACAGCACATTATGTTAGCTGACCAATCAGAGCCTCTTAGCATCTTATAAACACAACCAAGCCTTAAAAATACACTCTGGACCACCCCTTTACGTAGCCGACACTATGAAACAACTATTGAATGTTGCATTTCAGGTGTGCTTTAATAAGTGTTTTTATAAAAAGCAACAGGTCCGTGGCGACTTCAGATTTCAGAGCATATGATGTCACGTCACCATGTGCACAGACATGCTAATGGCGTGGTGGGATTTGTTAGTATAATGTGAGCAGTAAGTGAACTCTCTGTCCTTCACTATGCACCGTGTGTTTCTCTCTCTCTGACACACACACACACACACACCCTCCCTCTCTGCTCAGTGTTTCGAAGAATGAGCGCGCTCGTGTAAGCCGAGAGCCGTGGTTCTGGGGCCCGGTTCACATTTCGTGCCCTGTGGGTGTCATCTGATCCCTGCTGGCAGAAACAAGCGGCCTCCGCGTCCTTAGAGCTCCGTGTTCTCTCTCTCTTCCTCTTTCACAGAGCTCCATGTTCTCTCTCGTTCTGAGCTCATGAACTAGCGGAGCACAGTAGTAGTGTTTTGGGGTAATGCATTACAAGTTATGCGAGTTATATAATCAGATTACTTTTCAAGTAACCAGTAAAGTAACGAGTTACTTACAAGAAAACATCTGTGGCCTTTACTAAAATTTACTTTTTCCATCCTACAAAATTATTTTAAAGTAAAACCAAACATTTTTTTTAAGAGTAACAGATATTTTAAAGGGTTGCTCCATTAGGATATCACATTAAACTTTAGCTGATGTTTAATGCAGCTGTGTAAACAAAAACAACATCTCTGAATGTAAGACGCTCAAAGTTCATTGCAAAAGGAGACATTGGCTATTACAGAGTTAGCTTAGCAAAGCCTACAGCGATCGAATTTGGGGACTACAAAAAATACATCCTGGTTAATGACGTCATAAACCCTACAGGCTATGAGCATACACCATGCGCAGCGAAAGGGCGTGGTCACATGTGCTGTAACGTTATAGCAGAGATGCTTCCTGGAGACATGGAGCCTATCTACGAATCACGGCACATTATGTTAGCTGACCAATCAGAGCCTCTTGAGGGCGGGCTTTTGGAGGAACTAGGAAATATGACAGTCGTTTTCATGCTAGCCGAGAAGCTGTATATAATTAAAGAAAGATATATGAACAAATAAAACTAATTTCTACAAGTCAAGCATGAGCACACACTGCTTTGCATCTTTTATACACAACCAAGGCTTAAAATACACTCTGGACCACCCCTTTAAAGAAAAACTAAACCTTTTTTTAAGGGTAACAGATATTTTAAAAGGGTGGTCCTGAGGCGCTGTAATGTTACAGCAGGGAAAGCTAAAATGGCGTCCAAACGCTGCTATTTCCAGAGTTTCGTCTGATTCTGTATTTGGGCTTCCAAAGGACACGACACAAAGACAGAGCTTACAGTTTAATTTAAATATGTTCCAGAGAATTATATAAAAATATAAAGATAGCATTTGAGAAAAGTCATTTACAGTTACACTGACTGACAGTATTTACACAGCAGAGGCAAAGCGTGTGCTAGGAGAGGCTTGACGCTGCCATTATGTTAGCTGACCAATCAGAGCCCCTTGAGGGCGGGCTTTCAGAGGAACTACTGTAGGAAATATGACAGTGGTTTTCATGTTAACTGAGAAGCTGTATATAATCGAAGTAAGATATATGAAAAAATAACGTGATTTTCTACAAGCGAAGCATAAGCACACATTGCTTTACATGTTATAAACACAACCAAGGCTTAAAAATACACTCTGGACCACCCCTTTTAAAAGGTTTGTCCGTCTCTCCTGTCCCCATGTTAAGAGAATCAACAGTAAGTGCAGATGTGTTTGTGTGTACAATAAGTAAACATCAAACTGTATTTACTCATCTAATCAGCACAAAATAATTCAGTTTTATCAACACGTCTTACTTCTAATTCAATACAAAAAACTAATCTGAAATGTTTTTTTTAGGGTAAAGATATTTACTTTCCTTTGAGCTGAACTTTATTCACTATAAAACTGGTCAAAATCAAAAGTTTTTCTTATATTAATACAAACAAGCCCACCACAGATGAAAAATCTAACACAAAAGTAACAACACGTTTATTTTTAGTAATATTGTAATGCATTAATTTAAGTAACTTCGCCCAAACGCTGCACAGAAGCACTGGAGCTCTACTAAAGCACAGTTACCATAATAAATTGTATGTGCAGAAAAATAATTAGTAAAGATGTGTTCCTGTTAATCAGCCGAGTTATTTTCAGTTGCGCCATCTGAAGTGCTTCTTTCCTCCACTAGAGGGAGATGAAGCTTCACTTGTGTGTGCGAGTTGGGCACCTGAACTAATAATATAATAATCAAGCTATTTCCTCCAGTGCATTTCAAAGGATACCCCAACATATGGGTCCAAAAAAGTCACAGTACTTCCATAAAGACATTAAATGGGCTGAAGATGCTCCTCAAACTCCACATGAATGTATATTGTAAATACTATAGAGTATTTGAGCCATTCTAAAGTGTGTTATACTGTGTATATTATAGTGTTTACAACCATTAATGATCCAACTTACTGTAGTATTAACTGGTGAACTGATAAACTGGAATAATAAATACTTTATAATACTAAACTACTTGTATAATAAATACTTTAGTATACTACAGTAAACTGTGTATTGCAGTAAGATTAAGTAAGACCCTGTAGTTGTATAAATTACATAAAATAATTCGATTAGAGTTGTAGTGCAACTATAGATTTAACACAACATACATTTCAAATACTTTACTATAGTAGCCATACTTCGAAAAGAGTCGCCTATAAACAATATTATTTTTTTTTCATTTAATTTAGTTTACATTTATAGACATACGTCCAGAAAACAGTGTGAATACCATCTAAACACTATCGCTTATAAATTATGTCGAAAATAAAAATATCAATAATAAACATTTGATTTCAATATGTTTTTCCATTTAGATCAGTCTCTAGATAGATATATAGATAACTCTGACTGCTGGAAATCCTCTTCAGAAATTCCATAGAACATTATTTTACATTTACATCCAGCAAATGTACATTGTGCTTTTAGAAACACTCGATTTTAAACGCAAATACAGTAATAATCTGTGGTTGCGCTGCTGTGAAAGTGACGCAGTTCCGCGCGCGGCCACAAGATGTCGCGCGCAAACCAAAGATATGGTTATAAAAACATTAGTATTTTCTATATAAAGCAGTCTATTTTCATCTTCTGCGGTGTTTAATATTCAAATCAAACTCACTGAGAGTCACTAATTATCATTAATAATATCTCTGACTGACATTTACCCTATCATCTCCAGTAATAGTAACGTTTGGCCTACATAAGAATAAACGCGCAGCATGAAGCGGAGAGGGGTTTGGGTGGAGGTGAGGGGGGCGTGTTGTGACGTCATCAGCCCCAGTATAAAAGCTGGAACATCAGCGGGCGTCTCGCTTTAGAAGAGCTCACCTGCGTCTCATCATCATCATCATCACCTTCATCATCACCATCAGGATGGCTCAGCTAACCACTGCTGGAGTTATTTTCTGCGCTTTCTGCTTAATCACTCAGGTATGACCTCAAAGTTGACTATTAGGCAAACTTACTACTTATATCACCTATTTATAATGTAAATACAGTATTTATTTGAACGCAAGTGGTTCAGATTACGAGGATTAAACTATATCATCTATATAGTTAATAAATCATCGAGTTTAAATTAAATTAAAGCGCACTTTGGAGACACTTAACATGAAGTAACAGCTATTTTTAGCAGTTTCAGTAACATTTGTATTTTCTAACACGAACAAACAATTAGTAATACATTTATTACGGTATTTAGTTAATGTTAAGATAAATGAAAGTTACTTCATGATAACTAACAGTGCATTGACTAATGTTAACAAGCACAACTTTGGGTTTTAAGCTAATAATGCACTAGTAAATGTTGTACTATTAATAAATGCTTTACAAGATATAACATTGGTTAATAAATGCATTAACATTATTCTTAAGTCAACGTAATTTCTAATGCGACGCTTGATATGATTACTTGTGGAATTGTGAACGTGATTATAACATGCATTTTCAGTTTACATAAACAACACCGTTGGTAAAGCACTAGTAAACAACACTAGTAAAGAGTAAAAGCTCACATCCGTTGCTTTGTATATTTTGTTAACAGCTCGACCACCGTGCTTGTGGTTTTGGTGAATGAATGATTTAAAGTGTATCAGTATCTGTCCCGAGGCTTGAGTTTCTCTGAGTCTCTTTCTGTGCCTCTGAAACCCGATCTGGAGTCGCTTTTCCCTGCGTGAGAAACACCGGAGAGACCCTCAGACTCACCGACGCACGCAAAATACAACACCGATAAATAGGTCTGAAAAGGTCGCAAAATTGGGGTCAGAAAAAAATATTGAAGCTGAATTTATTTGTATTTTAAAAAGTAATTACAATAAAACATTAACATGTTTATATTTTGTAGTTATTTACCGTCTTCATCTTTTTCATCATCGCAAATGAACGCAGCGGTTTAGCGCACGAAGAAGCAACTGTGCAATATTAATTTAACGCGTGATCAGTATCAACAGGTGCATTGAATACATCAAATATAACTGCTAAATGCATTATATTAGCCTTATATGCAGAAAAAAAGTGAATAAATATGTATTAAGTGCAATAAATGTCTTATAACATTAACAAGCATTCAAGAGAGTTCATCAATATATTTAACTTTACACACTACTCTCCCTCAATTGGCTCCAAACCTTTAGAAGATTTTTTTTCATTGTGTTGAACACAAAGGAAGATATGCTAAAGAAAGCTGGAAACC
>CAIGQQ010000458.1:0-15322 GCA_903798035.1 Danio albolineatus
TTTATTGTCGACTCTAAAGTGCCGATGTTAAGAGGTGTCAGTTTATCCCTCTCATGTTCTTTCTTCTCAAACATCTCTGCATTTTAGATGTTGCAGAGGAATGCCAGTGCTTCAGGACAACAGACGGACTCACCTCGAGGGCGCACTCAAGTGACTGTTGAAAACCCGGCTCTCCAGCGTTACACCGGGAGCCTTAATTCACAGACCAACGGATGTCGAAACGGGACCAGCGATGAGGCGGACGCTCGATTAAAACCATCCCCATCCAAGCAGCAGGCCGAGCATCTGAGCACAGGTCTAGCATCGCATTCTGCCAAGGGTAGCAGCTCCTCGATACCTTACATTGACTGCAGTGACATAGATAGCGAATACGATGTGGTTAACGGCCGCATCACTAGGTCTCACTCACACACACATGACAATGATGAGGTTGAGCCAACAGGTCGTAGATTACGCAATGGTTATGGAAATGGCCAACACAATGGGGCAAGCAAGTCCAGATTTAGGGAGTCTCCTTTGAATACCCGTCGGTTGGCTCAGAGTTCGGATTCCTTCAATGGTAGTCAGATATCTAATGGGTCGTTTTGTGGAAACGGATCCCCACGTGCTTTGCCTCTGAGCAGTACCTTGGTGGATGAATTGTTTCAAGGTATGGATAGACGTGGTTTGGTGTCACCTGCTGCTCATTCAGTTGGTTCCCGAAGTGCAAATTGTAGCCCGGTGATGAGCAGTTTTCATAAAACAAGCTCCCTAAATAATTCAGAACAGATCGGGTATAGTGGCCGCAGACGATGGGATGATGGCAGCCATTATCTTAGCAATGGTCGATCTGGGAGCGAGGCTCAACATTATGGGAGCTACTCCCCGATTGTCAATCGATCTCCACACTTGCAGAAGCTGCAAAACGGCATGCGCAACCGTTCCGATACCGACCCCATGATTCTGAGCCAGTTGAGTTCAACCAATGAGCCTCGATCTTTGGTCTCCAGGGCTGAACGTATGGCTGCCATTGAAAGGCGTGTGGCTGCTAATGGGATTGGAGCATCTGGCCAATCTCGATCCAGCAATGTCCAGCGCCTGTATGGAAGCAGGCTGAGTGCTAATGATCACAGTAGCCCAGTGCACATGATTGATGGTTCTACTAGTAGTGGAACTGAGTCTAGTGATACTGAATCAGATGCAGGCAGCAACTCCTACTGTCAGCCCCTAGTCTACGGAAACCCTGGGGCGGCCAATTCTTCCCCTTTGCCCCAGAGCAAGTTCTCCTTTGGCGGTCTGCAACTGGAGGATGAGGGCCAAGGGGAAGATGATGGATATAGGTATCCCATCATTGATGAGGATGGGGCACAATTATTCAACTGCTAGAGAAGATGTGCCTGGTGATCAGTTGATTAAATGCCAATTTTGCTACTTGGAGGCTCTGGTCTCTCCGGCTGCTTTTCCACTGCTTGGTATTGTATGGTTCGGCTTGGCTTGCTTTGGTTTTAGTACATCTTAAAATGGGTTGTATGACCCTTTTCACATTTCTGGGTTTCTCAGGAGCAGTAGTCGTCATGAATGGGAGAGAACAACAAATCATTTACAATCCTATTTGCTCAAGTAACAGGAAAAACTCCACGATGGTGTTATCAAGAAAAAAACTAGTGTGAAATTGTGTGAAACGGCAGCCAGAAGAGAGAACAACATCAAATTTACTGTCATGTCCTATAGATTCTGAGTTAGAAACGCCTCGCATAAGCAGTAATTTGTCTTTTGTAATTTGATGCAACATGACATAATGCATAGATAAATACATATACATTTCTAAATAAAATCGAAATATTAAAAGTTGGCTGCCTCTACTGCCATGACGCCACGGTGGCGTAGTGGGTAGTATGTTCGCCTCACAGCAAGAAGGTCGCTGGTTCGAGCCCCAGCTGGGTCAGTTGGCATTTCTGTGTCGAGTTTGCACATTCTCCCCGCACATTCTCCCCGCTTGGGATTCCCCCGGGTGCTCAGGGGTCCCCCACAAGTCCATAGACATGTGGTATAGGTGAATTGGAAAGGCTAAATTGTCCATAGTGTATTAGTGTGAATGAGTGTGTATGAATGTTTTCCCAGAGGTGGGTTGTGGCTGGAAGGGCATTCGCTGCATAAAACATATGCTAGATAAGTTGGCGGTTCGTTCCGCGACCTCGGATTAATAAAGGAACTAAGCAGAAATGAAAATGAATGAATGAATGAATGAATTTATCGTGTATGGCCATACACTCAAAGCGCTTCACAATCATAAGAGGGGGGGTCTTCACACTACCACCAGTGTGCAGCATCCACTTAGATGATGCGACGGCAGCCACAGGACAATGGCGCCAGTGCGCTCGCCACACACTGGCTATTGGTAAAGTGGAGAGACCGTGATTGATAGAGCCAATTCAGTAGATGGGGATGATTGGGAGGCCATGATGGGTAAGGGCTGATAGAGGGAATTTGGCCAGGACACCGGGGTTACAACCCTACTCTTTATGAGAAGTGCCAATTGGATTTTTAATGAAAGACGGCACCCACTGACATTGTAGTTTCCCCTTCGCTATACTGGGGCATTAGGACTCACACAGACCACAGGTTGAGCGCCCCCTACTGGCCTCACTAACACCACTTCCAACAGCAACCTAGTGTTCCCATGTGGTCTCCCATCCAGGTACTGACCAGGCTCAGCCCTGCTTAGCTTCAGTGAGTATCTGGTCTTGTTGCTGCAGGGTGATATGACTGTGGCCAACTTAAAACACAGAGGCAGTGGATAGTGTTCTTGAGCAGTTGCTGACTATTTATATATAATAGGTTTGGTGTCTCGTGTTGCAGGTCCAATGATGCTGGACATGTCTATTCTCTTTGACCAACGGGTGATTAGCGTCATGTTTTGTTAATTGTACAGCTCGCTTAAAATCTCACCTGAGGTATTATTTAATGAAAAACCAGCTACTAGGTGTGCAATGCAGTGAAAAGACCCATAAGTTAAGATGTACCCAACTGAACCTTGCCGTAACATGCAGTGGAAAAGCCTTTGAGGGTTTGTTGTGTAGTTTCTGTGCCCCTAGTGGCACCAAACAAACATAGCATAGCCTGATGTAACATTAACTAGTTGCAATTTGTTGACATGACTATTTGTTTAGCAGATACAGGCAGTGTTTGGGAGTAAAATTTGGTGACACTAGTTGAGACTACACAATTAATATATTAGCAGCGATTGTATTTTTACAAGATGGTTTAGCAAAAAGGCTGTTCTACCTTAAGGAAATACTTTACTATTTGAAAAATATATATATGCACAATTCTTAACTATTACTTTGAGATGATTAACTTAAGATTGAAGAGGAATTACTGCAAAGTGCCATGTCTGTGAATGTAGTTAATGGATTTTTTGTGGGATTGTTTGAAAAGGTTATCAATATTACTGATAACCCAGTGACTAGTAACTGCGTAATATTGTGAATTTTATCTTTATCGATAATCATGTAGAAAGAACTACAAAAATATACAGAAATATGACATGCCTTCACTCAATCTGTAAATACCTTTGCTAGTCAGATCTTGCAGAAGCTAACACACAGTATGCTATTGATGCTGCATACTGGTGATATGACAACACATTTACAACACAGTATGAATGTCGAGTGTTAGGCTTGCTAGTTTAAGGTCACAACTTTAAGTTTGTGATGATCATTTTGTCTAACTATGCTTCTATTGTCATATAAACAGATCATGCATGCTGGAGTGTGTGTTATGTTATAAATGAAGAGCTTGTATATACCAGGGATCACCAATCTCGTACCTGGAGGGCTGGTGTCTCTGCAGGGTTTACCTCCAACTTGCCACAACACACTTGCTTGGATGTTATACCTAGTGAGACCTTGATTAGCTTGTTCAGGTGTGTTTGATTAGGCTCGGAGCTAAAATCGACAGGACACCAGCCCCTTCCAAGTAGGTATCGCTGCAGCCTGGAGATCTCCAAGTGGGAGGGATTACACCGCAAGTAGGTTGGGTGACCTCCTGGGTGACTTAAACCACATGTAGGTTGGGTTTAGGTGGTGTAGATATTAATAAAACACATCAGGTTACTGTGAGGTTGGGTTTAGGGTTAGAGTAGGTGTAGACATTCATAAAGCACAATATTTAAACATTTAGACATTAAAGAGCCCCTATTATACATTAAAAAGGGTCATATTTTTGGTTTTGGGGGTCTCCAACAGCAGGCTAATATGCTTGCATGGTCAAAAAACACTTTCATTGTCTTATAATCTGCATTTATTTTTACCTCATTATCCCAGCGACTCCTATATGAATCGTTCAGTGATTCATTTGTTCTAAAACCCCTCCTTAGCGCGATGCTAAACTGCGCTGATTGGACCGATGACCCAGTCTGTTGCGATTGGTCGACATCATTCAGCGCAAGAGAATGCCCACCACGGCTTATCAATATTGAAGTAGTCAAAGTGTGTGCGTGAGCATATCTGCCAACACTTGTTTTTTCCGGGAGTCGCCCGTATTTCAGACACCTCACCCTCGGATCTAACCCCCCGGTCTCCCAGCATATCACTCTATTCTTAACCAGAAGTAAAAACAGTGACACACATTCAGTATTAATGCACACAGCGGCAAAAGCTGAACCATTATGAAACATGACCGCCACATGTGTGTAGGAGAGCTGATGTAGCCATAGCAACGACAAACAGCAGAGGAACACGAGTTCACAAACGCATTTTAATCCGTAAACAAAGCGGCCCGCGTCGTGTTTACAACGTGCTTTTAGACGCGATATGAGAATACAAGTTAACCAGATACACTACAAGCGGTTACAAGTTACAAAACAAAATTAAATACATCATTTACAAGCTGGAGAAAACAATGAGGCAACCGTTTTAATGCACATACTCACACTTGTTGGATAGTAGGCCAGATTCACCGTCAGGCCACTGGGAAATGTCCCGGTGCTCCCTACGGCCAGTCCGCCCCTGTATACATCAATATTCTTTTCTGATTCTTCCTTTAACAAACGGTCGACGAATCCTCCGTTGTAAGCGTGTAGATTTCAGAAGCACTCCTCAGAGGGAACACAGCACAAGGCTGGGCTATAATGCTGAGGCATTTCTGCAGAAATAAACCTCAACCACTGTCTCTTCACAGTCTCATCTCTGGTTCATCTGCACACTTCCTATAATATCCAGCTGAGCACAGCGCTCTTCTCTGTGTTGCCAGATGTAGCTGACTGATTCCAGTCCAAACCCTCTCCAAAAGGTTTTTACCTGCACAATCAAATTCAAAACCGCCCAATCTGGCAACCTTTGCTTGCTGATGTGTTTGTGGGCGGGGTTGGGGGGTTTCGAATCTTCCCCGGTCTGCGTGCTCACAAATGGGCGGGGCTTATGTTTCATGTTCATGTCATGCCAAAACGGCTAAAGACTCGTAAGCACAGCGATTCGTCTGAGGAACTATGAGTCGACTCTTTTATGGATGAATCAATAGTTTTAAACGCTGTGCACTTTCAGATTTAAGCCTTAGCTGGATATTTCACTTCACTTAGAGCTGTGGTACACACTGCATGCAAGCTCATTTTCAATAACCCATAATAGGGGCTCTTTAAATAAATAAAAACTCCAGGTTTGCACAGCCCACTTGGAGCTCGAAGGCCCACCGACTTGGAGCTCTAGTCCCACTCACTTGGATCTGGCTCTGACCTCCGTTTATACCCTTCTAACCCCTTCAGGAACAAGTTTGGTGACCCCTGGTGTATATATAACATGTTATTAAAATTTATCACACACCTCAAGATATTTTCACCCAAACATGATGTGTTAATTCTAACTTTTTATTATTTGCTAGTTTTTGAACTGGTGGAGTTCAGAGTTTATCCTCTGTGTTTCTTCTTGGGGTGGTGATCTAATGGCTTCGTCGTCTGCTTGCCCATTTCCCAGCATGCATCACTCCTTTAAAAACAATACAGCAACATGATAAAGATCTCATTTTGGTTTTTATTTTGCTTCGCTTCTTAATTTATTTTCCCCTTCAAACCAACTGCTCTGGCACGCCTCATCAATGTCATCTGTTTGTGGTGCGTTTGCATTTGCGATGCTTGATGTCCACTTGATTTATAAGCATATTAACCTGTGCTCAGGTTGCATTGCTTTTAAGACAATACACTCGCAGCATGTTTCTCTGGAATGCCTCACCTTGTCTTTTTTTCCCTCTCTCTTCTGGAAGCATGTCAAACTGTCCTTGTCTGCAACTGTCCTTATCATGTGTGTGAAAGCCTTCGCGTTGACACGGGGTCCTGAAACGCAGTGGTCTTTTTAAAGTGGAGATGGATGTAGGTGAGATTTGGACAGACTCAGAGTAAGAGTACGTTTTGTGGCTCAGCATGAGAAGATTAGGAAGGTTTTCGAAAGCTGTCCCAAAATTCCCTTTAACTTATGTTCAATCTGAGCTTTTATCCTTTATTTTAGTATTTTGATTTCTGGTGCAATTGTGTTCACATTATTTTACAATCTGGTCTAAAGGTCTTAAGGCTGGTTTATACTTCTGTGTCGAGTGATCAGTGTGACCCATGGTGCCTGCCTTGTGCGTAGCGGTGTAGTGATACTTCTGCGCTGTTTGTGTTGCTCTGCAATAACACTTCCGAAACACTAGCTGGCAGTAGGTTTTTATGTTCCTCTGTGTCCAGTTTCTTCCCAGGTGTTTTGTTTTTTTCTGAACGCTACCTTAATGTACAAGTAGCGCAAACTCGCTTATTCAGAGGCGGGAACCGGTGGATGTTCAACAACTTTAATCCTAAGGTAAACACAAAACAAAAGTTTCCAGTAGGAGATCCTTTACGGGACTCCACATGCTGCATCAGCCTCGTGGCTCTCAGTACCACCCACACTCGTCACCGCTACCAAACCGACCAATTACAGAGCTTCGCTATGCGTCATTGCAATGTGTAGTTACATTTTTTGAGAGGTGCATGTCAGTGTCAGCATCAGCCACAGTAAGGGCAATGTGACCGCACGAAGGCTGCGGCGGATCATATGTGTTCGCTTGATGCAGAAGTATAAATCAGCCTTTAGGGCCGGGACACACCAAGCCAACACCAAACAACTAGCACAGACGAAACCCAACTGTGTTGTCGCTTCGCTTCGGCTCACGGCTGGTTCCATCTGGACCAAAAAGCTCCAGACCAAACGGACAGCAACCGACTGAAACGAGTGCGTGTTCTGCTTATGCAGATCGATGGAGAACTACAAATCTGCCACCAAACAAACTACAAATCCCATCTTACCTGTACTCACACACCAGTTGCAGTTCTCCCGCTGATTAAACACACACATCGAGTAGCTCATCATGGACTGAGACTTTATATTAACATCTCACACACACACACACTTTGCTGAGGCTTGTTGTTTGGTTATCCTGTAGTGCTGTAAATCATTAATCCTAGTCATTTCGTGTCTAGATCCTTGCCTTGTTTTCCCTTTCTTGATTCCTTGTCGTCTAGCCTGACCTTTTGCTTGTTTTTGTCTAGGACCCTGGATTACCTTTATGCTTCTGTTTTGCTCCTGTTTTGACCGTTGCCTGTCTGACTACTTTTATTGATAAAAAACTCCACGTGGATCCTCTCCTCCATTGTCCCAACCCATATGTAACAACCAGCCTCTTCTTGTTCCTTCTTGACTGCATACGTCACACTCGCTCTCTGATTCATTGCTGAATTTCCAGTTAGAGCGCTCTCTTTAGCTGAAGCCGATTCTGAAGGCTGAATCTGGTCAATAAGCTCCAACGTTAACCCAACAAGAGGCGACGTTTGGAACGCGACAACCTGATTTCACCAAGCAGGACATGTTCCAGGATTAACATCTATCTTGGTCCTGGGACCAAGTCAGGTCCTGGGACCAAATCAGCCAATCTGAATTAAGGGATATGTTTACGGTTTATGTTACGTTTAGGTTTATGGTTGGGTTTATGCACTTCTACAAGATTGACGCTCACCTCGCAAAAAAATTTAACTACTTGTCTACTTGGTTGGCTTGTAGCGCTGATGAGTGTGGGCATGGGGAAAGAACCGCGTGAGCCCGATGGAGCGAGTGTTTACAAGTGTTGAGTCCCATGAAGGAGCTCTAGATGGAAACTGTTGCTCTGTGTTTACCTTATGAATAAAGTTGTTGCAAGTCCACCGGTTACCGCCTCAAAACGAGCGAGTTTGAACCACTTGTACGTTAAGATAGCGTTCAGAAAACATCAGCGAAGAAACTCGACACAGAGGAACACCTCACCACCAGCTAGCATTTCAGTGTTATAACAGAGCAACACATAAAGCGCACAGAAGTATTAATGCACAACAACACGCAGGGCATGCGCAGGGGTCACGGTGATCACTTGACACAGAAGTATATTGTTATTTTGGGAATAATTTGCAGTTATGGTTGGGTTTAGGGGTATGGATTACACTTTCCAACAAAAATGATATACCAGGATTAGCATAGATGTTAATCCAGGAACACGTCGTACTTGGCGAATTCATGACGTGCGTGTGCAACACACCAAACCAACTTGCCTGACCGGTTGACCAATGAGACCTAATGGCCAATTGTCAGCTTGGTGTGTCCTGGTGTGGTAAGAGATCGGGTCCCCCTCGGCAACTGAGTCCGCTTAGGATCCTGGTTGGTCCTATTGGTTCACTGGAGTTATAATAGAAATAGAGGCATAGTTTGTAGCACCTGATGAATATACAGTATATATATTTGTATGCTGCGAAATCTCGTTTACAGGTATGTAATTTAAAACAACATTATAATGACATAAAACATGGAGAATTTGTCTTTCGTGCTTTTATTTTCGATAGCCTACAACGTTCTACTTCTTATGTAAGAATATAATGTTACATATAAATACATAAAAACATCAAACAGACATAATTACATGTTCACAAAGGTTTTAATAATTTTAACTATGCGTGTCTATAACTTTTAGTTACCGATAATAATGTTAGTAAAATTTTAAGTGTTGTTAAAATCTAAAGACTGAGAACAGACTATAAAAAGCACTTATGATCAGGCATTCAACACAGCCAATCCATTTAGAGCCCTAAGCGGACTCTATTGTCAGGAGGTCTCGATTTCTCACGACACCGGCCCTCATAATCTTTGCCAAATTGCAACTTTTCCTTACCTCTGCGTGGCGATCTTATGTCAGTGAAAGGTTTTAGAAAGTGTTCGCAAAGCCATTCGCAAGACCACTGCCGTTTCTGGGCCTGTTACAAAGAAAGCATTGAAAATATTTATTGAAAGTTTGATATGATTGTACATACAGTAACCCTCAACCCTCCCAGCATTCCCAATGATCTGTATTTTTCACGGTCAGTGACCAAAGTAGCATTCCCAGATGTGTTTTTTTTTTTGTTAAATTACGCTAAAATGTAGGCTTTATTGGACTTTTCTTCAGTATGAAATGTGTTTTAATGAGGTATACGAAATGCTGCAGACATATTTGTGTAATATATTGTAACTGTACTTTTTAATATGCGCATAATTAACGGTGCAATCACATGTGCACAGTTCACCATAAGTGTATGTGTTTACAAACCATCGTACATATACGGCACTACTCTAAATAACCAAGTACGGTATTTTAACCATTTCTACGTTGCAATACCGTAACACCTACAGTATAAATTGACTTTCTAAACGTTGTTCATCTCCTCGAACTTCTGTATGATTGTTATTTTTTTACCTCTATAAATCCCCCCTTTGTCTTACTTCCGGACCACTCTAACATTGTAAATTAATGTGTGTATTAGTAGCAATAAAATTTGGTTCATGTGAAGCGCGGCTTTTGTTTTACTCGGGTCACCCCTAGATGTTAGCGCCCCCCTCGTGTGTCTTGTTTTGTGGTAGAGTAGCCGTAGATGTTGTAGTTGTTTGTGTTGCATGTTTGACGGCGCATATGTGTGCGTGAAAACACAAGGTCTTTATCACCAGATCCTTCCAATATTGGCTGCAGTTCGCATGTCGCATCCCATTCGTGCCAAGGCATGGGACATGAAAACGTTGCTGGGCAAGTATGTGAATGTACTTGTGTAGTGAATGTAGTGGTCTGAAGATAAAACTGCTCCCTTCCCCATCATCATCATCATCCAGGGAATTTGTCATGCATTTCGGCAGTGTCCTCGGGCGGAAATCCCAGACTGGGATGCTGTGACTCACTCGTGTCTGGATCCCGATGTGGCGCTGTCAGCCGTAGTCCAAACACTAAGTGTGTGGTGCAGATTTACCCCATGGCCATGTGCTTGATAAATCCACAGTCGTAGAGTGTTAAGGATAAAAATGTCAAAACTACCCTGCGGAAAAGACCTGAATTTGCATGCTGTCTAAATTTGTTGGACTATCAAAAGCTGTGCAGTTTACCAGTAAGACTGGTAGTGGGGATGTAACGATCTGTTCAAATATGATTTAGGATGCATAACAAATGTGATATAATTATAGTAGGAGTTTATGTGAATGAATCGGACTGTTTTTAGAAAGGTTTATGTGCTATTTGTAGTGTTCATAAGAGCAGCGCTGCTTTGTTTATGGTGTAATCTAGGTTGTATGGAACAAAATCAATGCCAAAAGTATTGATAAGAATAACACTAACGGAAAAAAATAATGCGTTGAATTAACAAGTGCTTGCATTTTAATGACATGAATTGCCAGGGTTTGTATTTTTATGTTCCGAAATTTAACACAGCTGTTTATTTAAGCTGTGAGTATTGTAACTAAAAATATTTTGCACACATTTTCATACTTAAATTCAATACTTCATAATTCACCTTCCAAAATTCCCTTCCAAAATATTCAGTACTGTTTAAAAATATGATATATATTAATCAAAAGGCAATTTTCAGTTCATCTGGTGAGGACGTCTAACAGCAGACAGTGATCTTGGATCGGTACTAAATTGCTTTTCCTGCAGTTCCCGGATGTAATGTCGAATTTGAACCACTGAATTTATGGAAGCGAATTTTGGAACTGCAATAAAATGAACTGAAAATTGCTTTTTGAATAATGTCTATCGTATTTCGGGACATAAAAATACAAACCCTGGCAATTTATGTCATTAAAATGCAAGCACTTGTTAATTCAATGCATTATTTTTTTCAGTTAGTGTCATTCGACAAGCTTTTTAATTCAATACTTTTGGCATTGATTTTGTTCCATAGGGTTGCCAGGTCCAAGAAAAATTTCCAACTCAATCACAATTAAAAACCCACCCAAAAGGAATAAAAAGTAGCCCAGTTTGTTGCTTGTCCAATCAGAGTTTATTGCTGGATTCTCACAAAAGGGAATACACACACAGTTGAAGTCAGAATTTTTAGCCCCCTTGAATTTTTAGCCCCCCTGTTCATTTTTTTCTCCAATTTCTGTTTAACGGAAAGCAGATTGTTTTTCAACATATTTCTAATCATAATAGTTTTAATAACTCATCTCTAATCACTGATTTATTTTATCTTTGCCATGATGACAGTAAATAATATTAGACTAGATATTCTTCAAGACAACTTGCACAACTTGGTTAATTAGGTTAACTATTAGGGGAATTAGGCAAGTTATTGTATATTAATGGTTTGTTCTGTAGACTATCAAAACAAAATAAATTAGCTTAAAGGGGCTGATAATTTTTAACTTAAAATGGTCTTTAAAAAATTAAAAACTACTTTTATTCTAGCCGAAATAAAACAAATAAGACTTTTTCTAGAAGAAAAAATATTATCGGACATACTGTGAACATTTCCTTGCTCTGTTAAACATCATTTGGGAACTATATAAAAAAGAAAAGAAATTTAAAGGGGGGCTAATAATTCTGACTTCAGTTGTACATGTTAAAGTATTGCCTGACTTTAAAAATAATAATATAATAATTAAATAATAATAATAATAGTAATAATAATAATAATAATAAATGTAATGTCCGCAGTTTTTGTTCACTCTGTGTCAGGATTGCCTTCTGAGGCCCAAGTCATTTATTAAATGAAGAGAAGATTGACGCAGCTTCTCCTATTGCAGCAAATTACGCTTTTACTGTTGATATTTGATGCCAGTTAATCAGGAAGTGACGATTTTGTCCACTTTGACTCGTTGGATGGAAACGCTGCTTTATTCGCAGGGCTTTTATGCCATAATCCATTCGCGGTTTTGGATGGAAACATAGCTAATGACAGCAACCTGAATAATGACAATGGTAGAAATACTTATAACAATGATAATGAGGAGATAACAGGAGAACATGTGAGAACAGTAATAATAATAATGGTAATAAAAGTAGAAGTAATGTTAATGATAACAGTGAGGGGAGATTGGGATCGCCCAGCTATAATGGAAGCGTTGCTTTATTCCCAAATGTTTAATGCCATTTTCCAGTTTGGACTCAAATCTAATTCGCATCTTTGGATGGAAATGCTAAATCGCTAAATATAAATGCATGATTTGCCTAATAAAAGGACACTTTTCCATTTATTCTATCATGTCTTCAATCTATTTGAATGTAATCCTGAAATAACATTCGTGAGTTCAGTGAATCGTTGCATCCCTAATTGTCGCCGATATTGTTGCTGTTTACAGGTTAAGCTCTTTCAGCAGGCTAGTTTTACTAAGCTGCACTCTAATCCTAACATTTAAAGTCATTTAACGTGTGTAATTGTGCTCCTGGAGAGTTATTATCCTGTAAAGTTGATCCATAACACACACCTGAAGCAGCTGATTAATAAACTGTGAATGTATATGGAGCACAATCACACACCCCTGATTTAAGTGTAACCATCTGAGTTTCCTATTGCATCAAGGCTCTGGCCTGACCTGTCTGTTCTCCTTCAGGTCCGGTGAGCCGCAGTCCTCAGCACAGCGAGTCTCCGTCTGCGGGACAGATGATGGTGAACGGCCAGAAGCAGAGTTTGAGCGTCGGTCAGAGTCCTGACGGACGGCAGCCCTCTCCTCTCACCAGCCCGCTGCTGAACGACGCCGGATTCATCCGCGCAGACGACGAGGACGAGGTTCGGAGGAAGGTTTGTCTTTTGGGGAATGAGGATGGAGGGAATCTGACATTTGTATAAAGTACTTTTGTGTGTGTCCTAAGCCTCAATTGTAAGTTGCTTCGGACAGAAGGGTCTGCTAGAGCCATTCATTCATTTTCCTTCAGCTTAGTTCCTTATTTATCAGGGGTCGCCACAGCGGAATGAACCGCCAACTATTTCCAACATATGTTTTACACAGCGACTTAAACATGCAAACTGAACAAGCCAGGACTCGAACCAGCGACCTTCTTGCTGTGAGGCGATTGTGCTACCCACTGCTATTATAATATAATAATTCATTTCAGACTATTAACAATTAGTTAAATAGTGATACAGCAATAAGTATAATATAAGTATAATACTTTGTATTTGCTGCTAACAGGGTTTCAAATAAATGAAAAATTACATGCACATGCAGAAAAATTAGCACATGCGGAACATTTATGACAATAAAACACAATTTATTTTCCTAATTATTTACTTAGTTAAATTGTTATAATTTAATTCACAAACTGTTCCCCATTTCCCAAAGCGCCCTCCCGAATCAGAGTTTGACCAAATTCTTAACCTCAATCCAAGTCAAAGACGACTGATATCTACAATTTATGTTAGAATAACTTCTTTGCTTCCATCTCCAATTGGTTTACTTAAACAAACATGGGAGCAAGATCTGAGTATTGAGATTTCTGAGGATCAATAGAAGGACATTCTCAGTTTAGTTCACTCTTCATCTATTTGTGCCAGACACGCCCTTTTACAATGTAAAGTACTTCATAGGACCCATTTCACTAATGCCAAACTTTCTAAAATATTTCCGGACAGAAGCGATGCCTGTAACAGATAAAAGCAGTCATCGGCTGATTACCTTCACATGTTTTGGTCCTGTTCAAAATTAACAAACTATTGGTCTAATATTTTTAAAATTCTTTCTCAAGCCGTTAATACAATCATCACACCTGACCCTCTGACCGCTCTTCTCGGTTATCTCCCAACCCCAACACCAAACATCAACACGCTGCATCATCGCCTTTGCCACCTTACTCACCAGGCGTGCAATTCTCCTCAAATGGAAACATGTGTCCCCTCCATCATTAGAACACTGGATTAAAGAGGTCCTACAATGCATTTATCTTGAGAAACTGAGACATTGTTTTAAAGGATCACTGAACTCCTTTAACCACACATGGAGCCCTGTACTGTCTGTCATAGAGAACCTTAACATTTCAGGACCTGCTGGCTAGAATTTCATAAGAGATAGAGAGAAACTTTTACTATTTACTGTACATTTTCTTCTTCTATATTTGCCCATATATTTGTTATATTCTTTTTTATTTATTATTTTGTTTTTTTGTTTTATTTATTTTATTATTACTATTTTTCTATTTATTTTTTTTCCTAAATTGGTCTATTATTTGTGTCTTGATTGATCTCTGCGTACTCATTGAAGGCCTCAGAAAATTGGGAGGGGTGGGAGATGGGAGGGATGGTGAATAGAAGGGGATGGAAAACTAAGTTTGCAGTAAGAGTTCTAGTGTTTTCTTGCTTTTGTTGCTATATATATTTATGTATTTATTTATGTATGTTTGTTTATTATCTGGAAAAAATGCAATAAAAATATTGAGATAATTTAATTCACCCAAACAACATCAAAATGGTTGAATATTGGCCAGTAAACACACTGAAAAAAAAGATGCATTGGATTTACTCAACTGTTTTAAGGTATAAGTGGTTGCAAACAATGTTTATGGGCTGAATTTAAACAAACAAATTAAGGTGAACATTTCTACATTTAATGTGTTTGTTTATTTAATTTCTTTGTTGCTCATCCAGCTTATCTTTTACACAGCGGATGCCCTTTCAGCTGCAACCCAGTACTGGGAAACATCCATACAAACTCATTCACACACATACACTACAGCCAATTTAGTTTATTTGATTCCCCTATAGCGCATGTGTTTGAACTGTGGGGGAAACCGGAGCACCCAGATGAAACCTACGCCAGCACGAGGAGAACATGCAAACTCCACACAGAAGTGCCAACTGACCCAGCTGAGACCAGCTAAATTGTCCGTAGTGTATGTGTGTGAATGCAAGCGTGTATGGATGTTTCCCAGAGATGGGTTGCAGCTGGAAGGACATCCACTGTGTAAAACATTTTGGAATAGTTGGTGGTTTATTCCGCTGTGGAGACCCCAGATTAATCAAGGGACTAAGCTGAATTGTATTATTATTATTATTATTATTATTATTATTATTATTATTATTATT
>CAIGQQ010000469.1:0-11412 GCA_903798035.1 Danio albolineatus
CTCTCTCCTTCTATGATGTAGAGCTGTGTGTAGATCCTGTTCAGGAGGGTTAGAGTCTCTTGATGGTTGATTCCCTCAAATAATCTCTCATACTTGTTCTTCATGCTGGTTTTGTGCTGGTCTTTGGCTTTCTGGAGTTCATCATGCTCTGGTTGGAGTGAATCCTGCTGCAGGTCTCCAGTCTGATCATCTCTATCCACACTGCAGGAACAACAACAACACACAGAATCAATGAGTGGAAAGATCCTCTAGTGAAGCCATGTGTGTTTTCTCTGAACCAGCTGAGACACAACACACAGATTTACTCCAGAACCAAACTATAGTGATGCAGAAACTGTCCCAGCTCAGCAAGAACTGGCTTCAGTCTTCAAATGACTTTCACAGCTCTATTGTGAAGCACTTTAATCACCACACACTGATCACATCTGCTGCTGTAAATAGTTTAACCATTAACAGTATTTGTAATTTATTAAATGTAACCCATAAATCATTAGATCTAATTTATTTACAATTATGCTGGGTGCACACAAAAAGATATTTAAAATCTTTTAAGATCAAAATTTAAGAGACCACCAACATGAGGAGAAAGATCCTAGATTTACCTGTTCATCTGCTGTAGTGTGTGATGTGGTTATATTAATACTGCTTTCATTTATTGTATAATTGGATGTTTTCAAGTTGCTCTAAATCTTGTATTCTGCTGTTTATAGTTCTCAAGGTTGTTGTAATCATATACTCGTTAAATGTTTTGGCATCAACAAAAAAATAATAATCCTCCGCCATCTCCGCTGTCTGAATGTTTCAGTGCTTCACCATGACTGTGTTTGCTCTGCTTCTGTCTGCTCACTTTCTGACTGAATGGAGTTTTTGTTTCACACAATAGACTCCAGATCATACATTTTTTCACCAACTTTTGCCCTTGGGGTTCAGGATTTCTGATCATAAATGTGATCAAAGTGATCAGATTCAGTCAAACTTCAGCATCAACGCTACTGCAATATTTCTGAAGTGATCATCCTCTTAATTTAACATCTTAATGCATTGTAAGATAATAAATAAATATTGTAGACCAGTTCCATCTCAAATCAGTATTTCACACACTGGAGTCAACACACCTGATATTATTCAACAGTTCATCATTAAAAACACTCT
The DNA here is from genome assembly GCA_903798035.1 of Danio albolineatus. Taxonomy (NCBI): domain Eukaryota; kingdom Metazoa; phylum Chordata; class Actinopteri; order Cypriniformes; family Danionidae; genus Danio; species Danio albolineatus. The sequence continues at coordinate 1,153 of CAIGQQ010000469.1, forward strand.
TTAAACAGGACTTTATGATACTTTTCAGAATGATTGCACACAAACTTTCTGGCTGTGTTTGTGTGAAATATTCTGACAGATTAAAAGCACAATTAACAGAGGGTAAATATAATATCTAGTAAAAAATAATCATGAGAAAAGTGGCGGCCTAACACCTGCATCCTGTAGACAAATCCTGGTGTCCAGCAGTGTGTGTGTCCTCCATGATGGAGGGGCAGCAGAAACTCTAGAAGAAGCGGATGAACGATCACAGATCTCCAGTCATTGATCCGCCTTCATCATTCAGCTGAATGCAGGAATAGATCAGCAGCTGAGACACTTAAATCCAGAAGCTCATCACGAGGAAATGAACGAAGAATCACAGCATCATCCGTTTGATGCTAATAAACAACATCATACACACATTCACATTAAACTTACAGATTTTATGTGGAGGCATAAGACGAGGGTGCCCAATGTCACCGTTTTTATTTTTATTCGTTGCAGAAACCTTAAATCTTTACACTGTACATTGTTCCCAAATGAAAGGTATTGAATTAGGAGATACCACATTAACGATCAGCCAACTTGCAGATGACACCTGCTTATTCTTACAAAATAAAGCTTAGGTCCTGGTTATTTTGGAGGCTTTAAGCTGCTCTCTGATGCATCAGGTCTATTAGTGAATCAATCCAAAAGTGGAATAATGGACATACACCAAACTGACAATCTAAGTATAGCGGGAATCACTGTACATTTGGGGGCCCTAAGCAGCAGGGACGTGCAGAGACCTTTTAAGCGACAGGGACTCAAGTGGAAAAAAGGGCACTTTTTATTAAATAATAATACTTATACTTTAATAAATAAAATATATTAAAGGATATTTCACCCTAAATTCACCATATACTCACCCTTAAATGGACAGTTCATTCAAAACTGAAAATTCTGTCATTTAATCGTCTTGTACTTGTTCCAAACCTATTTGACTTTTTTCTTCTGTTGAACAAAATAATATTTTGAAGAAAGCAGGAAACCTGTAACCATTGACTTTCAAGGTGTTTCTTTTTCCTGCTCTGGAAATCAGTGATTTCAGGTTTATAGCTTTCTTTAAAATATCTGCTATAATCTGTAATTCTTCAACAAAATAAAGTGTTCAACAAAATAAAAATAAAAAAACAAAGATTTGGAACCACTTGAGGGCGAGTAAATGTTCATTTTTGGGTGAACCATCCCTCTGTTGAATGTCAGCATCAGCAGTTATTAAGCAGACAGTCTACTAATACTCAAATGGACCATCGAAATAAAGTGTGACCCAATAGTGGAGTATTGCCATTGCAAACTAGCCCACAGTGATTCTATTGCTTACTAAACACAATCAATAAAACCGAAAAGCAAAGCTTGATTTCTTCTAGTGAACAACTGTCTGAATGATTTGGACATTTTAAAACAGCCCTGTTTCTGTAAGCAGCTTCAAAAATGAAAGATTAATCTATCTTTAATAAAGGGTCCAGTGATTCCTACTTTGCTTCCTTCTGGAGTGTTTAAAACATACTTTATTAATTTAGTAAACAGACTGAAGATCATATAAAAGATTCTAGTTTTTTATTAATTAATTAATTCCAAAAGCAAAAACCCTGCATTGAAATGACACTGAACAATAATTAGCCAAAAGAGAACATGCCTTATTTTGTGCTCGTCATTTTTCCCTGTTTTTCAACGGCTGAAGAACAGCGTTAGTCTTGTGTCATTTCCACGGTCCAATTTCCAAAATAAACCAGTTATATAATGAGGCAGGCAATGGGGAAACAACAAACTCTATTCATCATTTTAAGACAAATGGATTAGTTTTCTGTGTTTTCAAATTCATGAAATTATGATATATAATTTTCGGGGGTTCATTTCAAATGGTTTTCAAATTTTAAACTTAATAATTGCATTTATTGATATGAATTCATCTGTTAAAAGCAGTTGTTTTAAGTTAAAATGCCAAATGTTCTCCTCTTATTCAAATTTTACATTGAAGGGTTCTTACAACATATTTGCCCACCAGAAACTATAGTTGGCGCATATTCAAATACAATTTTCTTTAAAAAATCTAAAACCTGGAGAAAATAAATGCAAAACATGTTCATATAGGACACTATTAAAAGGCTACATGCATGAAACCATTTTTTAAAATTTGTGCATAAATGAGTTAATAACATCACATTTAATAGCAATCACTACTGAGTTCATAAACATTAATGCACTTGGGTTAATCCCTGATCTGACACCTCATATTTCACATTTGATGTATGATATATGCATATTAGACATACTTTATCAAGATAAGATCAGGTTAAGCCAATTATTCATTTATATATTTAGTTAGTTAGTTGGTAGTAAATTGTCTGATGACATTTAAGGGTTAAATACAGTTTAAGCAACATCAGCAGTTTTTCTTCCTGTTTAACTGAAAGATCTGGTTTAAGTTTACTTTCAATTTCAGATGTTATATTTTCAAAAGTTATATTTTGTGCTGAATTATTGAGTCATCTGATATAAATGATTACAAACACTTTCATAAGTTTAAGAAATAAAGTTTTTAGATGCTGTGTTTAAATCATTCATTCATTTATTTTCCTTCGGCTTAGACCTCCTATTGATCTGATTCACTACAGCGGAATGAACCGCCAACTTATCCAGCATATGTTTTACACAGCGTATAACCTTCCAGCTGAAACCCAGTACTGGGAAACATCAATACACTCATTCACACTCATACACTACAGCCAATTAAGTTTATTCAATTCACCTATACTGCATGTCTTTGGATTGTGGGGGAAATCGGAGCACCCGGAGGAAACCCACGCAACCACGGGGAGAACATGCAAACTCCACACAGAAATGTCAACTGATCCAGCTGGGATTCAAACCAGTGACCTTCTTGCTGTGATGTGCCAGTGCTAACCACTAAACCACTGTGTCGCTCGCTGTTCAAATCTTTTGGTTTTGATCTTCAGGATCAGACAGACATTTAAATCACACTCACACATAAAATCCCTTCATCATTTCCACAAATAAGCGTAATGGTAGAATATTAAACTCACATGCTGAAGTTCAGATGCTCTCGCGCAGCACCAACACAATCTGAGCTCTTTGACTCTTTCAGTTTGACTTCTTCTTTTTTCTTTCCTCTTTCTGGTTTTAATGCCGACCAGAAACTCAACTTGGAGGGTGCATTACTACCACAACCAGACTGGAATACTTCTTGAAACCTATGTAGATCTAATAAATATGACAGTTTTATAAATGCAAACTTCTGTAATACTTTGGAAGGAAGTGAAAGTTTTGATATACTGTAAGACTAAAACTGGAAAGAACTGAATGGTCCAATTTTTCCTTTTTGATCAATGGTTCAACTACTGCATGTTTAAAACTCTGTGTTTCTACACCAGTGGTGAGACTGCTATCCATAATCATCTGAATCGTCTAAAAGCTTTTGTACAAATCTGCAGTGCCTGTGCTTGCTCCACATCTCATGTTTTGAGATTAGACTCAATGCTTACATATATATGATAAGCATGCATAGTTAGTGGCAGTTCTCATGAGAGCTGGATAATTGTGTTGATAACAGCGTTGCTCAACTTGCTCCTCAATCTCTTCCCGATAGAAATCAGAAGAGACAATTGTGACCTGTTAAAGGCTTATGCATCACCACTCCCACTTTTCTGTAGCGGCTTCACTTTTGTTGATTTTTATCGAGTATTGGACTTCATGTTGACGGCACAGACTTTCTGATGGACGTCCGCTCAGATGGAGTAATACGTAAAATGTCTTATGCTTAATGATTATGAGTAAAGCTGAATGTTTAAAGGCCTAGATCAGGGCTATTCAATTGGCGGCCCACGGGCCGAACCCGGCCCCCCAAGCAATTTGTTCTGGCCTGCCAATTAGTGTGACAAAGACATCAGAAATAAATTTAGTTCAGTCGAAAAATGGCCGCTGTAGTTATGAAGTGACGTGCGTCTGTTTAATACAGCACGAGCTGCAGTTGAAGGCTCTGCAGACTGCAGAGCGTGAGTCACCTGACATTAAGTGAGTGGAGCGGGCAGCCGGACCCTTTGGATATGTTTGTAGAAAAAGCCTTTAGTACAATGCACTGATATCGTTGTTGGTGATGCAACGATTTGCTGATTGCACTGCGATTTAATTCGTCACGGTTAATTAATTGTAAAGGCTTCTCAACGCCGCGTTTCTGTTGCACAGAACGAAACTGCTGCAATTAAAAAAAGTTATGCGCTACCTGTGCGCTAGGTTAAAGTTCCAAGCTCGTACACCGAGGCCAATACGCACGCACACTGAATTAACTATAGCGACGGGCCGATCCAATATCACGTCCTTTCTGCGCGCAAGTTTGTTATTTCTAATGTGCTTGTGCAAGCGGAGCAACGTGCTCGCGGCTTTCCGGTGTAGGGATGAAAATTATTATATGCATTTGTTTATATGGCAGAACATGTGTTTTTCCCCAAAGAGAACTCACACAAATTCCTGATGAAATCAGGAACTGCTTTGTGGACTGTGGGGGTTTGATGATGTAGTCATGTGTCGATTGGTCAGTTTGAATGTCTCAGGTTTTAGGCTTTGGTCACATGGTCAAGAAGGGTACAAAGGAAGGTGTTATACGGAGCTCTGTCTCTTTCTTCTCCTGCTCTGGCCCTTGGCATCTCCTGCTCTTTCTCTCTCTCCCTCCCCCTCTCTCTCCCTCTCTCACTCTCTCAGGTAACTTTAATTTACATTTAAGCTGGGTACAATTATTATCATATGTTTTTATCATTTCATGTTTTATTGTGTCATACAGTTATTTGTAACAAATTCAGTTGTAACCAAAGAGAATTATTGTCATTAAATCATCTCATTTTCAAATATTTGTCAATTACTTTTGATTTAACATCAACATTTAATGGCTCCATATTGCAATACAATATAATCACATAATAGCAACGCTCTCCCACATTTAAAGCTATTAATGCTGCCCTTATTTCCGCTTTTGGTATAAGATTGCAGAAGGATGGTTTTGACTAGAATGTACAGTTTTTTACCATCATACTGATAACTTTTAGTCAGTCGGCAGAACTACAGTTCAGAACCTCTGTAGTTAAAAAAACCAGCCTTACACCGGGCGCACGCAGTAAAAACATCTCAGCTGTAGCAATGTAAACAAAAGATATATTAGACGAATTATTATTAGAATGATTATGTATGTACACTCTCAGAAATTAAGGCACAGGAGCTGTCTCTGGTGCAGTACCTTTTCAAATATTTCATATTTGTACCTAAAGAGTCCACAGTGGTACCCCAAAAGTGCATATTAGTGCCTAAATGTACATTAAAAGTACCTTTAAGGTACCATTATAGACCCTTCAGGTACAAATATGTACCTTTTGAAAAGGTACTGTCCCAGTGACTGCTCCGGTACCTTTATTTCTGAGAGTGTATGAACGCAGATAATAACAACAGTTAATCTAAATACTTAAGCCTACCTAATATAAAGCTTAAATTTACATTAGACGTGATAAGTGTGAAACCATGATTATTCTTCAGACTATAATTGTACAACCAAAATCTATAACTGTTGCATCCATAATTGTTAAGCAGTTCAAAACATATGAATGTGTCTGAATGTAGAAGAAGCCTACTCAAACAATGCACTGCTTTTGTTGCGCTTTAAAACAGCATTTGAATGTTTGTTAAAAAAAGCCACATTGTACAATGCTGATAGTTTCAAAATACAACATATTAACATTTTAATGTAGAAAAAGCCACCGTGGGTGTCTTAAGGAGCAAAAATGCAACATATGCAGTTGTGTCCTCACTCATGTTGCAAGTCATACCTCTCCGGCCCTTCGTTTGGGATGCTTTTCATGAACTGGCCCACATGACAAACTAATTGAATAGCCCTGGCCTAGATAATATTATGACCTCAGTGTCCTCCCTCTCCAGAGTTAAAACTGGAATAATATGTGTGATTGCTTTTCTGTGTGCCGAATGATTTATTTCATCAGAATCTACAGGTCTTGAGTGGACCTGGGGTGCATTTCCGAAAACCATCGTTAGCCATCTAAGGTCACAAGTTCCGTTGTTACAAACATATTTCATTTATTTGAAGTTTCACAAATCCATCGTTTCAACGAACATTCGCGAACTGCGTCGCAAACTTGTGCACTTGCAACTACACCTTTGGAGCTAGAGTTAGAAACATAGTTCTTGGCTGTGTTTTATTCCCCGTTATCCCCCTATGTCATATTCGATTAGAACTATCTAACATCTAAACTTGAAAAACATTTTTTTAAAGCATTAAAGTAAACAATAGACCTATAGTTTGCGTGAAGAAATTATGGGGTTCTTCTACAAAGAAGTAGTTACTCCGCCCCGTTTAGAGCATTGTTATGGGCGTTTTACGTTGTTACTAATGTGGTTCAAACCAGTGTTCATTTTGTTGATGAAAATTTTTTGTTATAATTTTCGTGACAAACAAGTTTCCACTGACAAAAACTAAATAAGTGATGATGATGACAACTGTAATAAAAATATATTGACATTTTCGTTGACTAATAAAAAAGAGACAAAAATGTGATTAAGGGACGTTTTTTGGAAAATATCCAATCAGAATTAATCTTGCGATGTGACGCATGCACACCATACACACACACACACACACAAACACCCACACATTTGAAAAGTAACTGATCCACAGTAGACGCAGGATGCAATTATGTCATCATCCATAGGGGAGTCCGTCTGTCTGATTAAAATATGTTTAATGAGATGGCAACAACTAAGAGGAAAAGAAGATTCACATTTGATGTCAAGACAAAAAGACTGTAAACCGTATGGGGAGGAAAAGGCTGATAAAAACAACCAAAGTGACATCAGGCCGGGGAATCATCCCGGACTCTTCACGGTAAACTCAGTCTTTTTTCAAGAATTCACACCTAGCCCATGATTTAGACATAGCTTGTTTGGCGTGTTGTCTCGGGAGAGAGCCCTGAGCTCAAGGGATCCTCGGGCCCAGGGCTCCATCTCGTTCGCAGTCGAGGGGAGATTGAGGTCAGGTCGATTTTCCTGAGAGTAAGACATTAGAAAAAAATTGGCTTATTCTATAATATAGAGCATGTTTGGACAGTGGGAGGAAACCAGGGAACCCGGGGAAAACCCACGCGGACACGGGGAGAATATGCAAACTCCGCACAGAAAGACCAGATACCCTTTGTCACAGTACCTGGTGTTCTCGCTCTCTCCTCCTGTTGTGTTACAGATTACCTCTAGTAACCTGCTTTTATTCTCTGTCACGTATGCCCAGGTCATTTGAGCTAATTCGCTCCATCTGTCTCTCATTTCCCTCTTTTCCTATTTATACCACGTCATTTCCCTTCATGTTTGTCAGTATGTTATCGATGGTGTGTGTGTGCATATCTTTATGTTACTCACCTAGTATTTGTGTCCAGGACTACCAGTGAACGCGTGTCCCGTTGTTTTATGGACCGTTTTCCACGGCCTGGTGGAGTCCCGTTTGTTTTGCTTTGTTCTCCACGGAACTTCCTCGGCGCTCAGCCGACGGGGTTTTCCCTGATGTTTTGTTTCTTCTAAGGTTCAGTCCTCAATAAAGATTTTGTGTTCTGCATTTAAGTTCATCCGTTTTTACCCGCGACACCGTGGTGAGAACCCGACACCATTGGTATTCTTGCTGTGAGTCAACAGTGCTAGTCACTGGGCTGCTGTGCCGCCCATTCTGGAAAAAGGTGGAAGGAGGGGAGGAGGGGGGTTTCTTTCAGATGAAGATAGAAATGGAAAGGAAATGAAGAGGCATATATAGTGACTTGAGATCCTTGATTGGAGGATTGTGATTAAATTATGTGGGCCAGCTGGGTCAATGATGTGCACGTGCTCCTCTCGAAATTAGTTTAATATATTAGACTCCACTTATTCACCAGAGTGTGTGCTTTTGCTTAACTGAAACCTTTAGAGACGCCATTAGGTTGTACATTAAACATTACATTGGTGACATGATCATGGCATTCATTTTCGTGAGTTGTTTCATTTTAGCTACGGCTATAGTTTAGCTGGCGGGATCTAACTCGAGCTAGGTTCACTTCACGTATGCTGTTGGCGTCAGCTGCGATCGCCACGACAACAGCTATTTGCAGTGTGCCTCTGCCACAAAACAAAAACTGCTTCATTCAGGTGGTCATTCAGCGATGTGTTTATTTCTTATTTTAAGGATGTAATGATACTCGAGTGTTGTAATCTCCATTTATCAGGGAGTCGCATTGTAATGAAACTGCGTTTTTTTACGTACATCTTTGCTTTAGAATTCCTCTATGTGCGTTAACAGAGCCATGGGACTGAGTGCACATTTGACAAGATAAAACCATTTGCCAGTCAGATGCCATTACTGTACTGTACTGTAATGTTACTCAGTGCTATACAGCTGAGCACTTGTGTATTGTAACACAATCTACAACAGCAGAGCTTGCTATAGACTGACATTGTAATTGCATTGTGGAGTTAAACTATTTTAAGCCCTTTTAAAGATTAAATTGCATGAAAGACTGGTTAAAAGACAAGTAGTTTACCACGTTAAATTAAAGAGTTTGCTAAATAATTGCAGCATCCTACATTTTCAGTAGTCTACTGTTCTTGCTGACACATAATTTCACATATTATCATATAAATAAACAATGCATATCTATTTTTTGGTCTTCAGTGGAAACGCTATATTTCAAATCTTAATAAAACTGTTTATTTCATTTTACGTTAGAATATTTTGTATCAATAAATGCATACAATATTTAATTAAATTAAACTTAAATTAAAACAAATATATTTTAGTCAACTAAATCTTGAGTTGATTTAGTCGACTAAAATCTTATGAAATTTAGTCGACTAAAACTAAAATGATTCAGAATACTAAGGCCCAATCTCAATTCAATTTTTTAATTATGAATTTATTAAAACAAATGTTTGTCATAAAAATTCGGAATAATGACAAAAAAACTAATTTGTGGATCTCCTTACTTCCGGGTTCAGTTGTGGCAGGTGTATTCTGGGAAATTTTCTTACCCCTCCGTTTTAAGTGTGGTCCTGAAAAATCTTCGTTCAAAGGGGTGAATACCCCTTGCCCTTAGCCCTACGCCTTCAAACTAAAGAGAATTGGGACACCACTACCCCTTGACGTGAACGTGCAAAACGAGGGGTAGGGGTAAGGGGAAGGGCTAAGGGGTAGAATTGGGATTGGGCCTAAAATATGACTAAAACTAAAATAGAATTTTAGTCAAAAGACTAAGACTAAAACTAAATCAAGTAAAACTGCTGTCAAAATTAACACTGGTTCAAACAATAGATCTGCGACAGAGAAACTACGGGTTTTGGGAAACACTCATCACTATATCATTCTTTTGCCAAATGATGCATCATACTATGATAGTTCAGCCGCCAGTTACGTCATTGTTTGGGAAATGCACCCTTGGTGTATTGAAGAATTGAAAACAACTGTTTCTTGAGTTATTTGCCATTTTATGTATTAAATTTTACCAGTTCTATGACTGCCTGTTTACATTTGTGAGGGATTTTGCCTTTGTTCCAAATCATAATATAAGAATTCATCCTCATCACTATCTCTAATATATTCAGTTGGCAGAATTTATCATTTGCAGTCCTTCACAACTTTGTTAACACAAACAATAATAATAATTATGACCAGATATGTAGATTTGTTTACGTACACTACAAATTTGTAGGATTCTTGAATTATTTTCTTCTTTAAAAATATATTTAAATAAAGAAATAAATATTTACTTTTTAAAAATATTTTGGTATTACTAAGGCATTACCCATTAATCGTATCTTAAAATCATGTGGTTAGCATAGATTTTGCAGCAAGTAACATTTATTTACTTTAGTCTTCTCTAAAACCTAGCTGTTCATTTCAAAATCACATGCACACTACATTGATAGTCAGATACTGAGCATGCAATTGAATAAACATGAGCTAATTCTTGCTTGTTTTGTAGTTTTTTGATTATTTATAGGATGGTGATACATATTAGTATCTTTACTATAAATGATACTTTAATAGTAATAAAGCATTTAAGTATAATAATTATAACATACCGATTATTAACATACGCATTCAAACACATTATAAATAATGGATACTTTGATCATTCTACTGTAAGATTGGAAATGTCTTTTCTTCACCCTAAAATATATTTTAAAAATATACAATACATGTATGTGTAT
>CAIGQQ010000480.1:0-11729 GCA_903798035.1 Danio albolineatus
TTTCTGTGTGGAGTTTGCATGTTCTCCCCGTGGTTGCGTGGGTTTCCTCCGGGTGCTCCGGTTTCCCCCACAGTCCAAAGACATGCGGTACAGGTGAATTGGGTAAGCTAAATTGTCCGTAGTGTATGTGTGTGAATGACAATGTATGGATGTGTTTCCCAGAGATGGGTTGTGGCTGGAAGGGCATCCGCTGCGTAAAACAAATGCTGGATAAGTTGGCGGTTCATTCCGCTGTGGCGACCCCGGATTAATAAAGGGACTAAGCCGAAAAGAAAATGAATGAATGAATGATAAAAATGTAGTTTTTATTAATCAAAACCCACTGTCAAGGTATTTGCACATAATGGAACAGTGCAGTCACAAGTCTAATTCTGTAACCTGCTAGTATATCTATTCTATTTTGTCAACAATGTAAAGGATTGTTTCATATAATAACAAACAGACATTTAGCAATTTCTTGGACTTCAATCTCATTAGAGTTGAAAAATATTTGTAAAAATATACATACTGTTTTCCATAATTCATGCATAAAAAAAAACAACATTAGAAAGTAATTCATAAATGAGTGTTTAATAATCTTATTAAATCTTACCTTCTGCTCCTTTTTTCCCACTATTGACTGTGCTTACAACTACAACTGCTCTATGAGCAGCTCCACCTCTGGGCTAAGTGGGTCTTCTGGTGCAGCTCCACCTCTGGGCTCAGTGGGTCTCCTGATGCAGCTCCACCTCTGGGTTTAGTAGGTCTCCTGGTGCAGCTCCACCTCTGGGCTCAGTGGAGTACATTTAGTAGCAGTGATTACAGTATTGCATTCCAAATATCTGTTGCATGATGACATCATTAATAGAATAGCATTTCATTTTAAAACTTCCATAAAATTCTATATTTCCAAGATTCCACAAGTAGAAAGACCTTTATTACTCTTGGTTTAAACATACATTTTTCTTTAATGAAAATCTATTTTTAACAACATAAGATTTTACAAAAACAATCAACAAAAGATGCTGTATCAGGAGGAGGATCTTTATCAACACCTCTATGGCTATACTGAACGAATTTAACCAATGTTAACAATTGAAAACTCATTGGGTAATTTACATTTTATAGTGAGAGAGGGGAGAAGGAAAGGTTTTCTTCCTTGCTGAATAACAGACTAAACAATTTAAAGAGCCCATATGGTGGGTTGAGAACGGTTAAATTTCACTTTTTGAAGTCCCAAACAACAGGATGATATGTATGCAAGGTTAAAAAACACTTTCGATGTCTTATAATATCTATTTATTTTTACCTCATTTTCCCACCGACTCCCATATGAATCGTCTGAGCGAGTCTTTTTCCCCAAGCACCTCCTTTCCATGACGCTACCACGTCACGTCACCACGTCATGTCCACCACGTTACGTCCCAATGCCAGAACATATTGAAAACAAATTACTGCTTTTGTACAACAGCGCATTGCTAAATTCTTCATCATAACAACAAACATTCAGTAATAATGAACACTTCATGGACTATTGTAAGCCAACAAATAGTTACATTCAGCAGTAAGCTAAATGGCTACCGCTACATGCTGCACGGAGCAAACACAATACAGACAACTACATCCATATTTACCTTGTTACGGTCAACAAGACTGGAAGAACACGCAGGTCCAAATAAACTGGGTATTGATCCATCCTTTAACAACAACCGTGCAACAAATCCCGCGTCGTAAGCTGGTAGATTTGTGTAGCTCTCTTCAGAGAGATGACGCGAACACAGCACCGTGTTGAGGATGTAATTCTCACGTATTTTACGAAAAAAACCTCAACCACTCCAGGTAGGGAAAAGAGATTTCCAGGTAGGGAAAATAACACAGCTTTTCCCTCGCACTTCAGAGCACAGGGTCCGCGGGTCATGATTTAACCGGAATGCCGATAAGTTCAGTAAAGTTAGCAGCAGTCGTGTTTTCCGGATCAATAACTCATGACCGAAACCTTGTTCCTACACAAATAGCACCTCTTTTCAACCGTCGCAATGTATACAATCGCCTACAACCTTATTTTCCTAAAAATGAGCTTTGCCTACGCGCTGGATGCATAATATTAAACTCTGTGCGCAGCCGGCAGAGAGACCGGTCCTTAGGGACCGTCTACAAAGAGCAAAACGCGAAAACCAAAAGCTGTCAATAACTTCTCTCTAAATCTTTATACTGCCATCAAACAGTATAAAGATTTGCTTAGATATTACTCAGATCACACGTCACTGCTGTCCCGCTGGTTATGCGGTTATTCTAGCCGGTTATGCTACAACACTTACTGCAATACAGTGCTTGTTGTCTTCCACTTTTCCTTCCTGTCTGTGGGCGGGGCCGGGCAGTTCAAATTTTCCCGGGTCTGCGTGCGCAACTATTATGTTTCGCGTTGACGTCAAGCCGAAACGGCTAAAGACTCGTTCTAATAACGATTCATTTAAACAACAATGAGTCGACTCTTTTATATATGAATCAATTGTTTTAAACACTTTGCACTTTCAGATTTAAGCCTTAGCTGGACATTTCACTTTACTTAGAGCTGTGTAACACACTGCATGGAAGGTCATTTTCAAAAATCCATAATATGGGCTCTTTAATATTGTTTTCAAACCAGTTCTTAAAACAAGAGATTTGTGTTTATATGGAATGTTTTTTTTTCTTTTTAAATTAATTTAAACATTTACTTTTTAACTATATAAATGAGAGGCTTCAAACTTTTAAACATCCACCAGAGGGCAGACTAAGCCCACACATAATCAGCCTCAACCTTTCACCTGAATTTGACTGTAAGCCACACTGATAGATTCACAGCCATGTATGGCGAGGTGCTCATCTTCTCTGATAGTGGCATATGTATCCAATGTTCAAGCTCTAATGTCGGGATACCAAAATAATCAGCATGAGGCCATGTCATGCATTTTATAGACATGTAACACTATAACAATTGCAGTGATCATTTTTAATCATTTGATATATTGTAAAGGTTTTGCTGTAGATCAGTTATGCACACAACATTCAACAGCATGCAACATGACACCAGTTCTTTGATAAATCTAAAGCATTTAATAGAACACATATTTCCCCTCTCTTTCCCTGTTTGATTTTGATCACATACATACATACACATCCACACACACTCACAGCAGGCTGCATATACACTTGCCTGTTTACACCTCACCCTGTTATTTTAACCTAGAAAATGTTATCACTCCACTGGTAGATTTACTCTTTCTAACTTAAACATATCTGACACATAAACACAGACACCGAGCCAATAATCAAGACTGTCTTTTCTCACTGATATCAGGTTTTTGTTATCTTTTAAAGAAACGGTAAGCAGTCCTTCACTTACTGTTACACATCACACAGAAAAGAAGTACTTTTATTTAATATCTTCTTGCTTGGTGCTGATTTTCTATATACACATCTGTTGTTTCTCCACAAGCAGGCGCTGATTTGCTTTAAAAAGAGCTTTAAATTGTAATTTACAGTCAAAAAGCTAACTATACGTACCATTATTTGAAAGGAGAACCGCATGCATCAACTGCATGCAAAAATATTCACTGTGAAAAATGCTGGGTTCCACATAATCGATTTGTGTTGGTGAACATAAAGGAATTAAGTTAACTTATTGTTTCTTACAAAATTTTCTCTTTTTTTTTTTTTTTTTTGAACACTGTTTATTATGTTTTTCCACGTTGAACACAAAGTATAACAAAGTGCAGAATAATCTAAATAGATCTTTCATCCTCACATATACATGCCCCAAACCTCCATCCTGTAGTGCCACAAATAAACCATGGACCAAATTAAACAAGAAAACATAAAGTCAGGTTCTATCTAAGCATTCCATCCTGTTATACCAAGTAAGAAATAAAGCTGCCCCAGTATTTGACAAACAAATCTTTCAAGAGGTACATAGGATGCCACTACTTTAATCTACATCAGTGGTTGTCAAACCGTGGTACGCGCACCACTAGTGGTACACAAGCTTCCTTCTAGTGGTACGCGGAGGAATCTGAACATTTAAAGTAAAAAAATGAACACACTTTTAACCCTTTGACGCGTACGATAACACCGTTGTGATCAGTAAATGGATTTTAATAGGCTAAACCTTTTATTTAAGTGGCTGACAATAATCAATATTCTGAATTTGAAGAATAATCTGCCTTGTTTTTGAACTGTGCAGTGCTGTAGCTGCTTAATTAGGCCAACTACGTTACTGTACTTCAATACTGGTTATTATGGTGGTACTTGGAGAGACAATTTTTTTCTGAGGTGATATTTGGTGAAAAAAAAGCTTGAGAACCACTGATCTACATGGAAGTAGACAGGGATTTTGAATCCTTCCATCTCAAAGTTATACATTTTATAGCTGCTAGTGGGGCTAGTCTGACAAATATCAGATTAATGCTTTGTTGATCAAATAGTGTAGTATCTTCTAAGAGGGTAAGTCTAGAATCTCTAGGCACATTAGTTCCTACAACTATGGCAATAACCTCTAGGTTTTTGCAAATTCAAGTTGATTGAACATTAAACAATTAAGTGCCCCCAGGAGCTATGTTTTTTAGCTGTTTTTGTTTTCACGAATCCACCAGAGGCCGCTGTGAGTACCATCTCTTGTGTGCCTTTCGCGCCTGCTGTTCTTGCATAAACAGAATGACTGGCTGACTTACCGGCTTTCTGGAACCATTCTTTACCGTCAACTTTTCTCTGCGTCTCTAACAGGAAAAACTGGTAACAGCAGTCGGCGCCAGTGGTGTAGTGGTTAGTGCGTCGACCTGAGTTCGATTCCGCCTCGCGGTCCTATGCCGATCCTTCCCCTCTCTCTGCTCCCCATGCTTTCCTGTCAATTCTCTCCACTGTCCTATCTAGTAAGGTGAAAACCCCAAAAAATAATTAGTAAAAAAAAAAAAAAAACTGGTAACAGCAGGAAAGCCGCCCATATGTAGGTAAACGGTCAGCTGGTAGGCATGAGAAGGAAAGTCATCATACCACCCCGTAGTGTTAATTTTCAAAACGAAATGCAGCCATACATACTTCTGGCTACATAACTCGTGATCTCCAGAAATGTATATAGGGCTACATTTTCAGAATGAGCTTTTGCTGGAGTTTTTAATTTGCCCCCCAAAAATGAATGGCCATGCTTTCAGCTCACTTCTGCAGAATTTAGTCTGCAGTTACTTATCTAGTCCTCGGAGATTAGATTACTGGACGTGTGTGACAGAGGAGTCAGTGGAAATATTTGTGTCTAAGTATAATCGCCTCAGAGACGTCTAATGCTATATGCTGCACGTTTGTTATGTTTACAGTAATTAGATTCGGGAATGCTGCTTATAACACTCACTTGAAAGTGAAGGAAAAGTAACTGGACACAATGAGTCATTAGTCAACACTTCCCCAAATGTACAGGCCCTTTAGCAGCTATTAGTGGACTTCAGTGATGATAGATGCTCATTGGTTATTTCCTCTCCCCACAAACGTCTCCAGTCCTGTTTCTCCAAAAACATGCTTAGTTTCTAAAACAGCATTTAGTTCACAAACATCTGGCAAATATATACGATTGCGCTCATGTTTTGAGTTGCTGTGTTTGCTGGCTGTACTGGGCACTACACCCGCTTAAATAGTTTTAGCGTTGCGGGGCAAATCGCGGGCAGAGCAGCAGAGGTCAGGGATACAGCCATTTGTATGGATGTGGATTTTGCGCTTAATCACATTTTTTGACAAGGCTAATTATGAGCTGCTGTTCTAGTGGGTAATTAGTGTTGAGTGCCGCTAATGCTCTAGATGCCTCCGGGGCTTTTAAGTCTGCAAACCTGCTTCGCTTCACCACGCACTTTGAATTACTGCCAACTCTGGGTTTGGGCTTTATTTAAGGCCAGTGCTTTAAGAAACACACATTAAATCTAGGGCTGTTGATGTATTTATTTATTTTAATCGTGATTAATTGCAAACTTTTTGTGCACTTAACAGCGCAATCATTGTGATATTGTCATTATTTGCAATCTCCAGCAAAGTAAACAACTAGATTGAAGGATGATGATCATACTATTTTTTGTAGGTTTTTTTTTCCAAGGAAAATTTAGGCAACAGTGTGAATTTGTCCAAACTGAACCCAAAATTGGGTTGTTTTTATTTAGAAGCATTTATTTAGAGTGGTTAAGCCACCAAAATGTCACCACAAACGATACAAGTCCATAAAATTCACATCAAAACATTTCAGAATTTACATTGTGTACAGTACGACAACAAAGAGCTTGTGTAGAGCTTGTTTGCATTTTACACAATAAAGAGCAAGAAGGTAAAAAAAAAAAAAAAAACTTCTTATTTTCATTTAGAATGCAACATTAACATATTGTAAAACATGTTAATTACTCATTAAATTATGTGCCCTTGATCTCTGCTTTGACAGCATTTCAGAAAATGACTTTTATTGTCATTTTTTGTAGTTTGAAAAGTGTTGTCTGGGTTTTGTCAGTACTTTTCGCATTATTTTATTCATTTATTTCTAGACATAGTTCTTGTACCATATCAGATAACTTGTCAATAAAAGTCACTCTGTTAAACAGAATATTACTCAACATCGTCAGGTGCTAGAGCAGCAACTTTGCAAGTTTATTTAAGACAAATCAATAAAGTGAATGAATGAATCAGTGACTCACTCTGATCAATGCCTCATTTAAACTAGTCAATCAGTGTTGCTAAATTATTATTTACCTTACCTTTACCTTATGTGATAAAGGTATATGTCTGAACGCAAAATATGTATAGTCAAAAAGTATCCGAATATTACTTCTGAAATATTATTACAGTGGACATTTTACTCTGACCACAGGAAAGGATTTGTCTATGGGAGTAATGTGACGACTGCAACATGACACACAGCATTCATATTATATTCATACTTTAAAACATACTTTTTAAAAAAAGATGTGATCCTGAACCACAAAACCAGTCATAATTGGACAGAATCATAGTCATAATTATATATCAACTGAAAGCTGAATAATTAGGCTTTCCATTATGGTTTGTTAGAATAGGCCAATATTTGGCTTAGATGAAACTATTGGATAATTGTAATCTGAAGGTTAAATAAGTACTGAAAAAAAATTGCATTTAAAATTCTTGTAGCATTGCACATTCGTTTATTCATTCTTTCATTTGGCTCAGTCCCTTATTTATGAGGGGTCGCCACAGCGGAATGAATCGCCAACTTATCCAGTATAAGTTTTATGCAGCGGATGACCTTCCAGCCACAGCCCATACAAAACCCATACACTCTCTCATTCACACTATTAGCTTTCTCAATTCACCTATAGCACGTGATTGGACTGTGGGGGAAACCGGAGCACCCTGAGGAAACCCACACGAACACAGTCAGAACATGCAAACTCTTCACAGAATTGTCAACTGTCGCAGCCAGGACTCCACCAGCGACCTTTTTGTTGTGAGGTGACAGTGCTAACCACGGAGCCAATTAACAGTAAGAACAAAATTGCTTCATGGAACATGATTTTTTTTAATGATATTTCAATGATCACAATACATACAACATCTGTGCAGCATAAGACAAAAACAAAGGTTTTCCAGTCCAGTGTCACTTTTTTATTTGTTTGGTTCTGAATAAACTAGAGTTTTAAACGGATCAGTTGAATAAACCATTCTATTACCCATTTGTTTCAACACTGCATATGTTCAGTCACTTGTGGAGCTATGCATTTATTTGCTCTTCAAAGTTTGGACTTTCAGCAGTGAAATTTAACACTGAACTGAACTAAACTGAACTTCAATTCTGAAAACTGGACAGTGTATGTTAAGCTGCTTTGACACAATCTACATTGTAAAAGCGCTAAATAAACATGAATTGAATTGAACTAGTTTGTTCTCGAATGACCCAGTTACTCAGTAAAAAATTAAATGACTAATATCATTGTCATCCATTCAGACTGATTCATTCATTAAATTTCCTTTGGCTTGGTCCCTTATTTATCAGGGGTCGCCGCAGCGGAATAAACCGCCAAGTATTCCAGCACATGTGTTACGCAGCGGATGCTCCTCCAGCAACCCAGTATTGGAAAACACCCATACTCACTCATTTACACACACACACACTCATACATTACAGACAATTTAGTTTATTCAAATCACCTATAGCGCATATGTTTGGACTTTGGGGGAAACCGGAGCACCCAGAGGAAACCCATGTCAACATTGGGAGAACATGCAAACTCAACACAGAAATGCCTTCTGGCACAGCCGGGACTTAAACCAGTGACCTTCTTGCTGTGAAGCAACAGTGCTACCCACTGAGCCACCATGCCACCCCTTTCGGGCTGATAAAAGACATATAGAGTTTAAAAACAACTAAAAACAAAAAAGTCAGTAGAATCAGCACTCTTGGCGCAGCATTCAACCGATTTAGTTTGAGGACCAGAATGAACTGATGTACAAATGAAGTTAGTGCCAAATCTCAAATGTGCGCTCTGCTCTTTGAATAGAAAACACACATTAGTACTGACACTTTAAATGTCAAAACACTGAAAGAGAAGTGATGTAAACATTATCTGACTCAAAACATGCCCTTTTGTGCTGTGGCCAACGAGAATTCTGTATAAACACTTACTGTAGATGTGCATTCCAGTGAAAAAAAAGTGATATTTGTAAGAGAAGAGGTTCGCTGTGTTGTAAATGGCCGATTGCCTGATTCAGCCACACACACACATTTAAAAAAAAAAAAAAACACATTAGTGCACCACAAATGCGACAAGCATGAACTCCATCAACCTCAATAGATTTTTCACCATTGGGCTCAGAACAAACACAGAGCTCATAAAGTCATGCTGCGTTCACGAATCACCAAGAATCATGATTCCTATTATGGGACGCTTCTTGTAAAAGATGTGGCAAATGATAAAGCGTGAACATATTCTTCATGCTGGACAGTTGTTTTTACTATTTCACCACTTCATCTTCACATTGAAGCAGGAATAATATGTTTTTCCCCATATATAATAATGCACAAATATGTCTTCTTAAAACTAACTATGGTTTTGAAACTAATGAGAGGTTATTATGGGAAAAGAAAACCACACAATGGTTGCTGCCTACCTGGTGCAAGCACAGAATATTTAGGTTGTTTTGGACACATTTGGCTCCCAGTGGCGCCGTATGACTCACTGTCCGACAGTTGTGTTTAATTTGGGACATGTGTGTCACGCTAACAATATTCAGGCCTTCCTTTCATCTGATGATTTTTTTTTTGTCGTGGCCCTGAACTCTCTAACTCGCTTTATTGTTTGGTGTTGTAAGCCTGTGTCAGAAGGCTAAAAGAAGGTTCAGTAACTTTACTTAGATGGACACAATGAAATCATTATAATTTCAACACCATTTTTAAGTGAACAATAAATCAATCCCAGGTCTCACACAGAAATGTGTCATATAGATCAATAAGGGAATCCACTCATATCCTTATGGTGTGCATATTCGAGTTGTTGACTTGCATGTTCACTGTCACACATCAATAATTAATATTGATGTTTTATATGCAGTACATGGTATTTGTCTTCCATTGACTTCTTATAAAAACTGCTGTTATTATTTATTTATTTATTTATTTTATATTTATGAGACAAATAACAAAAATTTCCTATGGTGTGACTATCTCAAGCATAGATCCATAAATTACAATTTTTATAATAAAAAAAAAGAAAAAAGAAAAAGTAAATTTAGTAACACTTTAGTTTAGGTCACAATTCATGCTATTAACTACTGGCTTATTACCTGCCTATTATTAAGATAATAACTGTTCATTAGTAGTTTTAAAGGTCACACTTAGTGTAAGTTAGTGTAAGTTGACATGTACTTGCAAAGTCTCTTATAGTCAGTTAAATGTTTGTTGAATGTCAGAATCAACAGATATTAAGTAGACAGTCTACTAATACTCAAATGGACCATTGAAATAAAGTGTTACCAGTCATTATCATCAAATACCTCAGGGTTAATTTTACAAGTGGCTATTTTAATAAATGGCATTTTTTGTAAAAGACATAGGAACTTCATGCATTTTGTCACTGAAAGGCATGTATTTTATTGAAAATGTCCGACAATTCAAGGAGAAAAACAAATTAGAGTATAATAACAAATTAGAATATATAATATTTTCATATAAAATAATGTACGAAGACAAATTACTCTCACAATATTTGTGTATCATTAAAAGCTGTTTTGTGTCTAAAACATTACATTTAGTCCACACTGAAGTATATATTATGTCTGTATTAAGTTATCTTCAGGGGTCACGGTGGCACAGTGGGTAGCACAATCACCTCACAGCAAGAAGGTCGCTGGTTCGAGCCCTGGCTGGGTCAGTTGGCATTCCTATGTGGAGTTTGCCTGTTCTCCCAGTTTTCGTGTGGGTTTTCTCTGTAGTGTATATGTGTGAATGAGAGTGTATGGATGTTTCCCAGTGATGGGTTGCAGCTGAAAGGGCATCCGCTGTGTAAAACATATGCTGCATAAGTAGCCGGTTCTTTCCGCTGTGGCGACCCCAGATTAATAAAGGGACTAAGCCGAAAAGAAAATGGATGAATAAATTATCTTCTTTAAAAGTCCTGAAACTGAGCAATCTCTCCAGAACTGGAAACAAATAACCCCTCAAACACATTAAAAAGAACTGCAGTTCAGAGTTAAAGGACTACCCGAGAAACTAGAGCACACAGCCTTTAACAAAATAGTGAAATTAAGATCCGAGATATAGACTTTCTTTGATGAGAAGAAGTGATAAAGAGCTCTTTGGAATTGTGCAGTCGGGTGTTTGAATCTGTGGTGAAAGAAATTCCTGGTTTTCCTCAGGGAATCCAGAACGCCGCGAGACCACAGGAGACTGCTAGTGCTGGAGTAAATAAACATACATAAATCTAAGTCCTTCCCTTGGGAGTCAGTCAGGAATTGTGTTTGTGTGTGTGTGTGTGAGAGAGAGAGAGAGAGAGAGAGAGAGAGAGAGAGAGAGAGAGAGAGAGAGAGAGAGAGCATGAAATGGGTTTGTGTGAGAGAGTTGAGTGATCAGATGGATCTCTTTCATATCTTTGTGTGAAACGCAGTGAGCAAATGTTTTATAGATTGACCGTAATGTTTGGATTGGTATCTTAATCTGCTCACAAACATCCTCAGGTGCTGATATCTGCTTCAAAGTAATCTATTTATGGGTAATTGTTTATTTACATAAACCCCTCCAAACTGGGCATCATATTACTGATTCTGGGATAAATTGGCAGGCAGACAGCAGTCAGAAGTTATCCTTCTGTCTTACAGATTTATTATAGGCTACATTGAATAATAAAGACATCAAATGCTAAGTAAAATATAACAAATGTAAAGGTTATTATAGTGCAACCATTAAGAGAAGTGTTCATTTTGTTAGTGAATTTGTGAATTGATTTGCCAATCTCAGAAGAAAGCATAACTGTTTTAGATATCATCAGAAAACTCATTCATGTAATTTCAATTGTATGAAAACCTACAATTTTTAAAAGGAGGCATGTTCACCCCCAACCCTGGGTTACTTCATTCATTTTTTGTGCTATAATTAGTAGTAAAGATGAAGGGATGACCGCATTCAATCGTTCTCTGCTGCCAATGGAATTGAGATGACTATTTAGCGATCTGACATGCTATTAACTCATTGTTTGAAATTATAATTTATGGTAAATGATAAAAAG
>CAIGQQ010000480.1:16729-43821 GCA_903798035.1 Danio albolineatus
TGCATGAAAATAAATGTTTACTGTGTCAGTATAACTACTCTAGCCTATATAATGTTGAATATAATGCAAGAAGGAATTTGATAATGACAAACATCTCATTTTACCAGTAGAAAAAATGGTCTAATAATGTTGTCAATGACAAATGACAAGCATATGTCTCAAACATAATAATTCAACTTTAGAATTATAAATAGTTGTATTCTGATGACATCACTTTACTGTGAAATAACAAACAGGACACACTGAAAGTCTGTTCAAGTCCACTATTCCAAGTCTATACAGAATTTAGCATTTTAACCAACAGTAGACCTACATATAAGCCTAATATCATTAGTGTTGTTTTACCACATGTTTGAGAATTAACAATAATAATAGCCTACTTGTATTAACCTTTATTGTACATCTACAGAATCGTGAGATATTCGTGATTCACATTTTGGCGACAATCATGCAGCCCTCCTCCCAAATTTATATGATATCACAGAACCGAATACCATACAGATTTAATTCTTTCTGTGCCTTCTTGTATATATTCTTTAGAATCACACCCCTGTGTAGTGATGGGACAAACTAAGCAAAAGAAATGTAGCCAATTGCTTCGTTAAATGATTCACAGATAAGGACACATTGTTGTCAAATCTGTGTAAATGTAATATAAACGCACTCTCACAGCAAATACATGCATTAGAATTGATTTTTTTTTCAAACATATTGCAAACATTAAATGAAAAGTTGAACATATAAATGAACAATTCAGATGCAAAAACTTCTAAGTGCCATCTGAAATTGTCTTCTGAAATTAGCATTTGTTCTCCACCTTTTACAGTATGTTTATGTTCACTTATTTCATGTTAAAGGCAATGGAAAAACCCATTATTGGCCATAAAAGAGAATTACTGAACCTACATGTAGAATCCTAAGAAAAAAAAATATTTTAGTAGAATATCGTCCGTTCATATTTTTGGTTCCTTCCTACATTAGGTCCTTTTGTTCATTCATTCGTTTGATCGTTCCTTCCTTACTTCCTTAGTTTATTCAGTCCTTCCTTGAATTCTTCCTTCATTCGTTTGGTCCTTCCGTCTTTCCTCGCTTCATTTGTTTGCTCATTCTTTCTTTCATATTTTTGTTCCTTCCTTCATTAGGTCCTTTGTTCATTCCTTTGCTCCTTCTTTCCTTCCTTAGTTTGATTAGTCCTTCCTTGAATCCTTCCATCATTTATTTGGTTCTTCGATCCTTCCTTCCATTCCTTGTTCGGTCCTTCCTTTTATTTGGCCCTTCCTTCCATTCTTCATTCATTCCATTTAGTGATTGTTTAAGGCTGTTTGGTGATTTCAGTCATCATACAGTCGACACCCATCATTTTCAGTGACATGAAGTCTACAAAAAGTCTCTGGATCATTGCGTGTAAAGATTTTAGACTTCTTCTTGGACATTTTTAATGTTTCCAAAAGGTTTGCTGCATTTATAAAGCACCCATGTCTTAAGGTTGTTCAGTATGATGTGATTTACTTTCTATGTGTGATTTAATTGGACAGGAATCACAGGACTGATTTTTCTACTTTAGACAATGACCATAGACAAGAAAGTAATAAAGTAGTGACTGATGGCTGAAGGAAATTAGTGGAGTAAAAATACTGATACTGCACTAAACATGTACTCAAGGGAAAGTAAAAGTACACATTTTTGAAAACTACTCAGTAAATTACAATTCCTGAGAAAAAAACTACTCAATTACTGTAGTTTAAGTATTTATAATTAGTTACTTTACACCACTCACTAGCTTATTATCTAATACCATTAAATATTAAGCATAATATGCACTCTTTTCTAAAATTCCAAGGTTTTTCATTTGTACATATACAGTACCAGCGGTTTAAAAAAAAATTCTCAGAACCTTAATAATTTAATTAATTAATGCTCATGCATTTAAATTGTCATAGCATACAGAACTCCAAATCAGCCATATCCATAACTTGCCATATCAGATACAAAACTCTCTGCAAAGCATGCTTGATGTGAACAGATTTTACAGAGTTTCTGTTATCAAAGTCCATTGTGGGATACAAAAGCCCATAAGTCCAGATGCCTTCACTAAGCAACTGACCGCCTGTTTCTGTTGTTCATCCACTGATCTACAGACATTCAGAGCTCAATGCGTTTCTGGTAGATTTGTGGTGTTCGCAAACCCAGCACTGTCTGTAAATCTCTTGACACAATGAACACCGTGACAAACGTTTATCTGAGGGAAGACGCAAGTTGGCCTTTCAGGGCACATTCCTTTCTCTCTCTCTCTATTCACAACTCTTTATATGAGGAGTAGATCATGGCAGCTCAAACAGGCATTAATGCAGCTGCTCTGTTCCCACATCAGCAAACCAGCCTGATAGTTTACTTATGCAGATGAGCCCATAAGAGAGGAGGACACTTGAAAACACCCACAATTGACTGTCATGTCGGTATTTTATCTTCACAGCGAATACATCTGTTAGTCACTGCATAGCCACACAACAGCTAATTTACACAGAACCTCCTGCTGAAAACCTTGGTGAGTCAAGCAAACAGCGCAGGGGCCTGGGGTTTAATCATGATATACTGTGTGTGATAATATACGACAACATGGGATTGTGCACATTGACATTTACCAGAACTTTCAATATGAGCTTCTCCAAAACGACACACAATCATAACTGCGCATCCAAATATTTTGATTCAGTCTTGAATTCAGCCATCAGAAATTGTGAGCTTGATTCTTTGAAGGTTGCAAACGATTGATCTGGTCTGGATTTAAACAAACAAATTAAATTTTGTAATGTTCAGCTTCATTTGTACGTTTAAATTCAACCCATATAAACGGTTGAAATAAATCCGATGAAGAATTGTTTTCAGTGTACTGGCATGTCAAAACATGATGTGATGCTATCTTACGTAAAATCTCAATCCATTGAGACAATCCCCTTTTCCTTTTCTTTGATGCGTTCAAAAAAAAAAAAAACACATTCTCCCCTTGACTGTCTGATTCATTGTGACTACTTTAATTTTAATTCAGCAATTTATTTTTATAAGCTAATTAAGTAAACTAAAAAGTAACTCGCATCACATTTTCAAAAAAGCAGCTTTAATATTCGTTGTTATTTTCTTAAAGTAATGCTTTACTTTACTTGTTACTTAGAAAAGTAATACTATTATGTAACTTGTGTTACTTGTAATGCGTTACTCCAACACTGCTGAAAATAAATGAATGAAAGTCAGATATTGCTTTCAAATTGTGACCCAGAAGCATTTAAAAAAGCAATATAATTTTATTAAATAACTACATTAGTATGATTGATTTTGTTATCATACTGTTTATTTAATATATATAAAATATCTAATGTGCTCATGCTTACAAATAAATGCTCTAAATGGTAATATTCATCTTTGATCATTTGAAGATTGCATACAAAAGTTAAAAACAAAACAGAAATTAACGTTTTACTCAAAATAGGTATCTGTTATTGACACATAAATAGAACAAATCTGGTTATTTAAAAACATATTTTGCTGATAATATGGACAAATCCAGCCATTAAATTTTCTACTGGGGAAAAAACTTATAATGAGACCATTTTCTACTTTGTTGACAAAAAAACTCCTAGATTTAGGCTCAAATATATTCAGTTTATTTATATTTTTAAATACTAAAGAACAAATTTTTTTTTTAAAGCTAGTATTTAAATGTGGGCAAGCAAACAAATGTCTGAAACTTACAGAACTTACAACAAGAAAATTAAACCAATTAAGTCAAATTTGTTACTATAATGCTGGTATATAGAAGAGAGCAAAAAAAAAAGTTGAGCGAGATGCTCAGGAGATTTGAGGAGGATCTTGTTTCGGTTCAGTTCATTGTGTCTGACCCAATGAAGTCTCTCGGGAAAACTTCATGTTAAAGGGGCTCCTCACTAGAGCAATGGACTGCATGACCTTCTCATACCTGTTGTTGATTACTGTGCCTTTGTCGAGACCAGGTTTATTTGCTGATTTTAGGTAACATGAAACAGCAAGGAATTTTAAATTTAACAGCGAGGAGTTAAGTGGCACACATAAATGCACACATGTAGTGCCCCATATATTTGGATGTTTTTTGCATGATTGCAGAGGCATCCATGATAAAACGGTACAAGTAAAATGGTAAATTTTGTGTCAGATGCAATTGCAACTTTCAGCAACACATGTAGAGTTAGATATACGCTATAACAAACAACAATGAAACATTGACACGGTAAAATGCAATATTAAATGACAGCACATTTAAACATAGGACTAAATAAGCAAATAAACAAGGAACCGGTGGACACAATAGGCAAAAATGTCAGCAAACCGGAAAATACAAAAGAAACAAGGACAATTACTGTAAGGTAGATATGAAATAAAAACCACAGCAGGAAATACAGTACATTCAACTCTGAATTTATGTACACAACAAACATTGTCGTTTTTGTTTTAACCGACACCTGAAATTTATATTTTAGAAATGGCTTCTATTTCTTGCAGACGGACAACAGGATAAACTCACAATGATTTGAATGCCATTTTACATCACATTTATTGCCATATACTGAAAGTAACAGCAAGTAAAATAACGGATATTAAATTACAGAAATTTCCCTAAATTTTAATTTCTGGTAAATTTCTGTAATATAACAGCCGTTATTTTACGTTTTTTTTTTTTGGCAAGAAATAAACCAGCCACATTTTTTTAAAACGTTACTTTTTTTAAATAAACCATAAAATTACATTTTTTTTGTACATTTAATAATGTTAAAGAGTTTTAATATGTATTATTAGATTATAAACCTTACCATTCCATTGGAGTGCAGTAAGTGCACTATTCTGTGCTTCTGAGTTGCTGTATTTAAATTTCTGTCATGTTTCGTCTAGTGCAAACAGCCAAATTGCTTTTAACTGCAAATCTCGTTGTGAAAACTGCGAGTGTTGCGAAACCTGCTCACCTAATGTTTACGTTCATAATATTTATATTATTTGCTAATTAATAAACACATGTTGGACTCTGAATCTGCTACTGATGCTGCTTATGTCCACCGGATGTCACATTTTGGTTCCAGACACACACTTTGAGAGCCTTTCTGACTGAATGAAGGAAAAACACTGTTTTCCACAAAGGCGACCCAAGGTTCTGAAATATAATTGTCTAAACTGGCATTGGGCAGATTAAAGGTCCCAAAACAAAGACGTTCCTGCACATAACTATCACTTAGCATGTTTCTTAAATATCTGCAAAGATATTATGACATTTTTATGCTTTAAAAGAATGAAAAACTTACAGCACCTTTAAATGAGGGGAATGTGTTTCAAAGTTCAAGCTTGGTGAACTCTGACCTACGAATTTGCATCATGTGAATGCATAAGACCAATAGAAAAAGAGGTCAAAACATGACTTTCTTGTACAGAAATTTAAAATATGGAGCAACTGCTTGTTCTATCAGTGTCGCATCATCTTGATTTATCCCACCCTTTTTTAAAGGACCCCTTTTGCATGCTCAAAATCTAGTGTGACCACAAATTTACTCCTAAAGTTACTTTTACTGTACGTACACTGTTTCTGTTTATACTATTGTATGTTTATTAAAAATGATCAGAGCTATAGTCACTTAATGTAAACACAACAAATGACTGTATTTGGACAAAGAAAAAAAGGGCTACTTTTCATTTCTTTTGATTTGGTTTTGAGTTGTGATTGGGCTGTAAAATTTTATTGGACCTGGCAACCCTGATTATTGGATAGACATAAAAAAGATTAATAAACATATATGCTTAATAAACATATTGATATTTATAGTAGGCATATATTGAACATTTTGTGTCTATGCAAGCATGACCGAGGCAGACCATAATTGATGCTTGATCAACCATCCCAACAAAAACACTGATCATAGTTTATAATTATGGATTTATTTGCAACCACAGCAATATCAAAACAGCATGATACCATAGTTACAGCAAGAACTTTGATTGTGCAAAAACAGACATAAACCATAACTTTTAACATCTTTAGACCCGCAGAGACGTTCAGAAAGATCAAGCAGTTTTAGGAAGATGAGAGTGTACATATGGAGGTGATCTAACCTGATGTTCAGCCAGATGTAAATGGAGATGGTCTCCTCCTAGTGTCATCATCTTTTTCTCTCGTTCTTGGCTTGATGAAGTGATGAGAGCCTTGAGATCAAAGATAATAAAATATCAATCAGTCTTGCTTGTGTTTCTTGTGCAATTTGCACTCACTTCATCTTGCATTTAATGCACAAGTATTGCAATGGGAGAAGAATCAAAGACGTAGAAGAATTTCAGTGCCAAGCACATAATGATAATGAACACAAAGCTCTAAAAATGTGTTCATATCTTAGAGAAGGAGGACTGACAGGTAAAATCAGCAAGAGCTAAAAAAAAATAAATAAAAATGTAGTTTCTCAACAAATAGTCAAGAGGTACGCTGGGAATGCTGTAAACATTCAATAAAACTCAAACAAATCTGTTAAACACAAGCAAACACACTTACATAAACATATACTGCCAGAAATGTTAAAATGAACAGCCTTCAAACAACATTTATAGCATGATTTGACTTGGCATATCACAGGACTTTTCTCAATAGAGGAATAATTCAGTTTTTACTTACTTAATTCAGTTTAAAGCAGTATATGCATTTAAATTGAAACTCATTTAATGTGTAAAAAAATAACAAAACATATATATATTTTTAAATAATAGTTGAATAAAGTTGAGCAATTGTGCTTTACCCCCTCAGAATTAAGTTAATATCTCATAAATTTATTATTTTTTTCCCCAGATTTTCTCAGAACATTTTACTCTCAGAATTAAGTTCAGAAATAAGTGGTAAATTTGGAGTAGTCAGAAAAAAAGGCAATTCATAATGCATAACTTTGAGATTCTTAAAATTAAAATTGTGAATTGTGAGGTGTAAACTTGCAATTGTGAGTTGCAAACAAATTTGTTATTCTGAGGTGAAGACAAGCCACATATATTCAATAAATTGATTATTTCTCTAGAACAGACATGTTTTCATCCATTTTGGGTTGTCTTTTGCCGAAGAAAACATGCAGCTTAATGGTATTATGAAAACTATTAAACATATTTTTCGAGATAATGTAATAGTAAGTTAAAATGGACAGTCCTTATTAAAAAAGGAACATTTCTGCAACATTAAATATATTTTCCTCTGATCAATTTATTGATTATATAGTACACTCAAAAAATATGTTTGATGTTTGTTCAAACTACTTATTTAAAATGAGCTGAAACAACACAATTCTGTTATTGCGACAACTTAATTGTTTTATGTTCAATTCAGTAGTATTTGTAAAAAAATGTATTGGAATGTATGTAAATGTATTGGAAAATTCAGAAATTCCCATTCATTTGCCTAAATGGCTAATAATTATAACCATCAGAAAATGGTTAAAAGGCAGATAGTTTACCCCTTTTTCCAGATTTAATATAAGTCATTTGTATCTCCAGAATGTGTCTGTAAAGCTTCAGCCGAAAAAACCCATCAGACTATTTCTTTTACCCTTCAGAAGTTTCTATTTTATAACTCTGAGCATTAGGTAGCGTTTTTTGTTCAATTCAATTCAATTCAATTCACCTTTATTTGTATAGCGCTTTTACAATGTGGATTGTGTCAAAGCAGCTTCATAGAAGGTTATAGTAAATTGAAAATGTCAGTTTAGTTATTAATGTTTGAGTTCAGTTCAGTTCAGTGTTGTTTAACATTCACTACTTAGAGTCCAAACACAGAAGAGTAATCCATCCATGTGCAGCTCTAGCTGCAGTCTAGGCGCCGGAGGTTGGAGAACTCGAGGCTCGTCTGTCCTTGGAGGGTCACAGGAATCCGTCTCTTGCTTGCTACTCTGCCAAGCAGCTGCTCAGGATACAGCGAGGTCGAGGATTATGGAGCCTTGGAATCCTCTCGTTGCGGGTCTTGGATCGCATTCGTGGTGCTGCATAGTCTCTGGGGGTCTCGGGATGGGTATACCCAGGTGGAAAGGATGGGAATACCCAGGTGGAAAATTAAATTTTTTGTGAACTGTGCCTTTAAGGCTAGTCCTCCCAACCTACCGTTCCCACATGCCTGTCAGTGTGCCTCAATCTCCGCGCTTGGCAGCCTCAGACTACAGACAGACGTGAAGCAAGCAGTTCTCACATAACGTTTGTGAGAAATACTACAGTAAGAACTTTACCAATGAGTATTTGATGCGTTTGTTGTGGAGTTGCAATGATGAATCACACACAACGTCATTACAAAGTTCACGCACACACACAGATAGTACGCGCGTTTAGCTTTGCACTGTTTTTGTACCCAAATGTGACAGGATACAGGTTAATATCCACTGCTGTATGGATATCTGTTATATTAATGTACAAAATAAACCTGATTTAATGTCCACAAACCAGGATTGAAGTGTCTTCTTTTATAATTGTCCTGACACACGGCTGTGGTGATGAAGTAAAGCTGAAGTAAATCGCTATAATTCATTACAAACATGCACTGTTTTAAAACATTTTAAACTTGTAAAACTCACTCTTGATCACATTTGATGATGATTGATGATCCTAGTGAACTGAACAGATCTTTTATTCCCGGTTGCTTTGCGCAAGTCTTGTCTTGTTGATATGATTACTCCCGTTACTACAGAGACATGTTAATAAGCAGCTGTCAATCAATTTAGTGGATGGGGAAACCACACTCCTATGTCAAGTTGCGGTCGGTCTCAAATCCGCTCCAATTGGTCCACTGTTTTTTTTTATGTTGTTAAATAAAAATTAAAAAAAAAAGGACTGGGTGTGTTTATATCACTCCAATATGACGGAATATACACTATACATACACATATGGTCTGTCCAAACAGCTTAAAAAGTAGATTTTTCACCATAGGTACCCTTTAAACTACTTGCACAACAAACAATTGTTTATAACAATATATACAAATAAGAATAATACAAAACAAAAATACAATCTTGTAACATCAAGCAGCTTAAAAATCTATGAAAGTGAACAAGAGCATAAATCTTGAGCCAATGGCTACATCGCTCGGTCAATAGAAATGACATGGACTTCTATAACAAAGTAACTGTAAAATAAAATAAAATAAGGCCAATTACAGATAAAACACAAACAGATGCATATCAAGAAGGTCAAGGTTTTTTTCAAAGTCACAAAACATGCATGAATATTCTCTGTGATGCTTTTGTGCCTGTTGACAGTTTTCCACATGCAACCTTTGGCGGTTTAAAATGAGTTCATAAGCAAAAACTCCTTGGATGAGACCTCCCATCATGGCAGATCCTCTGTGCTGTTTCCCACAATCCCAAAGGATGCCATTCTTTACTTTTCTATGAAAACAGGCTTCTGACCCCAACCTTCTTGACCTAAATAGCAGTTTCTATGTAACAAGAGAGCTGGGCATGAACTTAAAGATATCTGAATGATTGTGTACATTATTCTGAACATTTTTGTTTCGTAACAGACAAAGACTAGGCCTGTTGGGGTGAAAAACACTTCTCTCCTTTATACAGTGATGATGCTGAACCAAACACAAGCAATGAACTTATGGAGTCTTTGATGGATGCTTTTATTGAGAGTGTTTTCTATTAGGAATAATCAAAAATAAATTTGTTTCTGTTTTGATTCACAACAAGGAGCATCTGGCCTACAGAGCAAGAGCTTTGAGAAATAAGATGTTTTCGGGGGGTATTCTGAGAATTCTGACATTATTATTAGATTAATGTTGAGTAACCGACTGTGGTGTAAGTTTATTGGCTTCCACTGAAATACACTCTCTGTGAACCAAACCAGTTTATTCTCCTCATGATCAGGGTCACAGTGCTTTAGGCACCGATCAAATGTTCACTTTACAGGGCAAGAGGACAAAAACAAAAGTCAAATATGCCTGAACACAGTTTTCTGGTGGCAAGATATTTTATAAACATAGAGCAAAGAATCATTTGATTAGTATTTCAGAGTCATTACTTTATAATTACATTGTAATACATGGGTTATATGAGTGTATTACGTTGTTGTAACATACTGTGTGTTAAAGAAACTTTATGGGTTACATAATTGGGTTAATTAATTGTAATGGATTACTCCGAGAGGAAATCATATTAGAAAATTCTGCCATCTCTTTCAAAATGATAATTTTCTAAAACATGGATCACATGATACACATTAATACCCCCATTTTAATATTAAATAGTGATGCAAATCTTTCGGACATATGAATATAAAGGCTTTTTATGACTTTTTACAACATGCAATGACTTTCAAACTCTAATAAATGATGGATAGCACTGATTTTGATGTAAGAAAACAAGCTAGATAAAATTTGTCAGTTTGATTTATCATTGATTTGTACCTCACAGGCCAGTCCCCACAGGAAATGTTGTAGCTTGTGCCATGAGGCCATATTTTTTGATTTTTCAGTTTCACTATCAGGCAGCAGGGGATTGACCTCATCAACCCCCCTTCACAACTCCTCCCTCCAGCATGAAGAGTAGCTGTGGAGAACTATAGAGTTACCGAGAAACCCGCAGGAAAAGATGAAGCTTTCGTTTTCTCATGTATTACCACTTAAATCAAAATTTCATACATGTGGTTCCTATTACTCACAAATTACTGGCTGCTTTTGCACCAGAGATTCTGTTTCTTCTCTTTAACCTTGTCGACTGTGCACTTTGTCATGTGTAGCAACAGAACTAAGGTGGAAACCCAATTTGTCATGAAACAGTTGCAGGAAAACAACATTTTTGCAGATTCACAGTCTTGTTGAACAGGACGAGAAGGCTGAATCACTAATTCACCATTTGAATCCACTGAAAGTGAGTCTGTTGATGTTATGAAAAGTTTTCCATTGACCATCAAAGCAGGAAAACACCTGGGGAAACACATACACACAAAAACAAGCCAAACTGACCCAGTAATGCCTACACAGCTGCACTCTCAGACACAAACACAGCAGTTTTGCCATGCTTCAGCATGATTCAGCAGAGCTGCTTCAGAACCGAGACATTCTGAACTGGGCAAAAGCCACCATTGGCCATGTAGTGTGTTTATGTGTATGTTCTTAACCTATGTGTATGTCTGCTTATATGGATAGTTCACCCACAATAAAAATGAAGTCATTAACTCATCATCAAGTGGTTTCAAATCTTTTTTGTATGCTGAACACAAACAGATATTTTGAAGAATGTTTGAAACTAATCATTGTCATCCACTGTAACAAATACTATTAAAGTCATTAGTTTCGACATTTTTCAAAATAGATATTTTTTTGTGTTCTTCAGAGCAAGGAAACTCAAACAAGTTTGTGACAAGTGAAGATTGAGTAAACGATGACAAAATTTTCAGTTTTGGGTGAACTAACCCTTTTAAGTCAAAAATGCATGATTTGTACTGTACAGTACTATGTTTTCCGTATTCGGAGTAAGATCAAAAATATCTTTTTAATAATCAATAATAATCTATTTAAATGGGCATAATGTGTGATATGCTATGTGATATGTCAAATCAAAGTCATAGATTAATTGTTAACAGAAGCAAAACATGAAATCTGCCAGAAACATTCATTTTTGACAGTAGAGTAGCTATAAATTCAATATTTGATAGCTATTTTACAACTGAAATCTTGAATGACCAACAATAATGTGCTGTGATTCAAATGATTACTCTGCTCGTTTCCTTTAAAGCGATAAGTTTTAATGCGTATACCTAATTTGTATAGATTAACCAGTTTCAAAAGTCTGTCTTTGTTACCATTGGTAGAACACCACTGGCTTCCTCTGGTGTTCTGCAAGGCTTAGTCCTGTGCCCACTTTTACTTTTATTGGGAAAAATTGTGATTCAATTAAATTATTGATTCATTTTACAATCAGTAGAGGCACTGCTGGGGGACACATACACACATTAAATATTTGGAAATTTCCATCTTGTTTTTTTTTAGACGCAGTCAGTTATGACAAGGCCCGCACAGAATCTGCGCACATAGATTTTAAGCCCATCAGTGATTCTGTTTATTTACTTGTGTAAATGTGTGTACATTTATATTTATTCAGTTTTTAAATAAATTTTAGTATAAGTGTTGACTAATATGAAAATATTTATGTGATTTATTTACAATACAGTTTGTAAAGTACTATTTTCTGTCTTTTAGTAGATATTTTATATAAGAGACTTGCTTTGTTTAACAAATAAAGTGGATCTAATTGGATTTGCATTGTAAACATTAAATAAAAGTTAAAAATGTATTACTTTTAATTTAATTTGTTAAGGTTTCAGTTATGATACTCACAAAATCATAAATCCGCAGATTTTTACCAAATTTTTGCGCAAAAATAGCAAAAATGTCCGCAGATTCCTTCTGGCCCTTGTTATGACTAGGGCCACTCGGAATTTGCTCGCGCAGAATTCCACAGATCCTTAGCCCATCATTAATTCTATTTATTTACTGGTGTAAATGTTTGTACATTTATATTTATTCAGTTTTTTAAATTTCAGTATAAGTATTGACTAATATGAAAATATTTATATGATTTATTTACAATACAGTTTGTAAAATACTATTTTCTGTCTTTTAGTGTATTTTATATGAGAGACTTGCTTTGTTTACCAAATAAAGTGGATCTAATTGGATTCACAGTATAAACATTAAATACTAGTTAAAAAGGTATTACATTTATGTCATATATAAAGTTTTTAGTTATGATACTCCTAAAATCATTCCGCATAAATCCGCAGATTTTGACAAAATACTCAGCAGAAATAGCAAAAAATGTCCGCAGATTCCGTCCGGCCCTAGTTATGACTTCAATGAACATAAACATTTAGGTTTGCCAGTGTAGATGACTTTGTCATTAAGTATTTATTAAGCAAAAAGAAAATGTAACTTTCACTTCTCTTCACTGAATAATTGCAGTAACTAAATGTTAAACTAACTGTTGTTTGTTAACAGTGAAACTGCTCTGAAAATACAGATCAAGAGTTAAGTGGTCTTTATAAGTTTTTTCTTCAATGCCCTGATAGAGACTCCCTCACAAGGTTGGCTTGAGGATCCCCAGAAATCTATGCTATTATAGACAATAGACATATTGCTGGTTTGCAATTTCATTATATTTAACATTAAACATATTCATTATTCAATCTGTTTGAATGAATCAGGAATCTCTTATCATTCTTACTTTTATTTTCTTTCATTATTGTTGTGCTGCTAAATTTGATATATTAGATGTGGATCAGGATTTTTTGAAGAATGTGGCATTTTAAAAGAGCAGCGTTTATTGTCAATATAATAAAATGGGTAATAAAGATTCAAATTTGAGACGCTTCATTTTTTTGTACTGAAATGTTTCTGCTTCTTATTATTAAAATGAGCTGATAAACATCTCGAACAATCCATTTTAATTTCACTATTATTTAATGAATTTGAAATTGTCATCAATTTGAAATTAAGCATCCTTGATGAATTTGTTACCACACTGTAATACATACCTGTTAAACAGTTTCACAAGTTTCACAGTTTGTTGTGATTCACAAGTGATTTTTTTTTTCATTTACAGTAGTGAATTGGAAAAATTGGTGAATTGGAAAAATATAATACAAAATCATAAATAACAGATTACGCAAGACTGCCAATGTACAGATATTGTTTACAGTGCACTTTAAGCATTTACATTACAACTGTATGTAAAAGTTTTCAGTTTAATACATCCTAAAATAAGTCCAAAATCTGTGTCTATCTCCAGGCTTCCTGGCATCTTTTGATTTTCTGTGGAACTTGAACAAACCCCAAATCCTCTGAGGTGCTCCAACTGTTATACAACACAAAGTTCACAGGAAGATTTCTTAGCAGGGGATGACGATAAAAATGTTTTTAAAATGATTATATTTTTTCATTTCTTCCAGATGGTGATATTGTAACAGAATTGTACAACAAATCACATCCAACTGCTGTTATAGTACAGATGGAGGTGATGTATTGACTTATCAGAGGGACCAATGTTCCTTATATTGTAAGCAGTAATAACTCACAGATCCAAACTATAGTGAGCAGCCAGAAAATATATATTTTTGAGGCTTCAAATGGATGCAGTATTTTCCTAACCATGCAGCTTAATTATTCTTCCCTCTAGGTTACTTTAACTCAGTTAAGTACAAGGCAGGACTGTATACATTACCAGTATGCACTAAAAAACACAACCAAGATGGTGGATGAGACAAAAAGATTTTGATTGGTTTACAATTGTTGAATTTTTGATCCTTTTCACCAAAGTACTGGTTTAGGTGCATAATCATCAATCTGATTACAGTTTAATCAATCTGATTAAAGAATTTGAATCTAGTTTTTAGTTTGAGACTGCACTTTTTAAGACCAGAAATTACATTTTGTCAGCTGCTGACTCAAAACCGAGTGTATATACATACTTATTCTTCTCAATCTGAGAGTAGAGAGATCAAAATCTGTAGGTAATATTGGTATTGTTTTGTTCCAGTCTTATCTTACAGGCCACATTTAATTTGTACAGTTTAACCAATTTCAGTTAAAGGCTGTTTCTGATAAAACTGGAGTTATGTAGCTTTGCCCTGGGCCCATATTTATGTATTATTTATCTTCTTCTTCTTTAAACTATCAATTTCACAATTAGCCCTTAAACTGTTGCTGGACACTGAAAATTGACAAATGTCTGGAAATAAATCATTTGAGCAACATGGAACCCCAATTTATAATGAACATTTGACTATTGTCTGCTAAAATATAGAAAATAAAGTGGTTCACTATAACATTCATTATTAAAGAACTGTATACTTCATTGCACATGCTTTAAAATTTCATGTTCGGTCCATTGGGTTGATTGCGGAAGTCATAAGAGGCCATGCATTAAAATATTTTTTCTCTCGTTATGTCGTGATCACGACTTAATTATCTCGTGATCTCGACATAACAACTCGTTTTCTCATGATCTCGACATAACAAAAAGTTCTACTTATTCTGACTTCAGTAAGCAAACGCCTACGAAATATCATGGAAGAATGCACTTTTATTTTGACTAGGGACTGAGTCAAACTGAGATAGTTCTACAGGTATCTAACCCTAACCCTAACCTGTATGCCTTTCAGTGATTGACAATTTCTATATCAGTGTCCGACACTTGAGAAGGAGGCTTTCGGCTCTCTGCCTTTATTGTTGAAGATATAGCGACCCTGAGAGTATCACCAGTTTCATTGCCAGTCAGCTTGAGGGACCAGGACGTCTGCACGGTTAT
Organism: Danio albolineatus; assembly: GCA_903798035.1. Lineage (NCBI taxonomy): Eukaryota > Metazoa > Chordata > Actinopteri > Cypriniformes > Danionidae > Danio > Danio albolineatus. The sequence goes on from CAIGQQ010000480.1 coordinate 32,060, forward strand.
AGAATGATGCTAGAAAGGTGCCGTTTAAATGGTTTGCGGCTGACCAGAGAAATGGTAAGAGATGTGCAGTTAAATTGGAGAATAAGCAGAACTTTTTGTTATATCGAGATCACGAGAAAATTAAGTCGTCATCATGACATAACAACTATTTTTTTTATGTCGAGATCACAAGAAAATTAAGTTGTGATCACGACATAACGAGAAATAAAATATTTTAATGCATGGCCTATTAGGACTTCTGTAGTTGATTGTCATTTATGCATAATATTTTGTGAAATTTCTCCCAATGTCAATGCTGACTATAATACGACAGAATGTTTTTTTTTTGTTGTTGTTGTTTTGTTTTTTTTTAGGTTTTCCAGTTGACAGTTCTTTGATTAAATTCTCCTCAGCTGCTTGTCAGTGGATGTTGTTCTAAGACAATGTTATTTTACTGCTGGATCAAACAATTTGTGCCAGATGAAAGATGAATCCCATCTTTTTAAACAGTGAAACAACAGAACACGCTGTCCTGGATACAGGCCCTGTTTGTGTTAGTGTCTGTGTGCAGTGCCAATCTGATAATGGTGTAGTTTTCTTTGTCTAAATCCCTCAGGTAACTTCATAGGAAGTGAAGTGAAAGATGGAGCTAGATGCTCAGGGAAAAACTGAACAAAATGAATGTTTCAGCTATAGCATAAAATCATCTAGGGCTAGAATAGAAATAGAAAAACAATGACAGAGAGGTCCAACGCAGCACCAGCTGCCACTATTCCGACAGTGGTCCGCTGGTTTTTAATGCACTGCCATGCAATGCATGTAGTGGTTAAGTTGACTGTATAACACAGTGGGAACAAATCATGTCATCTGGATTTACAGTATGGGCATATTAAAAGTTGTCTATAGCAGTTCCATGCATGCAGTGGCTACCTAAAACAGTGCTGGATGCAGATCCTGGCAGATCAGCTCAGCCGTTTAAAGCAAGGTTTAAGTGAAGTGATAGCCCTTGAAAACTGTATCAAGCTGTATCATTTCATAGATTAGTTAGAACTAGGGCTGGGCGATAATTCAATATCGATAATTATCACGACATATATTCTTTCAATAAAACGATAATGACACTTCAATAATGGCTCGATAATGTTTATGCGTAAGGCTGCGCAGGCATTTTGCACCCTGCACTTCCGGATGCTTCACGTAGTAGGCTACAAGTTTACAGCAATGACTGTAAAAACAGTCAAACAGTGTTATTTTCACTTGGAGTAGGAAGAAAAAAATAAGGTCACAGACATTGTTGACAAGAGACATCCCTAAACTTTAGTAGCCAGAGCTACGCAGTTTTTTTGCAAACCGACACAAAGCAGACGTGTCATAAAAAAAAAAAAAACAGGCAACACAAACCTGTTTCATTTAAAACAATGGCACCCTTATGAAGAGATTACAGACCCAAATAAGTGTTGGTAAACGTGGACCATCTACAAGACCATCTACAAGCATCAGCGCAACTACCCAGCAGTCTCATATCATCATTTTCGAAAGCCGGGCTCATACAAGAAAAAAATGAAAAGACATATATGACAGACAACCCAATCTCAATAAACACTTAATTGCTTGCTGTAAACTACAGGCTGCACTATTTAAGGGCATGCAATGCGACATTTGATAGGATCTTTTGTTTATCAAGCTTATTACTGTCTAAAGTAATTCACGCAAAAGACACGATGTACACTTGCGTAGCCAAATTCACGTGCATAAAACCAAATTCTTGTGCGTAAATAATTTTTTTTACATTCATAAAAACGATTCACATGCACAAAATAAAATATACATTCATAAAATACGTTTCACAAATGCAAAACACCATCTGCAGATGTATAAGAGTGTACAAAAAGTTTTGAATGTTTAAAAATTGCAAGCTCATCCTGAATGAGAATATGCAAATCCTCTTTCACGTACGACTCTCCCTGGATACGTGTCATCTATAAGGTCTATCGATTAAAGGGTTTTTGATAATCAATTGATCAAGTAATCGTCAGCATCCCTAAATAAAATATATTAAAGCATATATCACCCAAAATTCACCATACTTCATTCAAAACTGAACATCATGTCACCATTAACTCACCTTTTCTTGTTCCAAACCTGTTTTACTTTGTTCTGATGTTGAACAAAAATATACAATAACTTTTTAGGTAATGTCTTTGTTGAAAACTTGAACAGTAAATGCTGAATTAAGATTGTTCTTTTGTTTATTATTTTATTTGTGTTGTCAGACAGCTAAAACATTTGACAAAATGCATTAAAACAGCTGCACAAAGGGATTGGCATGTTGAAAAGTCTTTAAAATTGATAGATATAAAGATTTGATCGTGATAATTATTGATATCGACTGATATGAAAATAAAAAAAATGTCATAATTTTTTTTACCATACCACCCATCCCTAGTTAGAACACATAAGCAGAAGATTCCAACCTGAAAACCTGACTTTAGTTCCTCTGTTCAACTTACTGTGTCAAATTAGCCCTCATTCAGTGCTCAGAGACCGCAGAGTCCTCCACTCATGCCTCAGGGCTGCTGGACACAGAGCAGTGGCTCAATACAATTGCATGTTGAGTAACCATTACAAAATACCACACAGGAGTCCCTATTGACACACTCTAGACGCTGAAAACCACAAAGATTTCTGTATTGTCAAAGCCACAATTGCCAAACATTTTAGACTCTGCAAACCTGCCAAAAAATTGTTGTCGATGACCATTTTTAAAACTCTGCGAGAACAATAGTGTGATCTTTAGAAAGAATAACAACCAGAAAAAATATTTTCTGTCTCCGCTTATGCCTGCGAGCTAAAATTAACGATTTTCTAGCTCATCAATCATCTCTATTGTATTTCTGAAGGCTCAAAGCCACACCGCATTTCTAAAACCACAGCTAAAACTGCAAAATGTGCATGCATGTTAGACTAAGGGAAGAAAAAAAACAACAAGCTTCGTCAGATTTTTCAGTTGTTACACTGAACAGTTATTCTTCTGGATGTATAGCCGCAGAATTAACAGATTAAACGTATCACTCAACACTCCTCTTTGACTTGTACCACAATGTGTCATACAGTACAAGTAACAACTTCAGTTTTTTTAAACAGCTCTCACACATAAATTCAAACATATGGCCTCAAAATTCAGTATTTCAGAGAATTTTGCATGGTTTATACTCATACGACACAGAAAACCTGCATGGACATTTTAGAATAAACACAAAATGTGGCTTAAATGTTCTACGATCCACAGGAAAGTTCATTCAAACACATCAAACAGCAACGTTTCTATTGTTTATGGTGACGTTTGACATCCTTCGCCTGAACACTGCTTGTCTGTTAATGAGAACTAATTACACTGTTCTGCATTGCTCTTTTATCAGCTCTGTTTCAGTCACGGGTCACTCGCTAAAGAGAACTGGTGAGGTCATTTGATTTACCAGCTTTTTGTAATTATGTCATCAAATGATTCATGTAACTTCATTCTCATACTTTGCTAAACAAGCTGGATATATGCCCACTAGCTTCAGTCAGTCAAAAATAAAAACGATCAAAATGTTTAAAGGGATGCAGATGTTACGCTATATGTGATATTAAATATATCTATGCGTATCCATTTAACATATCTATTTTTTTATCCATTAAATATATGAATTCTTTAGTTGTTAAATACAGTGGGTATGTATAAGTATTGAACATGTCACAGTTAGTCCTGGTAAATACATTCCTAAAGGAGCTGTTGACATGAAATTGATCCAGATTTTGGTAAAAACTCAAACAATGCAATGATACTAATTAGGAAACACACAAAAATACAATTCTGAAAAATGGGTTATGTGTAATTAAAGAGTTTACACTTAGCTGATAATAAAGCTTGTTTGGCATGCTGTCTCAGGAGAGAGCCCTGAGCTCAGAATATCCTCAAGCCTGGGTCTCCCTCCCGTTTGAAGGGCAAAAGGGGAGTTTGAGCTCAGGGTAGGTCTCGAGAACTCCCCTGCTGTGAACGTGTAAGGAATAGCTGAGATGTAAAGTTTGACTAAGACTAAGAGTTTGTCTTAAGATGCTACTTTGGAGTAGTCAATTTACTTATGATGTATGTCTTTTGACAGTGGGAAAAAGCGTGAAAAGGAATAGCGTCATACTGCCCCGTAGCATTCGTTTAAAAAATTTAACGCAGCCATACGTACCTCTGGCTACATAATGTGTGGTATCCAGAAACATACATATGATAACCTTTTCAGAATGAGCCTGTTGAGTGAGTCAGTATTCATCAGATAAGTGCAATATATGGAGCTGATGGGGTACAAGCCATGTTTAATCATGATCCTCTCTAAATGAGTATATAAATAAACCACACTTAGTTATGTGTAATAACAATTGAACAACACAGGCAGAAAGTAGTAAACTACTAAAATGTATTTAGTGCGAAGCAGGGGCACCGCTAAGGGAGGGGAAAGTTAGGACGATTCTAAGGGCCCATGCACTCTAGGGGCCCACAGAGATCTGCTTTTTTAATGAATAGAAGTACTATAATGTAATATAAATTATGAATGTATCTCTAAATTACAAGTAAAACCATTTATTAGAAATAAAAAATAAAAATAGGGCTTATATCTGCCCCTCGTGTCTGTCACATCTGTCACTGTCAAACTGCAACCCTCTCCTTTCACTGTATGGTTCAGTCTGTCAGTAGGAGGAAGAGAGTTGATGTTTTGTTGAGTGCGATCGTCAGGTAAACTGTCAAAGCAACGATGTCCTCAAGGTTAACATCAGCTGCGTCCCAAATTGCATACTTATACACCATTCTACGCCATTTTGTAGTATAAATAGTGTAAGTAGTGCGTTCACACTGAAAACTCTACATATAATAAGTGCACTTTACCTGGATGATGCATTCATTCCACCGGTGAAATGAAGTGTGTAATGATGGAGACTTAATGCACCGTTGCGCACGTAACGGAAGGGGCGGAGCTATCGTGCGCACTTGTTTGATAACTTTATTTATTTTGGATTGTGAAAGCAGTATTCTCCTGTGAGAGTGATTATAGCGCCTCCCGATGGTGAATGTGGTTATACTCATGCCAGGTATTATTTGTTATTTTGGTCATTTATTTTATTAGTTGCATCCCAGTTGACACACTATACACTAAATCAATAAGACAAAAATTATATTACAATGAGACCCAGGGGCGCCGCTAAGGGGGGGAAGTTAGGACGATTCTAAGGGCCCATGTACTCTAGGGGCCCACAGAGATCTGCTTTATAATTAAATACAGTACTATAATGTAAGATCAACTATGAATGTATCTCTAAATTACAAGTAAAACCATTTATTAGAAATAAAACATAAAAAATACGGCTTATATCTGCCCCTCGTGTCTGTCACTGTCAAATTGCACCCCCACTCCTTTGACTGTATGGTTCAGTCCGTCAGTAGCGGGAAGAGAGTTGATGCTTTGTTGAGTGCAATCATCAGGTAAAATGTCAAAGCAGCGATGTCCTCGAGGTTAACATCAGCTGCATCCCAAATCGCATACTTATGCACTATTCTATACCATTTTGTAGTATAAATAGTGTAAGTAGTGTGTTTACACTGAAAACTTCTAAAAATAATAAGTGCACTTTAATTACCCTGGGTCTCGGCTTATTTATGGGTCTCATTGTAATATAATTTTGTGTCTTATTGAATTTTGTCACTGTTCCAGTGTATTGCAGTCCAGTAATTTAAATAGTGACACATTGGTGTTTTGTGTGTTTAGAAATGTAAAATTTTCAGTGAATATTTGATTACTGTTCCTGTTTTTGTACTACATTTATATTTGAACAATAAATCATCTGCTAGCTACAGTCATGGCCGTTCTCTTACTAAATACTGATAAGTAGTGGACAAAATCAATAAAAAAATGCATAGGTCAGTATAACTACATTGCAGACAAGGAGCTTAGATAGCTAGCTTGGCAGTAGGGGGCCCATCCTCATATTTTTTCATGGGGCCCAAAATTGCTAGCGGCGCCCCTGATGAGACCCATAAATAAGAAATGTGCTTTTGTTTAAACTGACCATTACTTAAATGGCAAAACCCTGGCCTTCTTGCCGGCAAAATCCGCAATAAAAAAAAAAAAAAAAATTAAACAAATTTATATTAACAAAGTGCAAAATCCAGCACACTGCAAACCAAATAAACACAACATAAATAATTCCTCAATCAAAGTGTATTGCACATTGTATGAGACACTATTGCAGTACAGTTATGTAAATAGTTACACATTGGTGTTTTGTGTGTTTAGAAATGTAAAAATTTCAGTGAATATTTGATTACTTTTCCTTTTTTTGTACTAAATTTACATTTGAACAACAAATCATCTGCTAGCTACAGTCATGGCTGTTCTCTTACTAAATACGAATACGTAGTGGACAAAATGAATAATAAAATGCATACGTCAGTATAACTACATTGCAGACAAAGAGTTTGGATAGCTAGCTTGGTAGTAGGGGGCCCATCCTCATATTTTTTTCATTGGGCCCAAAATTGCTAGCAGCGCCCCTGGTGCTAAGTATAAAAGGCTTTTTTTGCAATGACAGCTTCAATATGCCTCTTGTATGGACAATGCAGTCGCATGTAATGCTTAGGTGTGATTTATTTTTCCCAAAGTCTAAAAATCCTGATGGTTCTGCAATTCTCGTTTATCAACTCTGAACTTTAGTTCTTATTTTCTTTTGAATTCAGGTCAGGTGATTGGCTGGGCCATAATAATAATAATAATAATAATAATTATTATTATTATTATTATTATTATTATTATTTGTATCCTTCATTTTACCTGGAATATCCCCTTGAGATGCATCTGTTCTACCAGGGGGTCCAAAAATGGTAGCACAAAAAGATTCAAGTACAAAATTAGACACATAAAATATCACATATAGCACATAATGCCAGGTTTTCATCAGGCATGGGGCAATAACCGTTTTCAAGGTATACTGCGGTTTGAAAAAGTCAAGGTTTTTGCACCTCATTTTTACACCTCGCTTACTTAATGTGTTCAATACTTTTGTTATGTGTAAATGTATTTTTGTTAACTTTATCGTAATTGTATTATATTGCATTCTATATATGCATAATATTGAAAACACTTGAAAGTAAAAGCATGTATTTTATGTCATCAGAATCATCAAAATCACATATAGTCTTTCTTGAATCTGCAATATGTCCGACATGACCTAATGTCAGCAAAAGGTCACTTTCACACAGCCCAAACAAGCCAAGTCCATACGGTCCCATTTAACGAATCCCCTCACTGATAGCATCCATCCTGGTTGAGAGACAGAAGGCTGCTGGATGTTGTTGGCTGAGCATCTTTGGTATGATATCTACTCCAAACACACACTGGGAATGCGTCTTTGATGTACGCCATCTCCTTTGTCTTCACACCATGTTTAAAGGGGTCCCAGAGACTCCAATCACTGGGTGAATCCAAAAATGCCCCAGGACAAACCCACACAGACAAATACGCTCCATAGGCCACAAAATCAAGAATCAAGGGAACTTTTCCCCCATGCAAGTCTGCACTACAGGACAAAGACTGCCAAAATAAGCCGCAGAAAGCCAAATATTATTTGTTACCTGCAGTTTATTATTGATTATAAAAGAAGGAGACTGGCTAACACTCAAAGATGAAGTCACTTTCCTCTGTTCGCTTAAAAATGTGGATCATTAGTTCGCACAGAATAGGTAAATAAAGAAAACGAGCAGAAAATAAAAAGTTTAGATGGAAAATGTGAACAGTTTAAGAGTGAACATAGTCGATCGATGCATCAAAACTTTGCATGGCATCCTTATAAACATTCATAGCCATCTCGTAATCATCAAAAGCCTGTGTTCAGGATATACAAGCAAGTTTGTTTTTTTTTCATTGTTACACAAGCTATTACACAACAGCCAACAGCCAACAGCCTCAGCCAAAGACACTCAATACAGTTTTATAGTTATGGTCCTGGATTTATGTGGTTTACTATTAATGTGTAAATGCTGAACTGTGGGACATAAGACGTGAGATTGGATTATGATTAACAACTGATAAAAATAAACATCTGGTTTAACAAACACAGACAGTATGATCTAAAGCAATCAGTTCTTGAATTTGAAGGAAGAAAACTGGTTGTAGAATTGCTTTAATCTTTAAAGCTTTACAACATGTATAAAAGAAAAAGACAGCCAGGCAGATAGACAAATAGATAGATGTACAAACAGATAGATAGATGTACAGACAGACAGACAGACAGACACACAGACAGATAGATGGATGGACAGATAGACAGATCTTGTATTATACTATGGTATTATACAGTACTATCTACAGCCTTTAACAGCTCGACCTATTAGAGCCTAAAATATCTAATTACCTTTGATCCAATCTAAAGCACAGAAATACATCTCTTCAGAATGCCTTTGGAAATTAATATCCAGCTGCCTGCGGGTCTTTACCCCCTGCCACTAAATCTAAACGCCAGCAGATTGGCATGACGGAGTCAAACGACAGGGCGTCTGAACTCCACTGCTATTACTCATACCGTTCCTCAAGCCCAGAACATTTCAGCACCTCTCACAGGCATTACAGAACTCACAAACACGCGTACTACACCATGAACTTTCAGTAGTATTGTAATGTACTGCAACACCAAAACAGATATGTATACATTGCACTGACAGGATTTACTTTTAATTAAACAACAAAATGACATTTTAAAATGAAGCTTTCAGTATTAGCCAAATAAAATGCCTATAATTTGTCAAGGTTCATGTGATAAGTTCAATTATGAAGCAAAGTCAATTTAGCCATTAAGTCACTCTATATTACATTGTATGATTACTCAAGTTAGTTCAGTGTAGATTCAGTTCAGATCAATAATAGAGTAAATGCTGCAAAGTTCAATTTGGAAACAAATTCAATTCATGAAGTAATAGTGTAATTATTTAACTAAATTTAATGATAAAAAAATAATAATAAAATAATGAAACAAATTCAGTTTAGCTAAAGCAGCAAATACGAGTCATTTTCTGGCTCGAGTCAATTCAAAACTGATTCGGTTTAATAACTGCGTCAGTTTTAATAACTGTTGCTAGGTTTATCAATTATAATGCACTTCAAATTTATTTGCAAAGTAGTTACAGCTTAATTTACATGATGTTTACTGTACAGACTGTATATGTTATCTCCGATTCCCAAACCCAACCCTTTTTTTTGTAAAATACTTAATTCTGTGTGATTTATAAACAGTCTTCATTCAGGTTTAAGTTCCCCCACTTATATAAAACACATTAAAAACAAGTAAGCATGCACATGTGGTTTATAAGGACCATCAATGGGTGTAATGTGTATCAGACTGTTAAAAACACGTATTCTATTGCCTTACCCTACCCCTAAACCTGTCAGTCACAGAAAACGTGTGGCAAATTGTCAAAAGACACCATTAAGGACAACTTTTGAGGATTTCAAATTATAAAGACACACATCACATCCTCATAGACCAGCGTTGCCATATACCAACGTCATGCCAATGTCATTATACAAATTTGATTATATTATAATTGTATTATAAATGTCTTCGTAGACACACACACACTCTCACTGAGAGGGTTGCAGAATGGACGTGGAAGACAGACTGGAATAATATTTGCCATAATTAACAGGGGAGGATAAACAGAGCTGCACCTGGTCTTTCCTCACAGCAGCCGTTCGCTAAACACTGCCACTGGACCACTGGAACTCTGGGATACACTCATGTTTGGCTCTCGAGAGGCCAGTGAGGCTGAAGGAACCCAGCCATCATACACATGTAAGAGCTTGGAAGAGGTTAGTGGTGAGGTTTTGGTGAGAATAAGAAATCTATGAGCTGACTAAAGCTGCACTCACACTGCACATTTCTCCTCACTGACTTCCATTCATACAGTAGACCGGAAATGCAAGCTCATGCGACAGGTTTCGCATCCGGCTGTATTCCAAAGTTCAAGCTTAGTGAATTCTGACCTGCGATTTCAAAATGAGACCCCTCTGTCACATCATCTTGTTTCATGCCCTTTTCAAAGCGCTGTATACGCCTATAAATTTGCATGCTCAAACTCAAGTGTGAGCTTAAGACACAAGGTTCGGTGTTCACTTGGAGGCCAGAACTAGTGTTATAGTATAATTCAGGATCACGTATTGTTGAAGCCAGCAAGTCAATTTTAAATACGATAAAGCAAACAAATAGAGAGCTTGACTTTTTTTGGCAAACATTTGACATTTTATTTCTTAAATGTCCAAATATGGTGATTCAGCTGAGAGAATAAGATGTCATTATGTTTAATAGGATTCAGGTGTGCTGTGCTGTAATTAGAGTGATGGTCGGTCATTAAACTGTCTGTCTGTCTGTTGGCATGTTGGCATGAACAGAGCACAAGGGCTCATGTGGAGAGAGAAGATTGAGAGTAAACACTTGGCAAAACCACATTTATTGTGTGTGTGTGTGTGTGTGTGTGTGTGTGTTTGTATGTGTGTTGAAACATATTCAACTGGGATTGAATGATTACTAAATAAATGGGTGAACGGAGACTTTTAGTGCACAGTTTGTGGTTACAAGTTTTGATTGTTCTGACCTCTCGGTTGACTTTGAGCTGTGACAATAAGCCATGCGTGTGCAATTGCATTGTTTCTGTGAATGTTAAGTTGGATAAGAGCTGGTTCAAAACTACATTGTGTATGCTTACCAAAGCTGTGTTTATTTGGTCACAAATAGGCATGGGACAATAACCATTTTCAAGGTATACCGCGGTTTGGAAAAGTCAAGGTTTTCACACCGCCAACATTTTCTACTATACCGTTCCTAAGGTTTGTGTAAGATGATTTTTAGTTGTGCTTTTTTTGTTTGTTTGTTTGTTTGTTTGTTTTTAGGACAACAGTATTTCCAAAGATATCCAAAGTAGCCATTTAAATTGTGAAGAAATCGGTGTTATTGAAACTAATGAAGATAACAGAAGGCAATGATTCATTTGAATTATTTAGCCTGAAATGTTTTCTACTCCAAAATACTTTAAATGTTTCTAAATGTTTATATCCATAAATGCAAATTTACTAATACCAAACCATATTTTCCGGGGGGTGGGGGGTTTGCAAGAATTTAGTCATTATTTAAATTTTATTTCATTATCTGAAAATAAGAAAGCAAACGGGACTATTTCATTTTGTAATAACTTTAATTTATACACTCATTCATTCATTCATTTTCTTTTCGGCTTAGTCCCTATATTAATCCGGGGTCGACACAGCGGAATGATCCGCCAATTTATACACTAGTTGATTCTTAAATGTCTTACCCTCAAGTTTATTTCATGTTCTTTATTATTATTATTTTTCTTTCTTTTTTCCTCTCTTGTATCTCGAAATAAAATACTGTATATTGTGTTCAACGGAGAAAAAAGTTCTGTTTTTTTTAACCCAGACATTTAAAAAGAATATATTTTAAAAGCAGTAAACACAATACCATCATACCGTGAAACCGTGATATTTTTTTCTAAGGTTATTATACCGTCAAAATCTTATACCGACCCATGCCCTGTCACAAACTGTTTTATTGTGATATATAATTACAATTTAGTTCACCAGAAAAAAATAAAATAAAATAAATCCTCACCATTCCCACATTCAAGTAGTTCTAAACATATGCATTACTTTCTTCAGTTGAACACAAAGGAAGATAAACTGAAGAATGTT
>CAIGQQ010000480.1:74452-100340 GCA_903798035.1 Danio albolineatus
AAAAAAAAAAAAAAAAAAAAAAAAAAAAAAAAAAGCAAAACATCAAAGACAAAGAAAAACTAAAAGTAAAACAACTAAAAGAAAAAAACAAAAAACACACAAGAAATAAAATGCACACAAAGGAATTACAAACAAAATAAAGAAATAAAACAAATATAAAGTACATTTTAAAAAGAAAGTAAATCAAAGATAAATAAAAGCAAGCATTAGGTTTTAAGTTAACAAATGAAACAATAATTATATATGTCACGATCTGAAGAAGGAGGAAGAGTCAGGCGTACAAAAGTGAGTCTTTATTTACAAACTTAAGCGTTTGAAAAAAATAAGCGTACAATTATAAGTAAAAAGCCAAAGGTGTGAGATAAAAATGGTGCAATTACTATTTATGTATTTTTTTTTTTTTTTTTTTACATATTGATTTTGTGGTGGAAACCATCTTCATCTAATAAAAATACATTTTCAGTTACAAACCCAGTTACACATACAATACAGTAATGTACTTAATGGCATCTTAACAGTGTAACAGGGTAAACTTAATCAGGAAAAATGTTCATGTAAATGTATGTGATTGTAAACCTCTATATCATGTATAGCTGAACTAAAACATTAGGCCTAAAGTTTTATTGTTTTTTTTTTTTTTACCTCAATATAATTAGCTCTGATGGTCTGCGTAACATCAAAACAGATTAGATCTACCCTGTTGCATTAGGATTCCAGTAATAAACTAATTATTCAAGTATTTATGCGAATGCTGGACAGAATATGCTTGTAAGCTACGTGTTCTCCAGCTAATTTCCAGAGCAGAAATATACCTGGTTCTGGAAGAGTTCCCTGGCACTGGGAGCTGGACCAAGATCAAGAGCAACAAACATCAGCACTCCAAAAGAAACCACTCAAAACAGCATCTGGTAAGAATATCTAGCTTAGCTTTACTCTTTCACTTTCATCTCTCTCTGTTCCTTCATAAATCTGAGTTTCCTCTGCTGTTAACACACACGCAAACAAATCCTTCTCTACGTCTTACCAAAAACAAACATTTCTTTGATCATTCTGGGCGAAGAGGAATAAATAACAGACACTTTTGACTTTGCATTGACTTGCTTGGTTTGTTCGTAGTTTATTTAGACAAATCTGCAAGCAATTTGTCTCGGAAGAGGTTGAAATGCAGTGCTAATTAAGTACTAAAATGTTGTTGGTCACATTTGTGCTTAAAGCTGAATCTTTTTCTAATCTGGATCTTTTGGTGATGAATAAATGTAAATGTGAGTAAACTTCAGTGACATAATTGGATGTCTAATCTCTTAAGACTGAAAAATACATATACCTTTTCACTGTTTAAAGCTTTTACTCAAAGTTCATTTTTAGCATGTTTAAGATTTTATTAGCTTAGCGTGTTAAATGTTTTGTATGGATTAAAATGTTTTACCACAAACATGTTTTAGCATGTTTCTTGCATTTTCAAGCTTAGCGTGTTAAATGTGTTGTATGGTTTTAAATGTTCTACCACAAAAATGTTGTAGCTTGTTTCTAGCATGTTTAAGATTTTACTAGATTAGCATGTTAAATGTGTTCGATGGATATAAATGTTCTACCACAAACATGTTTTAGCTTGTTTCTATCATGTTTAAGATTTTACTAGCTTAGCGTGTTAAATGTTTTGTATGGATTAAAATGTTTTACCACAAACATGTTTTAGCATGTTTCTTGCATGTTTAAGATTTTACTAGCTTAGCATGTTAAATGTGTTGTATGGTTTTAAATGTTCTACCAAAAAAATGTTGTAGCTTGTTTCTAGTATGTTTAAGACTTTACTAGCTTAGCATGTTAAATGTGTTCAATGGATTCAAATGTTCTACCACAAACCTGTTTTAGCTTGTTTCTAACATGTTTACGATTTTACTGGCTTAGCGTGTTAAATGAGTTGTATGGATTAAAATGTCTTACCACAAACAGGTTTTAGCATGTTTCTTGCATGTTTAAGATTTTACTAGCTTAGCGTGTTAAATGTGTTGTATGGTTTTAAATGTTCTACCACAAACATGCTGTAGCTTGTTTATAGCATGTTTAAGATTTACTAGCTTAGTTTGTTAAATGTGTTTCGTGGATTCAAATGTTTTACCACAAACATGTTTTAACATGTTTCTAGCATGTTTTCAGATTTTACTTGCTTGGTGTATTAAATGTGTTGTAAGGATTAAAATGTTTCACCACAAAAATGTTTTAGCTTGTTTATAGCATGTTTACAATTTTATAGCTTACAGTGTTAAATGTGTTCCATGGGTTCAAATGTTTTACCACAAATATGTTTTAACATGTTTCTAGCATGTTTAAGATTGTACTAGCTTAGTGTGTTAAATGTGTTGTATTGATTCAAATGTTCTACCACAAATATGTTAGAGCTTGTTTATAGCATGTTTACATTTTTACTAGCATAGCATATTAAATGTGTTGTATGGATTTAAAAGTTCTACCACAAACATGTTTTAACATGTTTCTAGCATGTTTACAATTTTACTAGATTAGCAAGATAAATGTGTTGTATGGATTTAAATGTTCTACTACAAACATGTTTTAGCGTGTTTCTAGCATGCTAACGATTTTACTAGATTAGCAAGTTGAATGTGTTGTATGGATTCAAATGTTCTATCACAAACATGTTTTAGCTTATTTCAAGCATGTTTTAGATTTGTCTAGCTAAGCATGTTAATGTTATCATGAATTACTACATTACTAGAATGTTTATGCCTATGATTAACATACGGTTTACATGTTTACATGTTTCTAATGGTTAGCATTTCATTAACAAGAATTAGCTCATTTTAAACTTGAATTTCCACATGGAAAAAATACTATAGTAACTACTATAGTGTATTTCAAACATTCTAAAGTAACTAAAATTATTATGTTGTTGTGAATCTATTGCTGCTATGGTAATACAACAACTAGAGCAATATGAGCAAAAATAACCATGGTTTTGCTATAGTAAAACTGTATTAACCATGACTGTTGTAACCATGATTAATACAGTTATAGTTTCTACAGTTTTACTATAGTAATACTACAGTATTACTGTTCATGTTCATGGTTACAGTATCATGTTTTTTTAAACCACAGTATGCGCCAAAAAAACATGGTTACTACAGTCTTGGTTCTTACAGTTTTACTATAGTACTACTACAGTATTACTATAGTAAAACCATGGTATCAAAACAGTAGGCACCAAAAACAAACAAAAACATGGTCACTAGAGCCATGGTTCTTACAGTTTTACTACTACTACAGTATTACTCAAGTAAAACCATGTTTTTATAAAAATCACAGTACATATAAAAAGACATAGTTATTAGAGTCATGGTTCCTTCAGTTTTACTATAGTGCTACTACAGTGTTACTGTAGTAAAACCATGGTATTATTCATTCATTCATTTTCATGTCGGCTTAGTCCCTTTGTTAATCTGGGGTCACCACAGCGGAATGATCCGCCAACTTAGCATTTATTTTACGCAGCGAATGCCCTTCCAGCCGCAACCCATCTCTGGGAAACATCCACACACACTCATTCACGCTCATACTCTACAGACAATTTAGCCTACCCATTTCACCTGTACCACATGTCTTTGGGCTTGTGGGGGAAACCGGAGCACCCGGAGGAAACCCACGCAACTCCTTTGCCCACCATGGTATCAAAACTATGGTTTTTAAAACCACAGAACGAACCAAAAAAACATGGGTTACTAAAGTCATGGTTCCTTCAGTTTTACTGTAGTAGTATTACTACAGTATAACTGTAATAAAACCATGGTATCAAAACATAGTTTAAGTATGGTAACTATAGTAAAACCATAGTTCATTTTCATATACTACAATACACCACATTTAACTGTGTTAAAAACTAAATTATGCTACAGAATTTTATACAGTATATCAGATGACTACTGTCTGATTTGGCATTAGTTATTGCATTTCATGTTTAGCATTTTGTTTACATGTAATTGAATGTGAAGAAGTATAACATGGTCTAATGTTTGAACGTTGAAAATCTAAAATGTTGTAGCTCTAGATCTTTTATTTAATGCTGACTTCAAGCCAACATAATTAGTTTATAATTTTGTACTTCTACAACGTCCACCCATTACTGTGTATCATCGAGCATTTCTTATCAACTTGGTCAAAATCCCACCCTGCAGTTCCTCCCTCTAAATAAACAAAACTCTGATATTAGTAATTTAAAACAGAGTTTACATAACCTGAAAAGACTGGTCAACTGACGTCAGCCCATTGGTTTCATATCATCTGATAGGACATCCTGCAGGTGTGTGTGGCTCACCTGGAGCTCCATCATCTCCACAGTGGCCTTAGAACAAACACCCACCCCCTGTTCACTGCTTCAGTAGGGTCAGAGGGTGGTTCACTACAGACCTCCAGCACAATAAATCTGACAACAGGTATGAGAGATCAACTACTGTATGTTCTAAAATGGTTTTAAATCTCTGACCCTTTTTTTACATCAAGATATCTAATCTCTCCACCCAGAGTACTTTTTCTGATTTCTTTGTTGGTCTGGGTCAATGGGCAGGTATAGATATGGAATTTTTCCAATTCTTATACTAGTTTATTGTATTATAAACAATATTGCAAAATGCTCACAAAACCTACATGTGAATGCTAATAAGACCGTTTTCATGGATCAGTAAACTGCTATGTTATAATAATATATTCATTCACTTATTTTCATTAGGCTTAGTCTCTTCATTCACAGGGGTCACCAGAGTGGAACGAACCACCAACTAATCCAGCATATGTTTTACACAGCAGGTGCCCTTCCAGTTGCACCCCAGTACAGGGAAACATCCATACACTCTCACATTCCACATTCAGGAAATTACACTACGGCCAATTTAGCTTATTCAATTCACCTATACCCGCATGTCTTTGTACTGATTTATTTTTTTTATCTCCTCTAGTGTACATTTAAACCTACAACTGCAGTAAAATGTATGTATACACTGCAAAAATACTTTTCTTACTTAGGTTTTTTGTCTTTTTTGTAGTCAAAATCCCTTATATAAGAAGCATTTTTCTAGGGAAGCAAAAACATTGTCAAATTGTATTCTCTTGCTTTAAGAAAAAAATCTAAATTAATTTAGATTTGATTTATTAATTTAATTTACCTGAAAACACACAACACAGTCAGATACTGGCATATGAGCGCATTTGAGTGTGTGTGTGTGTGTGTGTGTGTGTGTGTGTGTGTGTGTGTGTGTGTTTGTGTGTGTGTGTGTGCATGAGTGTGTGCATGTAAAGGTAACTAGGTGGAAGGTCAGAGTACATACATAAGGAAAAAAATTACTCTATGAACTATCCACTATAAACTATTCACTGTAAAATAAACAGTTGAAGTCATAATGATTAGCTCCCCTGTTAATTTTTTCCCCAATTTCTGTTTAACAGAGATAAGGTTTTTTTAACACATTTCTAAACATAATAGTTTTAATAACTCAAGAAAATAGCTTAAAGGATTAATCATTTTGACCTTAAAATGGTTCTTAATAAAAAATCAAAACTGTTTTTATTCTAGCCAAAATAAAACAAATAAGACTTTCTCCAGAAGAGAAAAATATTATCAGACATACTGTGAAAATTTCCTTGCTCTGTTAAACATAATTTGGGAAATATTTTAAAAAGAAAAAAAAAATCTGGGGGGTAATAATTCTGACTTCAAATGTAGTTTGCTTTAAAAGAAAAAAACTCACGTAATTTTGGGATACTATTTCTTAAAACTAGTATATGTTTGCTTGTCTAGAAAATGCTTCTTAATTTAGGAATTTTTCGTCATTTGGACTCGAAACAAGACAAAAAAAACTAAGTAAGAAAAGCATTTTTTTGCAGTGTATAAGCTAGCATGCTAGTGTTTGAGAAAAAAGAAAGACCTCCATGTCAGAGGGCTGGATTGTCATTTGAGTCTCAGAGAAAATGAAACAACATCCCTCATGTTTCAGCATAGAGAAGAACTTTCTCTACTGTAATATTTCATCCTTTTTAACTGTACCTGCCACCACAGTTATGATGCCACTGGGACAGAGTTGTCTTTACTGCTGGAGCAGGATTTAAGCTCATGCTGTTATGGAATGAGGCAAAAAGGCAGATCCCGAAACTTTGAGCTCTGTCTAAATTTACAGAACATGCCGGTCACAACAAACTGCTGTATTAAAGCATTTTAGACATAGATTTGTTTTATTATTGAGGTTAAAATGATAATAAGTTCTATAAAACAAAATATTTAGTCATTATTTATTTCACCACGTCATTCCATTTCTTCTGTGTAATACAAAAGAAAAATGGTTGCATAATATCATGTTTTTTTCCCATATACTGTACTTCATGAATGCATTTGCTGTTTTACTCCAAAATAATATTCATTCATTCATTCATTCATTTATTCATTCATTCATTTCCTTTGCAGCTTAGTCCCTTTATTAATCTGGAGTCGCCACAGTGGAATGCAGTTAACTGCTCATCATTAAGATATCATTTATGGGGACAAAAACCATCACATTTATCCAAACGCTTCCCCTCTGTATCATTCCATACTGTGAGTGTCGCGGCGGAGGACTAAACTTAGTAGACTTTAGCAGATATTGTAATCTTAAAAGTGTCTTAGACAACAATTCAGTTGAAGGATTGCATCTATTTTAATGTATTTCGATGATTCCTGTCAGTTACAGCATGTCAATGGCAATTCTTTGCTCGCACATCCCGCCCAGAGCATTCAATCTAGAAATCATGCATTTATAGTGGCTAAGCATGAAATATAATTTGTTTTGGGCATACCGAATGATAATGTTTGGTCTCAATGATGTGTTATTGGTTCCAGAGCAAATCCATTTGATGAGAGCCTGAGGCAACTTTAAGTTTTATATGCTATATAAAAGTATAGCTGCTGTTCCTAGCATCTTTATTTGATGCTTCAGTGTGTAACTGATATTTGATGTTGATAATAGCATTATTTATTTATTAAGTATTACAAAATTTACTTTTTTTTTGGTGATTGACAGTTCACATTAAGTTGTTTTACCGTCAGATGGCAAAAGAGTCCACTTATTAGTCCATGCTAAATACATTACTTTTATTAGCAGACATTTAAACCAATGCTTTATTGAAATGAGATTGATCTGAAGATTAGTTGACTTGAAGAATGAACACAGAAATGAAGGTAAAAATCTTTCTCAGTCCACCTTTCTCTTGCAAACAGAGTGGCATCACAGTATACCTGTATGTATATTGTTATAATTCAGTGTTTGCATTGCCATTTTTGCCAGATGTGGTGGACAAAGACAAAGCTTTGATGATTTATTTATTCATTTTTATGTCATTTGGCTTTATAAGTGTGAATTAACACATCCACAAGCAAGATCTTCTGTTTTGTCATCACTAAGACATTTAATTATTTGACATGATTTTTATATAATGAGTTAAATAATCCCACTGACCCTCTGGCATGAGGTTTTTTTTTTTTTTTTTTTTTTTTTTTTTTCCATTTTTTAGAAAGCATCACTTTAATGGAGACATGTTAAGTTTCTCACGTGACAAACCACAGACTGTTGACTTATGTATATATTGTTTTATTTTTTCTGCAAATACTGACAAACTTCTTAATTATGTTTGAATATTCTAATTCTCAATATATGTAAGAACTTGTATTTTCATCATATTAGTTGATATATTATGAGTGATGGGTGCCACCATGTTAACATGCTTTGCTTTGAAGAGATTAGAGCTGCTGGATTTACAACACGTTAATTCATCAACTTCTTTGGAAATACATGGAATTAAGTTCTAGTAATGCAAACATTGTGTATTTATTTGTATGTGAATAAAGCACATTACTGGACTATATGTAAAAGGTAATTACTGATGTATCAGTAGATATCAGCGTGTATTTTGCAACCCATACATTTTTATGATTTGCTAGTGCTTATGTGTATTTGAATGTCTTAACCTACACTGTCAAAAAAATCTGTAATTTTACAGTTGCAGCTGGGGTGCCGGAAATAAACAACAAAATAATGGCCGTTAAATTACAAAAAATTACTTTAAAATAATGGACATTAAATTACAGAAATTTTCTTAAATTTAAATTTTTGGTAAATTTCTGTAATTGAACCTGTTATTTACAGTAAATTTCTGTAATTTAATGGTCATTATTTTATAGTTTATTTACGGCACCACAGCTGCTGGTGTAACCTGGGGAAGTGACACTTGACAACAGAGGTGCGGATCCAAATGCAGGTTTATTAGCGAGGTCAGGTGTAGGTCAATATTTAAAGGTTTTAAATTAATATCAGATATATTGTTATAAATAATATCAGAATAATCAATAATAGAGAAAATTAATTGAGACATTTTTTTTCTTACTTGAAATGAATAACAAGTAATAAAACGATAAAGAGAACCTAAGCGCCGATATGACTTCAAGCCAAAGACCTAGACGTTTAAATTTGTCAACATTATGGCCCCTTTCCACCTAGTGTTACAGTACAGTATGGTATGGTTCGGTAAGTTTTTATGGCCGTTTCTACTGTCTAAAAGCATACCGAACCAAACTATACCACTTTTTGGTCACCCTTTGCAAAGGGTACCAAGGGTACCAAAAGGCGGAGCTAGACACAAAGCTGAACACTATTGGCTTACAGAGATACATCATTTGCTCGTGCAACAAGCGCATATGAAAACAAAGGAACCGCCATGTTAAAATACACAGTCGAGAAATTACACTGAAATAATATATACATGCAATAGCGAGCTATGGTCAACCCGAGCTCAAACAAACATTGTCGTCATCTTGATGAACAGAAACACAAAGCCAAGAAGAAGAGCAGATTCTCCCCTGTGCCCTGTAGATTTTTACAAGCCCATCTGAAACGCGAGCCACTTCACTTTGTCGCTTGTGCTCGCGTATATATTTGAAATAACAAACTTATTGAGCTGATAATAACAACGTGCGGTTGATTATTGACGTGCTTTTGAAACCCGATCCTTTCAGAAACAGACAAACGCGAGACTGACGCGTACAAAAACAAAGGAGAAGCAAGAAAAAAACACAGGAGCAAATTATTTTTTCAGCTAACATGAACAAACTGCTACGTTTAACTATTACCATCACCTTTTGGACTATTATGAACTCAGAATGACGGAATCACTTTCTAACAAGAAGCGACATGTGCTGGTGAAGATTAAAGACACAGATGAGAGGTTTGCACTGACTGTGGGCTATATTTCATCTTGTTTTTTAACCTAAATAAGGACTAAATGTATGCTGTGTGTAGTTTTTCTGTAATTGTTAACATTGTTAACATTGTTAACATTGTAATTGTTGATCTCAAGATGGCGCCGGCGTTGATGGCTGCCTCCTTGACGCGCTCTGCAGTTTTCGTCGTATTTTTGTTAGTTTGTCCTGTTTTTAGTCACATTCCTACAATTAGTTTCACCAGAGACGAATTGTTGGACATCCGGACGCATACACCACCAAATACTTTTCCAGACTTGGACTAATCTGATGTTCTGTTGGACATTGTTGTCGGAGGAGCCGCGGTGCTACTCAAGCGCGTTCTGAAGCGCCGGCGTGGGAAGCGTGCAGGCGCGCTTGTGAAACTCAGACAACGAGGATTTCGAACCGCATTACCGAGCATCCATCTGGCAAATCTTCGCTCTCTACCCAACAAAATTGACGAACTCACTCTGCTCTCTCAGACAAACAAGGATCTTATGCATTCAGCTGCTCTGTGCTTCACGGAAACCTGGCTGAACGAAACCATACCGGACAACGCGCTCAACCTTCCAGGCTATCAGCTGTTTAGAGCGGATCGCGACGAGGAAACGACGGGGAAAATCGCGCGGTGGCGGGACGTGCTTTTACATCAATGAAAGGTGGTGTACTGATGTAACTCTTTTAAAGAAGATGTGCTGTCCAGATCTAGAAGCACTGTTTATTAACTGTAAGCCTTTCTACTCACCGCGTGAGTTCTGCTCGTTTGTCCTCGTCTCTGTTTACATTCCGCCGCACGCGCACGCGCGCCTGGCGATACAGAAACTAGCCGATCAGATCACGGAAATTGAGCGACAGCAGCCGGACTCTGTTTTAATCATTCTCGGGGATTTTAACAAAGCTAAACTATCCCATGATCTGCCAAAATATAGACAGCATGTTACATGTCTCTGGATGAACTCACAGAGACGGTAACATCTTATATTAGTTTCTGTGAAGATGTGTGCATCCCTACCAGGACTCAACTCACATACAACAATGACAAACCATGGTTCACTGTAAAACTCAGACAGCTACGTCAGGCCAAAGAGGCTGCTTACAGGAATGGGGAGAGGGCCTTGTATAAGCAAGCAAAGTACACCCTGGAAAGAGAGATCAGAGTCGCCAAAAAGAACTACTCTGAAAAACTAAGGAGTCAGTTCTCTTCCAGCGACTCAGCATCCGTGTGGAAAAGCTTAAGGAATATTACAAGTTACAAGCCACCTTCCCCCAGGACTGTAGACAATGAACAACTTGCTAACGACCTGAATGAGTTTTACTGCCGGTTTGAGAAAACCCCCCACACCCACCCTGAATTGCTCTTCACGCCACCATTAACACCTCCACCACCCCCCGCCTCCCCCATACCTGCAATTCAGTTTAATGAAGATGATGTGCGCCAGGTCTTCCGGAAACAAAAGAGGAGAAAAGCACCAGGCCCAGATTCTATAACACCAGCCTGTTTAAAATCCTGTGCTGACCAACTGGCCCCCATCTTCACCCTGATCTTCAACAGATCACTGGAGCTGTGTGAAGTGCCCTCCTGCCTCAAACGCCCTATCATCATACCCATCCCAAAGAAACCCAAACTTACAGGACTAAACGACTACAGACCGGTGGCGCTAACATCTGTGGTCATGAAGTCGTTTGAAAAGCTGGTACTGGCCCACCTGAAGGACATAGCTGAACCCTCACTGGACTCTCTTCAGTTTGCCTACAGAGCAAACAGGTCTGTGGATGATGCAGTAAATATGGGATTGCATTATGTTTTGCAACACCTAGACAGACCAGGGACCTATGCGAGGATCTTGTTTGTTGACTTCAGCTCAGCTTTCAACACCATCATCCCAAAACTTCTCCTGCCCAAATTAACTCTGCTCTCCGTGCCCACCTCTGTCTGTCAGTGGATCAACAGCTTTCTAACGGACAGGCAGCAACTGGTCAAGCTGGGCAAATCCTCATCCAGGACCCGCACAATCAGCACTGGCGCCCCCCAGGGGTGTGTCCTCTCCCCTCTGCTCTTCTCTCTGTACACGAATGACTGCACCTCAAAGGACCCCTCTGTCAAGCTCCTAAAGTTTGCAGACGACACCACGCTTATCGGCCTCATTCAGGACGGTGACGAGTCTGCTTACAGACAGGAGGTTCAGGAGCTGGCTCTCTGGTGCAGTCACAACAACCTGGAGCTGAATACGCTCAAAACAGTGGAGATGATAGTGGACTTCATCGAATCATTGGTACAAACCTCCCTACTCTCCAAGAACTGTACTTATCCAGAGCGAGCAGAAGGGCTGCCAAAATCACTCTGGACCCCTCACACCCAGCACACTGCCTCTTTGAACTGTTACCTTCTGGTCGACGCTACAGAGCACTGCGCACCAGAACAGCCCGACACAGAAACAGTTTCTTCCCTCAGGCAATCCATCTCATGAACACTTGATGATAATAATCGTGGAACCAACACCACTACTGCTGTACACTCTTACACACACATACACTTATTTAACAACACACTTTACATGCCATTTGCACATAACAAATACACTTGTTACACACACATACACTTATTTAACAACACACTTTACATGCCAATTTGCACATAACAGCTGCACATATAATGTTGTATATAGTAATACACCTGTACATACACTTGTCCATTTGTATATTTGCATTTAACACTTACTTCTATTTTTTTGAATATATTTATTATCTGTTTTTTGTCTTGTCTCTGTAATTCTGTTGTACTGTAGAAGCTCTGTCACGAAAACAAATTCCTCGTATGTGTGAACATACCTGGCAATAAAGCCCTTTCTGATTCTGATTCTGATATCGGACACTGTAAGGAGCTGTATGTGTTCATATCTGTTGCATTTATTTATTTATTTTATTTAAATGCAGACGTTACAGTCAGCTATTTTGCATCATTGATCTGCAGTTATAATCAGATCATGTTCATATGTTAGTAATGAACATTTATACAGCAGTATTTATTAGTATAATAAAGCATCTGTTTTGTGAGATTTGCTTCTCATATCATATGTGAGCAACCCATACAGCTTTAATGTAGACCAGGGCTATTCAATTAGTTTGTCTCGAGGGCCAGTTTTTGAAGAGCATCCCAAATGAGGGGCCGGAGAGATATGACTTGCAATATAAGTGATGACACAACTGTACACTCTAAAAAAAAAAGGTTCCTTGAGGTTCTATATAGAACCCTGGGGTTCTATACTTGGCCAGTAGAACCTTTTACCCAAAAAATGGTTCTATTTAGAACCCTTTGAGTGCAAAGAACCTTTTTGATTTAAATGGTTCTATAATTTCTGATTTATAACATACTTATATAGTAAAGATTATAAACTAATAATAAGCTATAACACAGAGAGACAACGCTTTTCGAGTCAAAACCTAATAAAATGACTGCTATGGTCAAAAACGTAATCAATGTATGATAGGATTTTTGTTTCATGCAGGTTTGTAGATTACCATATAACTACTATTTATATATGCTTAATATTTAACATTTATTACGAATTATTTTGTGAAATAAATAAAATAATCAGTTTATTTAGACTGTTCAGTGTGTTGTTATATTTTAATAATTTATTTTAAACTAATAATCATGATAACTTCACTCTTAAAAATGATGTGTTAAAAATTAACACAAAATATGTGTTAAACAGTTCGTAACACATCTTGTGTTGCTACAGACACATTGTGTGTTAATATTGTGCTTAGCTGTTTACACAAT
The DNA here is from genome assembly GCA_903798035.1 of Danio albolineatus. Taxonomy (NCBI): domain Eukaryota; kingdom Metazoa; phylum Chordata; class Actinopteri; order Cypriniformes; family Danionidae; genus Danio; species Danio albolineatus. The sequence goes on from CAIGQQ010000480.1 coordinate 87,505, forward strand.
GGCTGTGTTAAACCAAAATCCCTTTCTGTTTGGTTTTACTACATTTAAGCACTACACATACTGTATAAAATGCACATTTATTTTACCTGTAGTCAAAGGGCGATGTCTACTGTATTTATGTAATTTAATTATCATGTTGGCAATATAAAATAAGTATTTGAGTATACCTGGGTGAAATGTACGCGCTGTGAACGTGCGCGCGCGCGCTAAGTGCATGCGCAGTGACGTTCATTTTCAACCATCGCTCCCACCACGGCCCTGTCGGATATGAGAGAAGGGTGTTTCTGCACAACTGGAGTGGCTGCACTTTCAGGACCGCATTGTTAGCACCGCATCTGTAGGACCCTAGTTTTTTGCGACAACGCCACCTAACGGATTGGATTATAGATGCTCTAATAAGATGGACGACATGGATGGAAAGGAAAGTGTAAGTATCGGTTTTCTATTACGTTTTATTATAAACTGTTAAAGCATGTGTTTATTTTGTACTGTTACTGTTTTATGCTGTGCAAGTTTATGCAAAATGCCCGATTAGCCCGCATGAGTATTCAACTTTCAAGAGTCTGGGACAAACTTTACGCGACGATTTTTTTTCCAGAGAGTAAAATATAATAATAATAATAATAGGTATGAGGAGGTTTACACTGCTAAAGTGAGAGCTGCTAATTCTAAATTAATTTTCTAGAATTCGTTTTCTAGTTTTATTAAACAATACGATGTTCTTATCCATGGTTTAATGGCTTGTTGACTTAACGTGCACATTAATTAAACAGTGATAAAAGCACGTTGACGTGCGAAATGTTTCAGATTTACTTACATTTTACTAGTGGGAAAACTTCTACTCATTGTTTCATCACGTTAACACATTAGAAATTGTGTTGACTGCCTGTTTGTCCCACAATATGTGTTATTAGTCTGTTTTTGTCATCGTTTTGTAGTGATGAATGAGATGTTATGCTGTTTTTATAGTTAGGCTTATTCTACAGGCCTTGACCATATAGAGTCTCATCGTTTATCACTGTATATGTGTATCAGGTAGGCCTATTTTACCTGGCCAATATAAAGTGATGTCCAATATGATTGGATATCCTTAAGCTCATTGTAGAAAAGAAAACAAACTATAGGAATATTTTCATTGAGATGATCTCAAACTGTTGGGTAACACTATAATAACTGCATGCTATAAATAAATTATTTAACATTAACAAATAGTTAATTTATTATTTTATTATTTGTTTAGCATACTCTACCTTAATAGACATTGATAAGCAGTTTATAAATACAGTTACAAATGCTAGCTCTATTCTTGAGTTAACAGCACATCTATGATGAAGTGCAGATTATCTGTGGTGTTCTTTTCCCAGAGGTATGCCAGACCGAATAATGCACCTACAAGATCTACTGTATAAAAACTGCATGCTGGATGCTAATCGTTTATGAACCTGTGTTTAATGATTTGCTGTTCAGTGGTGGTATATTAGTCCATATTTAAATTAATCTTTTTTTTTCATAGGCCATCATACATGCTGTGGTGTTTTGAGGAGTTTGTCTTTGGATGATCCTGAGCAGGTTGTCACAGGTTAGAATATGAATTAAATCTTGTACAATGCTCAGAAAAACTTTGTTACTGATGTTTATGTTAACCCAATATTGTTCTCTGTTTCAGTGAAGTAGAAGAGTTTAACAGACAGCCAATTGAGGAAAGAAGGGAGACCCTTCAATCGGTGGGTATTGTTCCTATATACTTAAAACTTTGGAGTTGGGAGTTACAGTAGGTGTCCTGTTTGATTCTTCTAACAATGCAAAAGTTTAAACCAGAAATATATATTACAGTTAAACACGATAAAGCAATTTATTAATTTAATAATTGCACAACGGCGTCAACAAGAAGGTTGCTGGTTCGAGCCTCAGCTGGGCCAGTTGGCATTTCTGCGTGGAGTTTGCATGTTCTCCCCGTGTTGGCGTGGGTTTCCTCAAGGTGCTCTGGTTTCCCCCACAAGTCAAAGACATGCGCTGTCAGAAATAAAGGTACACGAGCTGTCACTGGGGTGGTACCTTTTCAAAAGGTATGCATTTGTATTTAAAGGGTCCATATTGGTACCTCAAAAGTATGTATTAGTACCTAAAATTTTAAGAGCAACATATTTGTACTTTTTAGGTACTAATATGTACCCTTGAGATATTAATAGGCTACTGACCTTGTAGGTACAAATTTTTACCTTTTGAAAAGGTACCACCCCAGTGACAGCTCATGTACCTTTATTTCTGAGAGTGCGATACAGGTGAATTGGGTTAGCTAAACTGTCAGTAGTGTATGTGTATGAATGGGTGTGTATGTGCATGTTTCCCTGTGATGGGTTGCAGCTGGAAGGGCATCTGCTGTGTAGAACAAATGCTGGATAAGTTGGCGGTTCATTCCGCTGTGGCGACCCAGATTAATAAAGGGACTAAGCCGAAAAGAAAATGAATGAATTAATAATTGCACAACAAATGGCTAACATTTTGAGTTTATATACATGATTATACATATTCTAGGAAAATATATATATATATATATACTTGAACTTGATTCTCTCTTCCTCTCTCTCATATACAGGAGCTGAAGTCTACAGACAGCCGGTCTGAATGCTGCAACTGATTGAACAGAGGGGTCATTTTTGTGCTGCTGTATTGCATTAATGCAAAAACGAGTGTGTGGATATTTATATAAATGTACATTCTTGAATCATTCTTGTGTCTTGACTCTACATTCTGGTTTTAAATTAGTGACTGCAAATGCTGATCGCATTTGATTTAAGTTTATTTTCCCAAATACTGAGCTAATTAGTTCAGTCTAAACTGGTTTTTATATGTACAGTATTTTAAAAAAATTATAAGACTGTTAAGGGACTCAACTATTTCATTTGTGTAAAGTTTAAAAAACATTTTTCTTTTATATTTTAGGTGTAAATTTATTTGTTTTAATGTAAAACTGTTACTCATAGCAGGTGTTTCACACTTAAACTTCTGGTGCATTTTACATAAACCACGCTGTTACAAAACTACCGTCCTAGAAATGCAGTTTCACTATATCATGTAATCAGGTAGGTGGCGCTGGAAAGGCAGTTCTGAAACTTAAGATTTCACTAATTCATCCAATTCGACAGGGGGCGCTGTTACAAAACTATGGTCCTAGGAATGCAGTTTCACTACATCATCCAATCCGGTAGGTGGCGCTGCCGCAAAAAACTAGGGTCCTATAAATGCGGTCTTGTAGATGCGGTCCTGAAAATGTACAAGGCATTCACTGAAAAGGGTTCATAGTGCTTTAATTAGAACAACAATCGACTACGGTAGAATAATTTACGGATCAGCTTCAAATAGTCTGTTAACAAAAATTGATACTGTTCAAAATCAAGCCCTTAGGATATGCGGTGGAGTAATAAAATCCTCTCCAGTAGCAGCGTTGCAGGTAGAGATGGGAGAAATGCCTTTAGAGTTACGTGAGCTTCAATTAAGCCTAGTGTACTGGGCAAATATTAAAGGACATTTTTTAAATCATCCAGTTAAGATCGTCTTGAGAAATTGCTGGGAATATGAGCGGTCACAAGTGAAGAGCTTTGGATGGAATATAGGGAAACAGGCCCCACAAATAGGTATTAGTAATATCAGTTTGAGTCCTACAGTAGCACTGCCAGTAATCTCACCCTGGTTATTTTCTATGCCATTGGTAGACCTTCAAATAGTCAATTCTGTAAAGGATAAACAAAATCTAGTCCCTAAATCAATAATTGTGCAACGGCATTTAGAAAGAGAATACTCTCAATTTGTACAAATATACACAGATGGATCTAAAGACCCAGATACTGGACGAACAGCAGCGGCTATGTATATCCCCTTCTCTAAATACATAACTGCAAGGAGAATCACAAATGGTACATCAGTGTATACTGCAGAGATGGTTGCTATATTGATAGCATTACAGTGGGTAGAAGATGTTAAATCATCTGATGCAGTAATTTGTTCAGATTCCTTGTCAGTTCTCACAAGTTTAACTAAAGGTAAATCAGACTCCAGACAAGATGTATTGAATGAAATTTTACAAACACTTTACAGAATTAGCCATCTGAGTCTATCAGTAGTTTTTTTGTGGGTGCCGGCTCATGTTGGCGTAGAGGGCAATGAAAATGTGGATAAAATAGCCAAGCAGGCTCTTAAAAATGATGCAGTTGATTTAGAAATGTCTCTGGGAAAATCTGAGGTAAAGAGCCTGATAAAAGCAGCTATTAAAAATATATGGCAAGAGCAGTGGGACAAAGGTAATAAAGGACGACATCTGTACAGTATTCAGAAACAAGTTGGATTAGTAAGAAATAATTATGGTAATAGAAGGGAAGATACAATAATATCTCGCCTGAGATTAGGTCATTCTGCACTCAATAAAACACTCCAGTTAATAGGAAAGCATGACTCTGGTCAGTGTAATAAATGTGGGCTTCCGGAAACAGTTGAGCATGTGATAATTCAATGTAAAGCATATGACAGAGAAAGAAACCAGTTAAAGAAAGACTTTATTTCTATTGGCATCAAATCACTAACCTTACAGAGTATACTGAACAGTTCTCACAAAGGTTATGAAGCACTTTTTATCTTTTTGAAAGCAACAAAATTATTTAGTAGAATATAGGTTTTTTTTTTTTTTTTTTTCTCTCTTTCCTGTTTATCCTGAAGTCGACTCCTCACACTCCATCCCAGTAGGTGGCGGAAATGCACCAATAGCTGGTTTGCCAACCGCCATTAACATCAAAGAAGAAGAAGAAGAAGAAGGTCCTGAAAATGCAGCTAATCCAGTTGTGCAGTATCATACTATTGGGATATGAAGCTCTCTGCCTCAGGTGAGTGAAATTAATTACAATTCGTCTACGACAGTCAATATTTTTCCACTTTGCTTAAGAATGTTTTGTGTTTGTTGTCCTAGAAGTTGTTTTTTCTACTATGTTGTCTGTGTATCGTACTACACGGGTGACCTATTAACTTTGTCGCAAGCTAGGTTAACAGTTAACCCATTTAGCGCGATTTTTGTAAACTTGTGTTTGCAGAATTGTTAATAACACGTATCAAGCGGAAGACTTAGCATAGGTTTGTTGTGATTTTGGTAGGAAAGTTGGCGTCACTTTGAACGTGAATGTTTTGTATTCGACAGCGCTAACGTAAAGCCTCGGCGTCTCTGAACTCGAGGTAACGTTATCTCACGCCGGAGACATTCTATAACGTTACGTAATCATAATGCTATTTAATGATGATGCCCTTGGACAGTAATTTGTGTATCAGCCCGAGACTTAAGGTTAGCTGGGTGCTGCGGACAGACAACAAATGGCGCCTTGGTGTGAGCAAATTCATAAAAAAATGTCTAAATATGAAAACCTTTATTGTAATCAAACTTGCGCGCCATTTTGGGCCACCCGTCTAGTCACATACTATTCAAAATATGCTTTGTATTGTTGTACACTGTTACATGTATTTGTTTTTTCACTGTGCTGTGTATATATGGATTTCTTTCCCTTTTACTTAGATAAAGGAAGTCGAGGAACAAATTACAGTTACTCTAACACTTCTACACCGAGCTCTTGCAGCTGCTCATAGACGGAAAGGAAACATGGAGAAAACTATTCACAGTTGGCATGGAGCATGACAAATTTTAAATATAATATATTACAAGCAACATCCCTGATTCATCAGAAAGAAGTGTGCATTCATTATGGGTAAATGAATAATGTCTTTCACTTTTAATATTATATAATAGTAAATATTTAAATAAATAAAATGTTTTTGTCATTTCTTAATGTCATTGAACAGATAAAACTCAGACTGGCACCACAAATAGATTGCTGACACTGCTTGAAGAAAATACAATCCTGAGAGAACACGAAGAGACAAAGACGCTGTCTATTTCCTTAAGAAAGGTTATTGATAAAGTTGCTGTCAATGACCTTGTAAAGAAACATGTGAGTGTTTTTTTTTAAGTCAATGTAAGCTGTATTTGTTTGCAAATTATTACATTAATTTAAATAGGAAATTATTGTTTTTTTTTTTGTTTTTTTTTGAAGGTAGACATTGAATTTTCCAAGCTTGCAGATGGGAAAGAGGATTTGTCAATCCAGAAACGGGAAAGGAACATAATTTCAAATCTCAAGGGAATAGTGTCCTTGGAGAGGAAAAATGACATCAGACACTTGCTGGAGAAGTCTCACAATCAGCATGATGGTATGAACTTCAGCCAAAATGTCTGTTGCCTGTGCACACTTTTGTAAACATAGTTTAAACAAGAAAACTTAATGTAAATTTTAATTTTCAATTAATGATAAAGTAATTATTACAAATACATATTAATTCATTTTAATAAATTTAATTCTTATTTTGCATGTGACCTGCATCTTCACTTCTTCAAGATGAGCTGTGTTACTCTATGCTGAAGATCCTCATTCATCTTCTTCCACCCATGGCATCTGGGAGAACTGTTGCTAGAAGTAAGTGCTGTGTGAAATCTGCTGTACTGTATCATACCCATGGTATGGTTTTTACTGTGTTAGCTTGTGATAAACAAAATTGTTTCTAATGCAGCAATTTTCTAATGGTTTTCATTGTTTCATTTCTAAAGGCTGGTACCAATGTTCCATCTTTGCTCACTGAATCCATGAAGGGGACCCTGAAGTCAGCTCAGCCACAGTTTGTTTCCATCAGTTCTTTAGGACATGGATGCCGGTATGTAATTGTCAAAGAATGACTCTTTTGCCTCTCTTCCTAATGTTGAAACCATGACCTCTGCTGTGGACAAACTTTTTACATTTTCAGGCTGTGTAATTTTCAGTATCTATCCTCTGTTTGAAATGAAAGATCAGGTGTTATTTATGAAGCACATACAAACATGCAGGCTAAATGTATTGTGAAATATTGAACCTTGTTAAATATAGGCTACATATGTATATATTGTGCTAAATAAGTTTAAAATTCATATTTTAATGTATATCTTGCTTTTCTTCAAATAGCCTGGAAACAACTGCGTCATAAATCTTGTGCTTGGTATGTATCATTGTTTTTAAATCTAAACAAACTGTATTTATTAAGTATGATGAAATGAATATTATAAAAGACTTTAACATTGTATTCATGATTACAGAAAGAGTAATTGGACCCATATTAAGTTCCCAACCTTGGTCTGCAGGACACAAGTAGCTTTGAAGAGGAAAGATCCCAGCTTAAAGAAGGACATGCGTTACATCCATAATTGTGGCACAATTATCATCAACAAGGACACCTGGTAAATATTGTATTTTATAACATGCATATGTCAGACTTGGTTGTTGTGTACTGAAATAATATTTTTATCACAAAAATGTTCTATTACTTATTGCTGCTGTTTGTACAGTGAGAATATTAGGGTCATTGCTTATTTAAAAGTCCTGCAGAGAAAAAAAATATGTATTGAAATAGTGTAAATTTGCCTACAGGATTTGTTGCAATGTCTGCAAAACAAATTTAAAAATGAAAGGATTTCAGTGGTGAGCTCATCAATCATCTCGCAAATGAAACAAAATAATGGGATGAAAAGGAAGTGAACTGTACTCTGAGGAACCTAACACAAGGTAAGTTCAGTTCAATACAGTTTATGTCAAAGGTAGATTAATTCTGTGATATAAATTCATATTTACACACTCTAAAATGCTGTCTTCCTACCTCAGATTGTGATGAACTTTGAATGCGACACCAGATACTCATAAGTCAAGAACCGAATGAAAGACCCTTTTCCAGAGTACAGATTATGGAGGGGTTTGCAGAACTAATGGAGCAGTTTTTTTTTTCTTCTTGGAGTGCCAGAGCTTGTGAGTAAACACTTACATTGTGTGTTAAATAGTTTTGAGATCAATTTTAATGAACAAGTTTAATGAACTTGTATTGCTGAAAATGTGTTATTTGGAAACTTACACATGAAGTAAACAAAATGTTTTTTTGGATTTAGGATGCTGAAAACTTGGTGAAGTACACAGAAACATCATTAAAACAAATAGCCCAAAAAAGGGAAGGAAAGAAGGAAGTGCTCCATGACAGTCTCATTGGACCAGCAGAGGAAACTGCAGAAGGTAACTACTCCCTATATTACATCCCATATCCTCCAAACACACACACACTTTAATATTGATTATAACTGTAATTCTATTTGATGACTTATGTTAATTGGTTAAAAGTACTCAACATTAAAATATTGTTTTACAGAAATCCAAAGGTCCTACACCATCCAGGATTCAACAGCTCTCCTGATTCCACCTACTGTAGGCTTGAAGTGTCAGTATACAACACTCACTCGCTACCCTTCGACTTCCTCATTTATCAGAGGCACCACAGTGGAGTGAATCACCAATTCATCTGCCCTTTCCAGCCACAACCCAGCACTTGGAAACACCCATATTATCTTACATCTACACACATTCACTCACTATGGCCAATTCACCTATACCGTACACATGCTTTTGGACTGTGGGGTCAACCGAAGCACCCGGAAGAAACCCACAAGAAAACTGGGAGAACTTGGAAACTCCACACAGAAATGCCAACTGGCCCAGTCGGGACTCGAACCAGTGACCTGCTTGATGTGAGGTTAAAAATTATGTATAAAAATGGATGTTGTGATGACCAATACATACATGTACCATCCACTTTTTGAAATTGTAGTGTTATTTAATAGATGCATTGATATTGTTTTGTGTATTGTTTCCATCTGCATTGTGATATATTTCTCTTCCGTTTAGAGATGTGTGAAAGTTAAGCTCTGTATTTGCTCAAACAGTAAAAAAGCGTATAAAAGTGAAATCATTACAATTACATTGTTGAATGCCATTAAACTGTTAAGGTAGATCTGCTGTCCAATGCAAAGTATGCAGAGGTGCAATTTTAAGTATTATTTAAAAAATATTTTGTATAATGGATTGAATAAATTTAAACAATTTTAATTGTCTGGATTGGTTTTATTTTTTTTTCATTAATAAGTAGCAATAATTCATTAATAAATAAAAAGAACCCTTAAATGGTTTTAAATAGAACCATCTAACTTGAATTCAAAGAACCATTTGGGGTTCTATTTAATGAACCCTTAAAATGGTTCTATATAGAACCTTTTTGGGGTTCCATATATGAAGCGCTCGATAGAACCATTTTTGGTTCTATATAGAACTGTTTGTTTTAAGAGTGTAATATAAGAGCCCATAAGCTGTATGTAAACAGACACGTTGGCTTTTTCTACTTTAAAGTGTTCATATGTTTATTAAAATGTTCATAAACTACATAACAGATGTTATGTTATGATTACATAACAGTAACCAAATACAGCGCAAAATATTAATAAACAACAAACAATAGTCCATTTCTCTCTCTGGACTTAAAAATAAATGAAAATGTTTTTGATTTAAACTTGAGTGATGATTTTATAGTGAAAATAAATGACAAATAAATGACAAAACAATGAATAAGGGGCGCCACGGTGGCGCGTGAGTAGCACGTTCGCCTCACAGCAAGAAGGTCACTGGTTCGATCCCCGGTTGGGGCAGGTCCCGGTTGGGCCAGTTGGCATTTCTGTGTGGAGTTTGCATGTTCTCCCCGTGGTTGCGTGGGTTTCCTCCGGGTGCTCCGGTTTCCCCCACAGTCCAAAGACATGCGGTACAGGTGAATTGGGTAAGCTAAATTGTCCGTAGTGTATGTGTGTGAATGAGAATGTATGGATGTGTTTCCCAGAGATGGGTTGTGGCTGGAAGGGCATCCGCTGCGTAAAACAAATGCCGGATAAGTTGGCGGTTCATTCTGCTGTGGCGACCCCGGATTAATAAAGGGACTAAGCCGAAAAGAAAATGAATGAATGAAAACAATGAATAAATCAATAAAAATAAGAATAAATAAATGTCCAATGTTAATTTAAGCTATATATTAGCTAATAATTTAAATGATGTTGTTATTATCTGCATTCATACATAATCATTTTAATAATTTATTATAATTCGTCTAATGTATCTTTTGTTTACATTGCTCTGAAAGCCACGCACAACTCTCACGACAACTGCGGGAGATCATTTCTACTGCGTGCGCTTGGAGGTCTGCTTGAGAGCCATGCGCGCACCGCTCCCATTTGCGCACGTCTCCATTAGGAATAATGAACTTGCGTGCGGAAAAGACGTGATATGTGAATGGCCTGCTGCTATAGTTAGTCCAATGTGCGTGCGTATTAGCCTCGGTATAAGCTCGGAACTTTAAACTAGCACACAGTTGGCATAACTTTTAGTTACAGCAGTTTTGTTCTGTGCAACAGAAACGCGGCGTTGAGAAGCCTTTAAGAATAATTTACCGTAATGAATTTAGGCGCGGTTAATAGTACAATCAGCCAATCATTGCATCTCTATTAATGATATCTATGCATTGTACAAAAGGCCTTTTCAACAAACATATCCAAATGTTTTCGGCTGCTCGCGCCACTCGCTTAATGTCAGGTGACTCACGCTCTGTGCAGCCTTCACCTGCAGCTCGTGCTGTATTGAACAGACACATGTCACTTCATCACTATAGCGGCTGTTTTTTGACTACATTAATTAACTACATTTATTTTTGATGCATTAGTCACAATATTTGGAGGGCCTTGGGGGGCGGGTTCGGCCCACGGGCCGCCAATTGAATAGCCCTGCTGTAGACATTTCCTTGAGTGAGAATGACGTCGACTGAAACTTTCCGTCATACACCACACCAACCAAAAGAGTACCCTTTAGCAGTGGAAACACAAGTCTGATAAGGGTGACCCGTACCGACCCGTACCGTACAGTAATATACCACTCAGTGGAAACGGGCCATTAGACAACTGTGACCATCATCAAATCTAACATTTATGTCAAAGGGTTGAGTTTGGGATCACATACCACATGAAAGATAAGTATGGCCACTTTTACAACATAATGATTCTGCATAAAAACTGCAAAAATAGTACTCTTTTTTTATGTATTATGAGAGTTGCAAATTAAATACTAAAGCTGGCTTACTTTAAATAATGCGTCACAAGTGGCTGACATCTGCAACTGTTTGTGGCTTCATCATATATGTGGCAGTGAAAGCTGCTTCATCTCTCTCAGTTATAAATATACACTGACACAAATCCACACTTCATTATGATTTATGTACATGCTGCAGTTGATGCTTCTCTGTGAACACAACGCTTCTTCACAACACCAGCCAGCTCATGTCACATCTGCCCCGCTAATGCTCTGGATATCAACATATTTATGCAAGAATGATAGAAAAATCTGTATGACAGTGTACCACAATCATTACCATCCAGACTGACGGTTCTCTGAAGGCCTATTAACACTGACATTACATGTGCCAATCAGAAGCGGTTAAACAGGAAGAACAACTCTTGTTCAGATGAGAGTTTATTTAAACATAGCCACTTTTGACCGAGTTGAAAGTTGCTCAAAGTTCTTCATTGGCACTTCTGTCTTACTGGAAAACATGGAGAGATATTAATAAAGATATTAAGCGAAGAGTCTTTTGTGTTTAGACAGTGCTCTATGGAGAGATGGACAGTCCTTTTCATATTTTAATTTATCTTTATTTCTGTTATTGTTTTAAACAATTGTAATCAATTTAACAATGACGGAGAATTTTTATATTTATTATTATTTATTTATTATTTATTTATATTTATTATATTTTTATATTTATATTTTATACTTTTTATATTTATTAACAACATTTTAGCAAGGGGCAGAATGGTGGCTCAGTGGGTAGCGCTCTCGCTACACAGCAAGAAGGTCACTGGTTCGAGCCTCGGCTGGGTCAGTTGGCATTTTTTGTTTGGAGTTTGCATGTTCTCCCTGCGATCACATCGGTTTCCTCCGGGTGCTACCCACAAGTCCACAAGTCACATTTACAACTCCTACACCTCAGAACCCCCTGCTAAATATCTATCCGACTCTCTAAGACTCTCTCTTTGTTTGTCAGCGTCTCTGTATTTGAAGAGTGTCTGTTTCTAGATAAATGTTTAAACGCGTGTAAGTGTTTGTACTTGCGTGTGTTTCGGGGGATTCTCTGGCTGTCCTGTTATGATCTGGGCTCCCCTGGCCTGCTGATTGACGTGCTTTAGTGGGGGGTTCTGTCCTACCACACATGGTCTGTGTTAGCAGGGCAGTGAGGATAAACCCTCCCCTCGTATTTACAGGTTATATACGGTGTATGTAAACAGTACAGAACCGTTATCTGACCCTGGCGCTCCTCCCGGTCCTCAGGCTGATGTTTGCGTTGTTTATTAGCATGAATTGGAGAAAGCACGAGGGTCGGTGTGGGGTCAGTGCATGCTGAGGACACATGCTCAATATAAGCAATGAGCACTTATGATTGATGTCCAACCATTAGCCATCTGATTACGACACAGGCATTCATTTAATAGTTATGCAAAAATTGTTTTGGATAGGATTTAATCTGATTGTCATGTGTTTGAAATACACATGAAATGGAAATCGGGAATATGAATGTGTTATACTTTGCCGACCAGTTCTTTTTTAAAACCATAATCTAACATAAAGGTAGCCTAGCAATGATCTTATCAGTTTACAAGAAGTAAAATCCTTCCCTCTAACTATCTTCCCTCCATCTATCTATCTATCTATCTATCTATCTATCTATCTATCTATCTATCTATCTATCTATCTATCTATCTATCTATCTATCTATCTATCTATCTATCTATCTATCTATCTATCTCTCTATCTGTCTATCTATCTATCTGTCTGTCTGTCTGTCTGTCTGTCTGTCTGTCTGTCTGTCTATCT
>CAIGQQ010000480.1:104066-151963 GCA_903798035.1 Danio albolineatus
TATATTATATTATATTATATTATATTATATTATATTATATTATATTAATCTGAATTCACTTCTGGCTCTATTTTATTTAAATTGAGCTGAATGTGTTTTGGAATTGATATGATGCGTTTGGGAAAAATTAAATCTGTATATCAGTTTTAATGCCGGCACTGTAAATTTATATCTAATAAAACACAAGGCACTTCTTTTATGGTGGTTAAAGATTCTTTGTATTATTAAACTGTTCCTCTAAAGGGTTAGTTCAAGTACAAATAACTCTGACTTTACGCATTCCGTGTTTACAGTGAAAGTTACCTAGCAGCAAAAGCACAACCTTCAAAACAATAATGAGATAAACCATTGCTGCGTCATGATGTCATCGTCCAACAAACTACATTTACAGCCAAACTTGCTCTAGTGTCACTGTCCGATGGTCTATTCGTCATTATTCAATGGATCCCAATATACACACACGTTCATCACACACATATTTCACAGCTGTTAAGAAGCATTATATATCTTATAAGGTCAAAGGTTACCTTTATGCAACAAATGTGAGATTCACAAATGTTAAATGAACCCATGTGTGTGTGCGGATGATGACACAACCCACGAATTCAGTTTATTGTGGTTATGCGACATAGAAGCAGGCGTCAATAAAGCGAGTGCTGATCTGTCAATCAAATGTTGGGGACCATGATGCTTTTCATCATATAAATCAGTCAGAGATCAACAAACTCTGACTCACTCATCTCTTTGCTTGGGAAAGAAGCCCTCCAAATATTAGCTCGTAAAAATGCCTTCAAAAACCACAGCAAATCTAGCCTGGAGTCTCTTCAAAGCTTCACATTATTATTTTTTCCATTTCTTTAGATATTTATTTCTTGACAGCTGCTAAGCCTGTAAGTAGTGTTTAAGAGATATGTTTGCAGTGAGCTAATCTCTGCATCCAGTGTCATTAAAAACATCTAATCTTATAAAGGACAGTTAGTGAATGCTCATTGTAGGATAGTAGAACAATAATCATCTGAAACTGGTTTACTGTAATTGTAAATATTGTTATACAATATTTATTGTTTTAACAACATGCGAGCTGGCAGTATTATGTCACACTCTTCTCCCAAATCCCAAAGCATTAACGGTAACATTTTACATTAAGATTCATTAGTTAATGCATTTACTATGACCTAATTAAGAACAACACTTGTACAGCATTTATTAATCATAATTTAACATTTACTAATGCAATAATAACATCCAAGTCTCTGCTTGTTAACGTTAGTTAATGCACCGTGAGTTAACATGAACTACCAACGAACAGCTGTATTTTCATTAACTAACATTAACTAACATGAACAAATACTGTAGTAAATGTATTGTTTATTGTTTGTTCATATTAGTAAATGCATTAATTAACGTTTACTACTGAACCTTATTGTAAAGTGTGACTGCATTAACTTGATCTTGATCTGTTAGAATGCTGTTAGAGAGGAGTTCCGGTTATGGTGCGGTCCGCTCCCAAAAAAACTTTTCAGTTTTGTTTTTTAACATCAGTGTTTTTCTTAGAATGAGGTTAGAATGAGCCAAGAATTCAAGCTATGTAAGCAAATAATAATAATATTCATAATAATAATAAAAACATTATCAAACAAGCTAGATTTTTTCAACTGTTTTGGTATAATTTGTTTATGTTTATAAAATTCTAGATGCTAATCAAGAAATTATTCATTCATTTTCTTGTCAGCTTAGTCCCTTTATTAATCCGGGGTCACCACAGCGGAATGAACCGCCAACTTATCTTGCATATTTTTTATGCAGCGGATGCCCTTCCAGCCGCAACCCATCTCTGGGAAACATCGATACACACACATTCCCACTCATACACTACGGACAATTTAGCCTACCCAATTCACCTATACCACATGTCTTTGGACTTGTGGGGGAAACCGGAGCACCCGGAGGAAACCCACGCAACCACGGGGAGAACATGCAAACTCCACACAGAAATGCCAACTGACCCAGCTGGGGCTCGAACCAGCGATCTTCTTGCTGTGAGTAGTGCTACTCACTACGCCAAGAAATTAACAAATGAGAAATGAACTGCAATTATCGCAGATCACATTGGAAAAAAAAAAAATAATAATAATTAAGGTATGTGAACTGTCACTGGGTTTTCAAAAGGTACACATTTGTACCTAAAAGGTCCATATTAATACCTCTATGGTACTTAGTACCTAAAAAGTACGAAAGTGTACCTCTTAAAAATTGTAAGTAATAAAATATACTTTTGAGGTACCAATATGGACCCCTTTAAGTACAAATGTGTACCTTTTGAACAAGTACCAACCCAGGGACCTTTACTTCAGAGAGTGTAGAAACTCTTCTGGTCACACTTTATTTTGATGGACCATTTGCTGAATTTAAGTTACATTGCAACTAATTCTCATTAGAGACTCAAGTAGACTGTTAGGTTGGGGTTAGGGGTAGGGTTAGTGTAAGTTGACATGTAAGTTTCTTATAGTCAGTTAAATGTCTGTTGAATGTCAGTACAGTATTTAAAGTCTTACCACACTTTCTATATACAATACGGTAAGGCTGGGCGATTTGGCCTAAAATCAAAATTTCGATCAATTGAACATTTTAACAAAATTATTTTATTTACTTTTTAAAATGTTTTGCCCTCATAGTTCACTGACAGGTTCTGTACAGTATATGTGTTCACATAATACCAGTGAGAGATTTTTGATGAAGGGTGCATTACTTGATTTTACAATAATTGAAGGAAACACACACTATTATCTATTATCTATGATTATTTATTGAACATCAGCGTTGAACAACTGAAATGACAACACATGTTGCCTAAAACCAAAAGTCGTTTTTTTTCTTATGAGAAAGTGAAAATAAAAAACCTTGCACTTTTGGAAACAAATTATTTTCAGTGTTTTTCATATCAAAAGTAGAAAACGAGCAGTATCTCTTCTAATTAAACTCTTGCATATCCTGCATCTTCTGTGAAGAAATATTTTAATGTAAATAATAAGTTTAATGTAATGTAAAATATGTCGTCTCAAGGCATCTGTGGCGCAGCTTACAATCATCACCAATATAGTGCAAAGTAAGGCTTAAGAATGGGTCTATCGTCCCACTTGACCAGAGATCAGATGTGGCTGCAAAGTGACAGCAGAAGTATAAATCAGCCTAAGACTTTAACAAAGTGGGGTCATGTGACTCCACATGTGGCAGGAAAAGTAATTGAAAAAATTGGAAATATTCTATAATATTCTATAAAATATTATTTTTTAATTAAACGACCAGCCCTACACTACGGACAATTTAGTTTATTTAATCCACTTTATAGGGCATGTCTTTGGACTGTGAGGGAAACCAGAGCACTCGGAGGAAACCCATGTAAACATGGGGCGAACAATTTCCCACAAATCACGATGCGCTACTTTCTTTTTCAATCTTGAATACCTTTTTTTGCACAATAGCTTGCAATATTGTTCAGTATTATGTAAAAGTACTTGTATGGTGTGTCTTAGGTTATCTGTAAAGTTAACTATTTTAGTGGGTGTATTGTTAGTAGTTAATGCAGTTAGATTACGTATGTTAGTTATGTATAGGTTTAAAATATGTTTAACATTGCGTGTTGTGTTTAAATTTATGATTATGTTTTTTATGTAACTCCATGGTCTTGTGAGACACAACATTTTGTTACACATTTGTGTTGTGGTCTGTGCTGTTTTCTGTAATATGTAGTTCAAATAATAATAATAAAAATCTAATATCAAATGAGCAAGATTTTTTTAAAACTTTTTTTGTATAATTTGTTAATGTTTATGAAATTCTAAATAAAGAAATATGTGTAAAGGATATGTGTCTGGGGACCCCAAAAATATGGGCAAACCTGGTTGCTTCCTGTTTTAAGCCAGCTGTGATTTAGGACATCTGAGAAGTAAGTCAATTCATCATCAAATAATTATAAATCTACAAACAGCAAGGAACCATCAGGATGTTAAAATAAGATCTCCGACAACTCCACTGACTCTAAACAGGAAGCAGCCGGTTCACCGCTTTTTGGGGTCCACCGATATATTTGTGATGTGGTTTGCAGTATTTGCAGCACGTTTTTATAATTTGCTGTACATTTTTGTAGTTGTATGTCTTGTTTGAATGTGAATATGTTGTCAATGGTGTTTTGTCTGTTAGTTAATGATTTTCTTTGCATATGTTTTCTTTATTTTATTTTAAATAATAATTATTTTAAATAATAACTTTAAAATGATTTTAATTTATTTTAAATCATTTTAGGTCTCTTACCCACCAAACAGTTTGTCCATATTTAATTCAAATATGAGTTTAAAACACATCAACATTTTCTCAAGTAGCAAATTATTATTTTCAGAAAAAAAGCAGAGCAAGCATAAAGCTACACCCCAAAACATAACCATCACAGGGCCATGAGCAGACCTTATGTAAAACTGAATGATATTGGACAATTTCACCAAAATGTAAAACAGCTACAAAGATTGCGTTTGTGATATAGATAAAACTTAAAAATATATCTCTCACTGGTCTTAAGTACACTTTACTTGTTATCAAGGTTGTAGTTAATTTTGACAATGCTAATCATTTATTTTAGCAGTGTAAACATTGTTTGAAAGTTTGAAACATTGAGAACAATTGCACAGTCTGGTCATTTGTTGTGAAGTCATCCCCTAAACATTCATCTCTGCTGAGATTAATTTTTCACATTACAAAAACCAGCTGCATCCAAAAGGAAATTTCAGCGATGTAGAAACAAAAAGAGAGAGAATTATGACCGATGAGATATTGGCAAAGTTGTGTTTAGTGCTGACAAGGATAGAAGACGTTGGAGGATTTATCACTGATTTTAAAAAAGATAATTATTCAGAATAATGCTGATTTCCACTTCTGATTGATTGACAGTAGTGTTTTTCATTTGCTCACAGCTAGCTCTCTGCAACTCTCACATCTTTGCCCGCTGAAGCTAAGCAAGGCTGTGCCTGGTCAATACCTGAATGGGAGACCACATGGGAAAACTAGGTTGCTGCCAGAAGTGGTGTTAGTGAGGCCAACAGGGGCCACTCAACCTGTGGTCTGTGTGAGTCCTAACACCCCAGTATAATGAAGGTGACTCTATACTGCTTCATGTATGCTGTCTTTTGGATGAGACGTTAAACCGAGGTCCTGACGCGTCTCATCATCCAAGTGGATGCTGCACACTGGTTGTGGATGAGGAGATCCCCCCTCCCTCCATTGTGTAAAGTGCTTTGAGTGTCTAGAAAAGTGCTATATAAACGTAAGGAATTATTATTATTTCTTTCTTTATTTTTATTATTTTTTTGCTTATGACTTGGCGACACGGTGGCACAGTAGGTAGTGCTGTCGCCTCACAGCAAGAAGGTCGGTGGTTCGAGCCTCGGCTGGGTCAGTTGGCATTTCTGTGTGGAGTTTGCATGTTCTCCCTGTGGTTGTGTGGGTTTCCTCCTGGTGCTCCGGTTTCCCCCACAGTCCAAAGATATGCAGTAGAGGTGAATTGGGTGAGCTAAATTGCCCGTAGTGTATGTGTGTGAAAAAGAATGTATGGATGTTTCCCAGAGATGGGTTGCAGCTGGAAGGGCATCCGCTGTGTAAAACAGATGCTGGATAAGTTGGTAGTTAATTCCGCTGTGGCGACCCCGGATTAATAAAGGGACTAAGCCAAAAATGAATGAATGAATGAATGCTTATGACTTAAGACAGCACACAAGACATAACTAAAACAATTATGTCATAATTTGACTTACATTTGACTTGATTGCTATCACCATCTCATGAACATTTATTAAGAAACCTTCTGCTTTATATAATAATGTACACTGATATCAATACACGTTAAACATTTTAATAAACTTTGTTAAACATTACAGTTTACAACATTAAACACTTCCCAGCAGGCACTGGACATCAATATGTCGTTAGATTGACATTGTACCCCAACGTCACCCATAGGTTTCTGAAGAGCGCAAAAGAGGCCACAAGTGGGCTTTGCTAACTGGCGCCATTTTGTTTGCTCGTCACTGGTCTAACTGGGGGTATCCAAATAAGGGCAAAGAGGCGAAGCATGAGCGGATTATTTGCTTAGCTTGAGAGAAAAGCTTTCTTCCTTCATTATCTGCGACTCATTTGTGTTCTGACCACGTGCTTGGTTGTGTACTACATTAATAAAGTGTTTAGCCTTTTAAAAATACTGTTGTAATATACTAAACCACTAAACATTATTCTTAAGATGTTTTTCTACAGCAGGGAAATGCAAATTATTTCCAAATACTTCAGATATAGTCTGTGTTAGTAAATGCAAGACTATTTATGAAATCCAGGCATAACACTGTATGACAACGCTTGATGACTGTTTTATAGCCTACAGCTAATCACTTTGTCATATTCTGGAGTGCATTACAGGTCTAAAGAACATTATAAATTATACATTATCTTAATTAAATCAAACACATTCATAGATATGGTATATAAGTGTATAAGTTTACCTACCTGGGAAATGGAGACCCTGTGAATGGTTTGTGAGCAATATTAACTGCACACAGCATGCCATATTATCTGATAATTGTGGGAAATAATTCCAAAAGGCAACTGACTGTGTAAAGTCACATAAAACAACACATAAATACGATGAATATGCCGAGTTCAGCAGCTAATCAGGCGGAACTGGCTGAGGTGACGTGACGGCGACCAGCGAGACTAGCTGTCACTCAAGTGGCCACGCCCTTAATTATGCAGACTTAATATAACTTAATATAAAGGAAATGGTGGAGTTATAAAAAAAAAAAAACACCCCCCTCACAGTTGTCATGAAGAGTAATATTAGCTAAAATCTCTTTTCTGCTGTAAAGTTGGCCATTTTAACAGTGGGCTCATAAGAGATTTTCTCTATGGAGCCAGGACTAGCGGAATTTCGATGAATTGCAGTTTCAGTTACTTCCCTATTGGCTTCCCGAGTGAGAGCGGGAGGTTGCCGCTTGGTTGACACACTATTGGTGGAATTTATATGCAAAACTTCATGGGGAATATTTTTCCTGCATGAAGTATGCAATTAAAATAAGCTAATAATGTGAACACAATAACTGCTCAACAAAAGCATATACGTTTCATTAACAACTTGTACAGTTTTATCTTTAATTATTTATCACAAAGTTGACACCAAGCTCCTGCACTCTGTTAGCCTAGCTAGCCTATTGCTAAAAGACTAGCATTGTATCGCTATAATTTTTGGGGTCAACATTCCAACATAGTTTCAATCCTCTTTTCAAAATATCAAGCATGAAATGTTATTTAACAAGGGGATAAAGTGTTGTTTACCACTTACGAAGACAGTAACTAAAGGTTAAATGCAGTGTGAAAAGCCTGTTAGCATGATCACAGACCCTCAAAAGCAGTAAACACGTGGATTAGCTTTCTGCTTAGTGTTATAACAAGGGCAGTATTCTACATGAGAGCCTGTTTTCTGAGCTCCAGGGCATCTGAATGGCATGACCCTGCTATTTGCCTGGAGACTTAATGAAACGATTATGTGAAGGTGCTGATGGTGCTGTTTTTGGGGGGTCTGTCTCAAAGCCTCAGGACAACTGCATTATGAGCTCTAGATCATTTCCCTAGCTGACACATGTGGCAGATCATGAAGAAAATATAGTCCCTCTTGGCTATAGTTTAGGTAAAATATATCTTCCACTTCTACATCTGAATCTTTTAAAGATGTAATATCTTGAAAACGTGTTTATAAGTCTGTACTCACTCTCTGCTAGATTATGGTTAAGCCCTGAAATAAAAATGTATAAAATACAACAGAAAGGTGCTACTGTACATTGTCAGAAATGTACACGCGGTTTGGGTTGCATATAGGGAGGATTGGCTCTTTAATGTTTATTGCCACCCTTCAAAGAAAGACCTTTACGGGATGATAGCGGGACACAACTGTAAAATACAGGAGAATCCCGGGAAAAACAGGAGGGTTGACAGGTATGATGATATTAGACATATTTAGATCCAAGTACACAGAATGTCCATGGTTTCTTGCTAGTCAAGAGCTAAATATTCCACACAAACGTTAGTAATATGTTAGTTACTTCAAGCCAACAACATGTTAAAGAGCCCCTATTATGGGTTTTTGAAAATGAGCATGGATGCAGTGTGTAACACAGCTCTAAGTGAAGTGAAATGTCCAGCTAAGGCTTAAATCTGAAAGTGCACTGTTTAAAACTATTGATTCATCAATAAAAGAGTCGACTCATAGTTCCTTAAACGAGTCGGCGTGCTTTCGAGTCTTTAGCCGTTTCGGCATGACGTGAACACAAAACATAAGCCCCGCCCATCTGTGCGCGCGCAGCCCCGGGAGATTCGAAACCCCCAACCCCGCCCACAAACAACAGCGGTGAGCTGTTTACAGATCGGGCAGTTTTGAGTTTGATTGTGCAGGTAAAAACCTTTTGGAATGGGTTTGGACTTGAGTCAAAAAGCTACATCTGGCAACACAGAGAAGAGCACTGTGCTTAGCTGGATATTGGAAGTGTGCAGATGAACCAGACATGAGATTTTGAAGAGTCAGTAGTTGAGGTTTATTTCTGCAGAAATACCTCAGCATTAAACCCAGCCATGTGCTGTGTTCCCTCTGAGGAGTGCTTACAATAGAGGATTTGGAGCACCGGGACGTTTCCCTGGCCTGCTATCCAACAAGTGTGAGTAAGTGCGATTAAAATGGTTGCCTCATTGTTTTCTCTAGCTTGTAAATGATGCATTTAACTGTGTTTTGTAACTTGTAACCGCTTGTAGTGTATCTGGTTAACTTGTATATTAACTTGTACTGCTACACACGTGCGGCCGTGCTGTTTATAATGGTTCAGCTTTTGCCGCTGTGTGCATTAATACTGAATGTGTGTCTCTGTTTTTACTTATGGTTAAGAATAGAGCTGGGAATATGCTGGGAGATCGGGGGTTAGTTTCGGGGGTGAGGTGTCTGAAATACGGGCGACTCCTGGGAAAAAACGAGTGTTGGCAGGTATGCTCACGCACACACTCTGACTACTTCAACACTGATAAGCCGTGGTGGGCATTATCTCACGCTGAGCGCTGTCGACCAATCGCAACAGACTGGGTCATCAGTCCAATCAGCGCAGTTTAGCATCGCGCTAAGGAGGGGTTTTGAAACAAATGAATCACTGAACGATTCATATAGGAGTCGCTGGGATGATGGGGTAAAAATAAATGCAGATTGTAAGACAATGAAAGTGTTTTTTGACCATGCATGCAGATCAGCCTGCTGTTGGAGACCCCTAAAACCAATATATGACCCTGTTTAATGTATAATATGGGCTCTTTAAACTATTATAGAAATTTTGTAAACGTGCTACCAAAATGTGATTTTGTGATACAACCTACAGTATACACAACACCTTAACATTTCAAATTTTGACTATGATGTAGTAACAATGTGCACTTTTTTGTAAAGCAGCTTTGGTATGATAAGTATTGTGAAAAGCGCTACACAAGTATATTGTCCTAAGTTTGAAACATTTTAGAAAAAAATAGCATGCTAATTTATGGCAGCTAAGCATCATAAAATAATTCTGTCATATGACAAAACATGTTAGAACTATGCTAATAATAGGCTAATGTATGTTAGCATGGGGCAAAACATGCATTTTGTAATTTGTTAGAAATATGCTAATAAGTTTATGCTACAAATATGCTAGCAATGTTATAAAATATGACAGAACCATGCTAACAACATGCCATCAATGCAGTTTTTTAACAGTAGCATATTTGAAACATTTCGATTGTCCTTCTGTGCTTAGCCAAAAATTGATTCAGTGTACAAAGTCACATGTTCACAATGCATCCTCCAACACCCAAAAGATGAGGAAAAGATCTTTGTCTTAGTATCAACCAAATGTAACTCGATACTTACTGCGCTATGTCTACGCTAAGGCTACATTTGGAAATTCCTCACTAATTAGCACTTTCAAGAATGCGCACAGTTTATTACCATAGAAATTCTTCCCCTTATTAAACCTCAGCTGACTCCACCCTGTAGTTTATTAGTTTTAGACCGAGTGCATTAGACATTGTTTATTGGGATGGCTTGTGTTTGAAGGAAGACCTGATTGAGATTCACGTGGGTCTGTGGCTCTCTGGGGTGCTCTCAGACCACCTTTAATGCCCTGGGAGTTGTTTTAACTCCCCTGAACAGCACTCGTGAAACACAAGAGCCTCAGGTTATCCAAAAACACTCATTATAGAGCGTGTGTTTGTATACGTGTCTGATGGCATGTAGAAACTTATGTCCACAGTCACTTTTCACCTCGTTGATCTTCATTGTGCATGTAGGCCACTTCCTCAATCTGTAGCATTATTTGAGAAAGATAAATAAATGAATGAAGGGGTCAGTGCATCTCAAGTGTCCAAAAAACTGGAAAATGATCTGCTTTTTAATTGTCCTACTTATTTTAGACACACATTACATTATTGTTTTAATCTTACAAATCCTTTGTATGGGCCAGTTGGCATTTCTGTGTGGAGTTTGCATGTTCTCCCTGTGGTTGCGTGGGTTTCCACCGGGTGCTCCGGTTTCCCCCACAGTCCAAAGACATGCGGTACAGGTGAATTGGGTAAGCTAAATTGTCCATAGTGTATGTGTGCGAATGAGAATGTATGGATGTGTTTCCCAGAGATGGGTTGTGGCTGGAAGGGCATCCGCTGCGTAAAAACAAATGCTGGATAAGTTGGCGGTTCATTCCGCTGTGGCGACCCCGGATTAATAAAGGGACTAAGCCGAAAAGAAAATGAATGAATGAAATCCTTTGTAGGTAATCTTTTACACTTTAAAGTAGACATACTCACTAATAACAAACAATTTACTATGAAGTTTAAGCCATTTCACTGCTTATTAATAGTTAAGTAATAGCCATTTAGAATACAGTATGTGCTTTATAAGTCAATATCTTAATAATAGGCAGGTAATAAGCCACAAGTTACATTGTAACAAAAGTTTCCATCTCTAATACAAAGCACACAATGTATAAATGAATATAAAGACGTTTATAAACCATTGGTCCTCGAACTCAAATAATGATTTTAAAGGTCAATTTACAGTGATAAGGATTCAAATCTCAGCCTGAAATATACTGCATGTATTATGCAGCCCTATGTATTATCAAAGTTCCTTTAAGCCAAGTCATTTCACTCGGCGGCCTTTTTTAAAATGCCTTCTGGGCAGTAAGCTCGGGTATTCTGTCTGAATGGGGGAAACATCAAATTCTTTGAAACTGTAAGCAAAGCTTGCGATTACATTTCATATTTGAAATCACCAATAAAATCAAACAAAAATTGTCTCATAAGTTTTGTTTCTAAATTTCCGAATCAAACAAAAATCGGTAAACAGGTTGCCCGAGCTAATGTGCATGTGCTCTTGAAAAGAACAAGATCACGACACCAACCTCATTTATAGCCGTTCTACATATCATCCTCTGGATAATGATAGTCTGATCACACTGGTCTTCTGAAGTAATCCCCAACTTGGTCTTGATGGCGAACCCCCTGCAGAAATGACTGACTCTTTGTTTATGTATCTTGTGTTTGCTTTTTACAGATTACAAAACCAAAAAAAAAAACCTTTTGTTCTCAATTGCACTTGGTTCATTTAAAAGTAGAGATTTCAAGCTTTATTTGGATATATTTTTGTTATCTGTGAAGTATTCACTGAGATTCCAGCATGTTTGTTGACCAATAAACTGTCATTAAAAAAAAAAAAAAAATCACATCTGGTCCAAGTTTCTCCCCCAGAGAAACGTCAATCTATATCGATCGATGATTGGCTTCTGCATTAGTAGGTGGGGCTTCATTCGCCATGTTGATTGTTACACTTGACTACAATATGAGTGACACGTTTTAGTCTTTGGTATTATTTAGCATACATGCAAAATAGTTTAGATAAGAGAATGTGCTTTATTAAAAATCCCTTTTTTTATTAGAGTATGTCAGTGGAAGACATTACTGTACGTCAGTTGCTGCTTACAAAGCAAGTTTTTATAAAAAAATCTGGGAAGACTCAGTGTGCCAAAAAGATCTCAAACTGATAGTGGAGCAGGGTTGTCTAACTTGATTCACTGTAAGTTAAGGACCGGGTCTTAGAAAATGTTGCCTTGTGCAGGCTGAAATTCTTTAATAGTTTGCTCACAATTACATTATAGTAAACCACGGTAACAAGACAATACAGTACATCATCTCAACCTACAAAAAAAAAAAAAAAAAACACCAACAACAAAAAGTCACACTGATAAACTTCTTGAAAAGGGTTAGAGAAGGGATCAAGCTCCTATAATGCAATTCTAAAGATGTAAAAGCTGAAAACACACATAAATCAATGTTTAAATATCAATCTACATTTGCAAAGTAGAGTTATAGGTGTGTTGTTTCAAAACAAACAGTATAATCAAACATTGGCACATTCACATTAATCTAATTACATTAATAAACACTTTTAGAACATCTTGCTTTATATATGACCATGAAAAAAATACCTGAATTTTAACAGAGGCACGTTTTTCCAATGAGCACAGATGGGAATACATTGATTAGATTGAACTGCAAAGGTTAAAAATTCATATTCATTAAATATTTTATAGAAATATTTTGAACTGTGGTTTTATAATAAATACAGTAAGACTAGAGAGAAAAAGCAGATATAAAGGACAACAGAACCAAATTAACTTACGCAACTCAATATGTTCTCAAACATACAGCTGCTGGTCTCCCAAAAGAGAAACATCCATTTTTGAACCTGACTCACTGGGCAGCTAAATCCAATTTTATTTTTATTTGTTTAGCTTGTTAGTCTGAGGGAACAGGGAATGTGACCTTCTTATGACTTAACAGGAATAAATCTGTTTTAATTCTCTTTGGTGTTTTATTTGGGGGTGGGCATTACATCATCCAGTGACCTATCAGATGGTTTGGTCCTGTGAGAGTCACTGACCTAAACCTCGCCTCATTCTGGCCTTCAGTCAATGAGAATTAACACTAGCAACAGGGGACCCTTAAAAACGCTAACATTTATATTTCACACACAATCCCTCTCACACACACTTGCCTGCTTTGTGGCGGCATACTATTCATATACAGTTCAAATACACAATGTACAGTTGAAGTCAGAATTGTTAGCCAACCTAAGTTATTAGTCCCACTGTACAGTATATTTTTTTTCCAATTTCTGCTTAATGGAAAGATTTTTACAACACATTTCTAAACATAATAGTTAAAAAAAAAACCAAAAAAAAAAACTCATTTTATTCTAGCTGAAATAAAACAAATAAGACTTTCACCAGAAGAAATCTTTTAATCATCGTTCAGGAAACATTTTAAAAAAGAAAATGCACACAATGGCTTCAAATGTATATGGACAATTGTAAGAGTAGTATTGTTTACATGATTACTTAAAACAATTAAATAGCAAAGCAAGCTGCACCTGCAGATGTTGCTGGATCTTTTTTTGTTGTTGTTGTTATTTTGGTGGCTGTTTTTGCCCTATTGACTTCCATTACAACTACTTTTTTTTTTTTTTAAATTGCAAAGCCTTTACACCAAATAATCATGCATTATTGATAGTTGGTGGTTTAGATGTAAAAAAAAAAATGTCTTTTTTAATTGTTAATCATCAGTTGGCAGCATTAACCCTTTAAATAGGCCTGCGCAGAAAGAAATCTGGCTTTTATATGGAGTTCTATGAAGTGAAAAAGCTGATTATAGATATTGTGTGTTTGTGTTTGAGTGTGTATGTGTACACTTGATAATTTTCCAAGTATTTGCCAAATATGTGTCAACATAAGATTTGTCACAAAAAATCATTCCATTTGCTGAAACCAAGAAAACGTTGTGGCCAAATTTAAGACTCAAATCACTCCAAAGTAGAAAAAAACATCCCCAACAGCACTAAGGTTTAAGACAGCTATTCAAACAAAGAATTTAACACAATTTAGTGTGTTATGGTTTGAATGTTATGTGTTATGGTTAACAATATTTTAAAATTAAGACAAAAAGTATTTGAAAACTTTCTCATCAAATGTTAGTGGATTATGTTCACAGTTAATGTGATTCTCGACACCTGTAGTTGCTCATTCAGAAAACCTGTGTCAACTTGAGGAGAAACAGATTTCATATGTTGGCTTTACATGGCATGATATCATTTGTTTAATGTTGGGTGTCGTGATTATTCTCAAGCAACGGGTGGCAGGTGCAAGAACTGATTCTGTGAGTCTGAACTAGAAGTTGCAGAGACTTTTATTTTAGTATTTTGATGTACTTCCAGCTGAAATAAAATTGAGAAGAGGGCGGTGCTTTCTTTTTGGGCCTCACTCTTTTTAGAAATCGAATGATAAGAGAGACAGGGTCAAGAATATTGCTTTGCGAGCCCTCAGGTTGACATTAACAGAGAAAGACTATGATCGAAGATTACCAAAACACACAAAGTGAAGTTTATTTAAACTAATTTCGAGAGGGGCGCCACGGTGGCCGAGTGGTTAGCACGTTCGCCTCACAGCAAGAAGGTCGCTGGTTCGATCCCCGGCTGGGCCAGTTGGCATTTCTGTGTGGAGTTTGCATGTTCTCCCCGTGGTTGCGTGGGTTTCCTCCGGGTGCTCCGGTTTCCCCCACAGTCCAAAGACATGCGGTACAGGTGAATTGGGTAAGCTAAATTGTCCGTAGTGTATGTGTGTGAATGATAATGTGTGGATGTGTTTCCCAGAGATGGGTTGTGGCTGGAAGGGCATCCGCTGCGTAAAACAAAATGCTGGATAAGTTGGCGGTTAATTCCGCTGTGGCGACCCCGGATTAATAAAGGGACTAAGCCGAAAAGAAAATGAATGAATGAATGAATGAATAATTTCGAGAGGATCACGTGCAGATGATTGCTCGCAGCTGGTCCCGCATTATTCAATTTATGATTCACCAATAAGATGAGTGCTAAGCCACTATATATACCCTAAGTTCCTTATCACAGACCTCCTTTCCTAGATGGGTGGCACGGTGGCCCAGTGGTTAGCACTGTTGCCTCACAGCAAGAACGTCACTGGTTCTAGTCCTTTCCAAGCCAGCTGACGTTTCTGTGTGGAGTTTACACGTTCTCTCCGTGCTCAGGTGGGTTTCTCCCTGGTTCCCCGGATTCCTCCCACCATCCAAAAACATGCAACTAAAGTTAATTGACTAATCCAAATTGACACCATAGACATGCTCCTAGTAAGTAGTTTTTTTTTTTTCATAGCAATCACTATCTGTTCATTAGCTACCCACAGTGGAGTTCTTGAGATCTACCTGAGCTTAAACTCTCATCTCGCCTTGCAAATGGGAAGGAGCCCTGGGCTCGAGGATCTTATGAGCTCAGGGCTCTCTCCTGGGACAGCATGCCAAACAAGCGTTATAATCATACATCAGCTAAGTGTGAACTCTTGAATATATATAATTTTTTTTCAGTGGATTTACTTGCACAGGCTAACTATTCAACCTAAGAATAACATTGTGAGATAGTAAAATAAACATTGTGCGTTTTTATTTCACACAGACTTTAACAAGTCTCTATATTGCACGTTTTAGATTTAAGTTGTGCTGGCAGCTAGGTCGCCCACTGAAGCTAAGCAGTGCTGCGCCCGGTCAGTACTTGGATGGGAGACCACATGGGAAAGCTAGGTTGCTACCGGAAGTGCTGTTAGTGAGGCCAGCAGGGGGCGCCCAACCTGTGGTCTGTGTGGGTCCTAATGCCCCAGTATAGTGACAGGGACTCTATACTGCTCAGTGAGCGCCGTCTTTCGGATGAGACAGTACACCGAGGTCCTGACTCTCTGTGGTCGTTAAAAATCCCAGGATGCTCTTCGAAAAGAGTAGGGGTTTAACCCCGGCATCCTGGCCAAATCTGCCCATTGGCCTCTGTCCACCATGGCCCCCTAACATCCCCATATCCTCATAATTGGCTTTATCACTCTGTCTCCTCTCCACCAATCAGCTGGTGTGTGGTGTGCGGTCTGGCGCAAAATGGCTGCCGTCATCCAGGTGGATGCTGCACACTGGTGGTGGATGAGGGGACCCCCCCATTGTGTAAAAGCGCTTTGAGTGCCCAGAAAAGCGCTATATACATGTGAGAAATTATTATTATTATTATTATTATTATTATTATTATTATTATTATTATTAAGCAGTGACATACAGCTTTATTCATTAACCCTTTATCATGCTTTCATGAATCAGACATTTTAAATTCATCGACCTTATTCAGTTTAAAATGGAATGATTCCTATATAACCCCAATATGGTTTTGCTGACCCAGTGATCTTGTATGAATAATTGGAATATGGGATAAATATTTTGCAGTCTCCATCCAATGTGCCAGGGCAACTGGATGGAATCTGCTGAAAATGATCAACGATGAAGATGAAAGTTGACATAAGAACAATATATTCTTGCATCTGAGAGCCAATTATTAAACCCGTTTCTTCTCAAGTGTATTCCTGAAAGGATTCCTGAAAGAGCAACCACAGGTGTTGAAAATCACATTAGCTATTAACATGATCCATTAACTTGCGATTTTCAAACACAGTTCATCTTTCAAACTCAATTTCTTTAAACATTGTTAAATAATTTCAGCCATAACACACTTAATTCTAGTCAATTCTTTGTTTAAATAGTAGTTTTAAACATATTTAGTCTCCTCATGAACCCTTTGTCCTTGAGAAGATGTCAGGTTTTATTATCCTTCTGGGGAACCTTCATCTCTACAAGGATAGCAAAAGCTGAAACCCACACATACACACACATAAAGTTGGAATTCAAGCTCTTATCTAGAGGTAAAAATAAACAGACATTTGCCAAATTAAATATCAACTGTCAGCACCTTTATCTGGCCATCAATCCTAAATATGTAGGGTTTTTGGAAAGCAGGGGAAACAGATATGGACATACAGAGAGCTGAGTTATAAAAGTCTTGAGATTCTGGCAAAATAATCACAAGAGCTTCATTCTGAGATACAGTCATGATTGCTCATGTTTATTCTGGAACATTCAAGTTAATGACAAAAATATATAATTGGTACAGCATTGAAAGAGAAACAGCTATTTGCAACGTTGTTAAAATTAAGACTGATGTAAGTTAAATTACCCGTTGCTTTGCTCAATATCATGACAATATTCTGGCACCCCAAAAAAACTAATTAGTATGTAATTTATATTAGGTCAGTGAGATCAAGCCTGGCTTTTTCAAGCTCCAAAAATAAGATGAAGTATTAGAGGTTCAGTAGGTAATTGTCTTCAGAAACATTTGTGTTGTGTTGTCTGAAAGTCTCTTTACACTCCAATTGTAATGATTAAAGTAAATGATCTAAATGTATTTATATGTATTTTTATATTCTGGGTAAGACATACGTGTCAGGGTTTGGGGGTGAGGAAAAGGAGCGAGGACTAAAATAAAAGGACAGAAATAAAATGGGTATTTGTTAATAGTAATTTTGTTAATAGTTAATAGTTGTTAATAGTTATTTTAATAGTAAAAAAAAATAGCAAAACAGCAAAATAAACTACTCCGAGGGGAAAACAATAATAAAACAAATAAACAAACAAACTTGACTGGGCAGGTTGTCAGGGATCGGGACTGTAAACAGGACATGACTAGAAATGACAATGAACTGGCACAGGACAGCAGACATGAGGAGTATATAAACAGAAATAATTAACAAACAGACAGGTGAACATGACAAACTAATAATGGGTTAACAAGGAGGGTGGGGCTAGACAATAGATGGGAGAGCCCATGACAAACACCACAAGCCTTGTGCTCACATGAAGACTAGAACACGCAGCCATGAGAGAACTCCTTTACTGTGTGTTCGTATGACAACATGAAAGCACGCGTGTATGTAAACATACACCACATGATGAACACAAAAAAAGAGGACTGAACGCAAGACACAAGGACACGATGAATGAAAACACTGTGCACTCACACACGCAGCGTGCATGTTTTATCCCAGAACCAACTGAAACTGAAACCAACTAGACTGAGACGCTGGGAATAAACACCATGCTGCAGACAGACGAACACAAACACCAAGATGAGAGCGCGCAATCGCAGACACGCCCAGACATCACACGCCTACTTCAAGTGGGAACACGCACAGTCCAAGCGCGCTCACCATTGTCATTGTGTCTCTCATACAGATACACAATGACACAACACACAGGATTAGACAGAGCTAGTGTCTGGACTCTGCCACCAAAACAAGAATTTACTAGACTGGAGGGGCAGAACCTTGACATTATGACAAAAAAAAAAAAAGGTCATCATATTAAATATTATAAGGCCAACAATTTCCATAATTTTGATAAGTAGCCCAAACTGTCTGTCACCGAATGTAGATTTGTACAACTGTGCACCTCTGTTCACGCAGATCTGCCGATGCGCATTCATGTGGACTGCGGTCAAGTGCACACACGTGACAGTGGTTAAAAAAAAAATGCTGAATCAAAACTTTCTAAAATCCTGAATGAATATTGGAGCTACCTGTACTTTTGCATGCTGGAGGAAGGACGGCACCATGCTGAAGTATTTCTTTTAGACAAGTAATGTCATGTTTTAAAACTATTTTTGTCAATGCAAAGCACTGGATGCAAATTTCACCTAGCCTACTTTACTGAGGTGAAGTTGGTTTTACATTCACATCACATTGGTTCATTTTTGAACAATGACGCGCTCCCTATATTGTTCACCATGCTACTTTAAATATTTGGTCTGAAATAGCATGCAAGTATGGCTTAGTAAAAAGTATAAATCCTGCACGCCGTTGACCAAGCACTAAGCATACAGTAGTTGCTTTAGAACAAAGCATGTGAGAGAGTGTGACCAGTGATCATTGCATGCATGAAATGTTGCACATTATGACAAGTTTTGCTTGCTAACTACATAACTGAAAACGTGCTAGGTATAATACAGTCCAAACTCCACACAGAAACGGCAACTGACCCAGCCGAGGCTCGAACCAGCAACCTTCTTTCTGTGAGGCAATTACGCTACCCACTGTGCCACCGTGAGGCCCATCATATGAACACCCCAAGAAAAATGTTACCAAACTTTTTTCCCTGTATTTAAAACATGGGTTGCAGCTCAGAGCATGCAGACAACGCACTCAGTAACAAAAGCTGTTATCTTCTGTTTAGATTTGAATGCCTAATGTTTGGGAACTCAATACGTGAGACCAAATCATTCTGATGACAGACTTTGGCTCAGGCATTTCAGAATGACTAAGGGTTTGTTTACATGACAATGATGTACTCAAAACAGTGCATTTTCCTTTTTGCATTTTTGAAAGGTTTAAAAAACAAATGACAACATTGTCAAAATGATTCCTGTTCACATGGATGTGTGAAAACGGATAAAAATGTTGTTTTATGCATACAAGGTCAGCATTTGGAGAAATCTCTCTTTAAAGAACCACTGCTCAAATATGGTTCTTGTTTTTGTCGTCAAGTACTTGATGTCGTCATTTTTACAATATTGTTTTTTTAAGTTTACATGAGTACGATAATAGTTTCTTTTTCAAATAATTGCATTTTTAGGCACTTTAAAAATATTGTGGTGTAAACTACAGTATAAGCTCCAAAATGCCTTTTCTTTCTGAAACAGTACTTAAAGGCATACAGTTGTTCTCAAATATTTGCAATTGCGTAGTTTTATCATGTCAAAACAAAATCACCATTTGACTGAACCCCCTCTTTCTATTTTGGAAAAAATTACACTTAGCTGTTTAAAAGGTAGAGGCCAAGTATCTGTTTTATATAAACAGTTGGTGGACAAATCAAGAGTCATTTAATGACAGACTTCAAGCTTGGCAGTCTGACCTGCAGGCTGATATAACTGAGGAAGAGTGGCAAGAATCTTGTTTAATAGCCCAAACTCGGACAACAAGCACTCATTTTAGATTGCTTCAATACAAATGGCTGAGTAGACAGTATATAACTCCAGTTAAGTTACATCATTTTAACCCAAATATCCCTGATACATGCTATAAATGTAAACAAGAGAGGGGAACATTATTTCATTGTATGTGGGAACGTTCAATGGTCAGCTGTTTTTGGGTTAAAATACTGAACATTGTCAAATTGACAAAGTCAAATTATTGGTAAAGCAATTCCTCTCTATCCCAGCTTGTGTATATTGCATATTTGTCCATTGAACTTTGATTTGAACAAACATGAAAGATTGCTGTTAATTCTATGTTTTCTGGAAGCTAAACGCAATTGAGTGCACTTGGAAAAAAGAAGATAGTCCTGGTGTATCTCAGTGGACAAAGGGGGTGACCTCCTGCCTTGCATTAGAAAAGATAACCTATTTTTTTGAAAAACAAAATTCATATATTTTGGTCAATTTGGAAAATGTTCTATGACTTTTTGGAGAATCTAGATGGCGACCCTTTTCTTGAACTGACAGGCAGTGAAAGTATATAGATTAGACAAAATGTTATTGCTGTATTATTTAACATTAATAATGTTGTTTATTTATTTTTTTTTAAAGTGTGTGAAGTAATTTCGAATCTATGTAATTCTTGTTGTATTTTTGTTTTTGTATTATTTCTTTTATTTATTTTTTTACTGTTTTTATTTATTTTATTTTATTTTATTGCTAAAATGAAAAAAATAAGCCTTTGTCAATTTGTATGACAATGTTTAAAATAAAAATTGTTGTTAAAAAAAGGCATAGTTCACCCAAAAACATTCAATTACCCCATAAATTACTCTGCTATTAATGCTATTAGGTCAGCCCAGGAGTTGTCTAGAACATGTATTCGACACCCACAGGAAGTCAATGATTTCAGTTTCTAATAAAACTAGAATTGTTTTTTGTTACAATAAAAACTTTGATATATTGATTAATACGACATGCATCAATCCCCTGGTGATGTATGGGTGAGTTTTAGGATGAATGTATGCACCTTTGGAAGGGTAAACACTATTATACAGCAACTATTAGCCAACACTATCATTCATTTATTAATTCATTTTCTTTTCGGCTTAGTCCCTTTATTAATCTGGGGTCACCACAGCGGAATGAACCGCCAACTTATCCAGCATTTGTTTTACGCAGCAGATGCCCTTCTAGCTGCAACCCATCTCTGGGAAACATCCATACACACTCATTCACATTCATACACTACGCCCAATTCACTCATACCACATGTCTTTGGACTTGTGGGGGAAACTGGAACACCCGGAGGAAACCCAGGCAATCACGGGGAGAGCATGCAAACTCCACACAGAAATGCCAACTGACCCAGCCGAGGCTCGAACCAGCGACCTTCTTGCTGTGAGGTGAGCGTGCTACTCACTACGCCACTGTGGCGCCCCAAGAATATCATACAGAATTGAATTAAAGATACAATGTGTAACTACTCCAACTGTGTTTACCTGACAGGAGAAGGAAAAAAATCACATATACTGAGGATGGTTTGAGGGTGTTTAAATTATGGGCTGACTTTAATTTTTGGTTGAACTTTTCCTTTAAGATGAGTCTAGATTGTCTAGATTTTTACTGAATGAAAGTGTTTCCATCATAGTCTTATTTATTTATTTGTAACACATTAAGATTCTATGCACATATTAATGTCTCCATAAATTTCCGTCCCAAAAAATTTACAATGGTTAAAAAGTTAAAATGTATTCACAAAAATGTAATTGTAAGTATTGTTCATAATTCAAACAAATTTCAATAAAAACAATAAGAAAATATATTTATACAAGGAAAAGGCATTAGAATAAGTAAACAGTGGCAAAAATGTATTAATAGTTTAACTTATCATTTAAAACCTATTTCAAAAATTTGTTCATAATTTAAACTGTTTAAATAATAATTAAAAAAACAATACGGTTCTATCACTACTTTCTAATATTATAGAATTATTTAATGCTGTTTTTGCAGGTTTTATGACTACTTTATGCTTTGATGTAACTAGGAGAAAAGGAATTCAAAAATAAAGTGAAACATAAAATTGCACAAGCTTCAGTAAACAACAGCAACCTTTTTACTATTGGTTTAACTAATCCGTTAAAACGCATGTCTACATGTTATCATAACCCACAATTTTCAAATATACACCTATGCTTAAACATAGCATGCACTCTATAAACAGAACTGGGTAAGGAAATACACCCATATCTAACAGAGCCAGCTGCATTATGTCAACTACTCCAGTCAAACAAACCCAAACACCTGTGCCTCAGTCAATGGCTGCTGAGGATTAACATGAATAACACTGTAATATATGAAATGAGCAGAGCGGGCCTCTTGCTTTGTAGAAAAGGCACATACAAACACGCTCACACACACACACACACACACACACACACACACACACACACACACACGCACGCACACACACACACACACACACTTACAGTACACATATATGGCAGGCACTTTGGACCTCACCAGAATAGCAGATGGAGCCAGGGTTGATTAAAAAGCTCAGCGTGTTTGGTGTCTTGGCTGAAAATCTGAGTTTTTGTGCCCAATTAGTCACCACAGCGAGTTATGTGTGTGTGTGTGTTTTTTTTTTTTTCTTTTCTTGGAGTATTTTAAGATGCAGGACAGTCGTTAACCCCTCTAGGCTTAGCAGAAGCATCTAGCCATTAAAGTGTTGACAACACCAAAATGGTATGTGTATGTGCCAAATTCCCAATGCAAAACATACTGCGCTCATATTTGCAAAACACACTGCGCTCATATAAAACCTTTTCACATTGCAAAACATATACGAAACATGTATAACAAAACATTTCAAACAGTCAATGTGAGGTTTAGCCAAACAGTTTGTTGAAATCGCTAGTTCAAAAGATTCCCAAACCTCCATTATTTATTTGAAAATGCAACGAGTCTGGCAAGTCTTAAACTGTTTTTGAGATATTGGAGCAACAATGAAGCATTATAAAGTGGTTTAATGAAAAGTTCATGATTAATAAATTGTTTTTATTGCCAATTACTTGTGTCTGTTTTCGCCCATGGTCTGTTTTAAGTTCCAAACATTGTCAGAAAATAATCAATGGTGAACAATGGTGGTTCTTTATCTCTGAATCCATTTATTCACAGAGTCAGTCACTTGTATTTTTTCTGAATGGATCAACCATTTTGAATGAGTTAGACAAATTGATGATTCAATGACTCTTCATAAAGATGGTCACATGGATTTGGTCCTGAATGAATCAATCTTATTGAATTAATCAATTGAACGGATCATTTAATGATTCATTCAAAAAGATGGTGATTCAGCTGAAAGGACGATTCAATAACTCAGTCGTAGAGATAATAATTAGTATTGTTCAAAAATGAATCAACATTTTTGAATGAATCAGATGAATGGGTGATTTAATGACTTGGTTACAAAGATGGTTGCTAATACTGATCCTCAATTAATCTGTTTTTTTAATATATAAATTAATTAAATGGGTAATTCAATGGGGAAAAAATGGTTACCTATATTGTTCCTGAACGAGTCAACCTTTTTGAATTAATCAGTTGAATTGCTCATTCAATGACTCATTCATAAAGATGGTTTCCTGAATGTTCCTGAATGAATTAACGTTTTTGAATGGATTCAGCTGAATCAGAATCAGAATCAGAATCAGAATCAGTTTTATTGCCAAGTGTGCTTCACACACACAGGGAATTTGCTTTGGCTACAGAAGCTTCCAGTGTACATAAAGTGACAAGTGACAACACAGAATAAATATTATAAAAGACAATAGACATTAAACAGAGATGATTCAATAAAAGATATGCAGTCCAACGATCTGGATGTTGAAATGTATGTACAGATTTGTTATAAATATACAGGTTATAAGGTGCTGTGTGCAAAAGAGTAAGTATTGCATTATATATTGTTATAAGGTGCTGTGTACAAATGCGTAAGGAAAAGTATTGCATCGTATATTATTATTAGGTGCTGTGTACAAGTGCGTGTGAGAAAGTATTGCATATTTATTGCACAATAGGAGAAATATTAACTGTTCATG
Source organism: Danio albolineatus (assembly GCA_903798035.1). Lineage (NCBI taxonomy): Eukaryota > Metazoa > Chordata > Actinopteri > Cypriniformes > Danionidae > Danio > Danio albolineatus. Next base: position 128,163 of record CAIGQQ010000480.1, read on the forward strand.
AGGTAGATGGCCTGAGGAAAGAAACTTTTCTTGTGTCTGGCAGTTTTTGTGCTCGGTGTTCTGTAGCGCCGGCCAGACGGTAACAGTTCAAACAGGAAGTGTGCTGGGTGCGAGGCGTCCAGGGTGAATGGATGATTCAATAACTCATTCATTGAAATAAATTGCGTTGTTCAAAAATGAATCAACATTTTGGAATGAATTAGCTGAATGGGTGAATCTATGACTTGGTTATAAAGATGATTGCTTGAACTGATCCTCAATGAATCCACGTTTTGAATAAATTAGTTGAATGGATGATTCAATGAAAAATGGTCATTGATATTGTTCCTGAACGAAAATTTTCTAGAATAAATAAGTTAAATTGATCATTCAATGACTCAGTCATAAATATTCTATGTTCCTCTAAATATATATATATATATCTGAATTAATAAATCCTTCCGAATGATTAGGCTAAATGAATGATTTAACAACTCATTCATAGAGATGAGTCACTAGCATTGTTCAAAAATGAATCAACCCTTTGGAATGAATCAATTGAATGGATGATTCAATTACTCGTAAATGAAGAAAGTCAATAAAATTCATCCTGAATAAATCAACTTTTAAAAAAATCAATTAGATGAATGAATGATTGCTTATAAAGACAGTCACTAGAACTATTTCTCAACAAATCAACCTTTTGGAATAAATCAGCTGAATTGATGATTCAATCAATTGAGGATCAGTGCACGCAAAATTCAGCTTGCGAGCACTGATCTTCAATGAATCACTTTTTTGAATGATCCAGCTACAGTAAATGGATGATTTAATGACTCATTCATAGAGAGGAACACATAGTTAATTAATCAATCTACTTTAGTAAATTGAATTAAAGTAAATGAATCAATTCAATCGATGATTCAATGACTTTTGATAAAGATGGTCTATTGCAATGTTTTTGAATCAACCTTTACATTTCACACCACAATGTGATGTAAGCCCCCTTGCTTAAAATGCAATGGCCCCTTTCATACAGATAGACCTTTCTGGAACATTACCAGCAATTTTCAGGAAAGGGATCATGTGTGAACAGGCTTATTAAGAATACCATAAAATTTGTTCAGGCAATTTTCCGCAAAGAGAAGTTGTAACATTAGCGGTAATTTGCCGGAATGCTGCTCTGTGTGAATACAGAAAGAAAATTGCTGGAAAAAGCGCATTCACAATTACAACGTGCTGACGTGAAACATCTACTCTAGCCAATCAGAACATTCAGATGCATTCACATCTGTGCTGTTCATGTAAATAAAAGCCTTTGAATATTTTTTCCTAATCCCATTTAGCTGCTAGATGTCAGATAATGTTTCTATGTTTCTTCTTAGTGCCAACTGTGTAAATAATTATTGATAAAAGGGTTATCATAAAACGCTGTTTGTTTACCTTGAAGCTGTTTCAGTTGCTTGACAGGTGTGCACATGAAGCAGCCGGTGAAAGCTAGCAAACACACATATTATGTACATTATTACATGCGAAAGTGTTCCTCCATCGGTTTTCATTGAAGTTGTTCACAATACTTATCAATCCACAGAATTTGTAATGTTACACGCTTCTGGCTTAAGATATCTCTGGGACAAAGCAGCTGTATGTAAAGCTTTAAATAAAAGTGAAACCATCAACAAAAGCTGGACCCCTTCTATGTTTACAAATACAAGCATGGTCGTTTAGAAGTCATTTCTGGTTAATGATTTTAATAATTTTCTGGCAATTTGGAATGGATATAATGTAAATGGTCTTTTCCAGAAAAAAAAAAAAAAAAAAAAAACTAAAACATTCTTGCCTGTGTGAACAGTGCTTTTTTGAACTTACCGTTAAAGTCATTCCAGTAATTTTCCGGATATTTACTGCCACTGCTGTATTCAGACTTGTGTATGATACCCTTAAAAATACTCATATGGCCTCAAAGGGGACACTAGAGGCTGTAGTCTTTGCTAGTGTGTCTACCTTGGATGGATTGAATCTTGTGCAAAACAAGTAAAATCCGCAGGGTTCCATGAACACAGCAATCTTAGAACATTGCTTAACCAGATATACAAAAAAGAGTTACTGTTTTATAAAGTTGCATTATTTTTAATACTTTAAAAATGAGCTTGAAACTTTCAACAGGAAAAAAAAAAAATCAAAGACTGAAATCAACCCACTTTGAGTTGTGTATCAAAGTGCTGTTTGGTAGAGTGTGTTGCTGTAGACCTGTAAAGGACCACTGTTTTTGTAAGAAGATATATGTATTAGACAGCAGCAGGGCACTCCCTTGTGTATCTGTCCTGAAGACTATTCCAGGCCAGAACATATGAGCATGTGGGGGAAAACTGGCCTCAAATACAGCTGAATGTCCATAGAGGCATTTACCTGTATGATCTCTCCACCATACTGTAGATCTTTGAGACATACAAAAGCCATTCTAGACCTTCTAGCTGAGAAATACATTAAACAGATAAATGCCAGGATGCTCTTTGAAAAGTTTCATATAGCAAATCATGATTTGGAGTACAGATATTGACAAGTCAATGACTGAGCTCAGTGCAGCATTTATTTATGCATTTATCTTTTCAAGCTGCATTTTTTTATTCCAGTATCGACTTCACAGAATGCCACCTCACACAGACCCACAATGAAAGCCCACCTTTTTTAAGAACTCCATGAAATGTATTTTATTTATTAAGTGTTGTGAAAAAATAAACAAAAAAAGGACTGCAACTATAATAATATAATAATTTTGGACTTAACTAGCAGTGCAAGCGGCATTATTATGTATGTCACTTATTTGGCAACAAAAACGCAATAGCAAAGCAAAATGTAGACCTGTAAGTATTACATTATTATATTAGATATCATATATCTAAATAACAACACAAGCAAGAAAGCAGTTTTGCTGAATATCAGCACTGCAAATGCGATATTTTTTATTTGCTCAGTACCATGAGATATTTTCATTTTAACTGCACTGTTCCAGCCTCATCACGTTTCATCTCACCACAGTAAACTAATCACAAAGCACAACAGCTTATCTACATTATTTAGCAAAGCTGACATGGAAAATGGTGTGCTTCATCTATGTGTCCTTTGATATTAACCATAAAAGCTCACTACTTGAGAAAGAGGATAAAAAGAGGGCAAGAAAGAGTCAAAAGCAGGAAATGTAGCTATAGCATCTGCAGATTTGGCATTTTTGAGAAAAACAACAACTGCACAACTTATATACCACTGTATGGGCCATTAATTTTTTTAAGACATGGTTAGCTGAAAAACAGCTCATTATTGACCTCAAACACTCTAAGAAATCACAAACAATGTGAAAAATGTGCTACACAACTTTTATGGCTCCATTTGGACCAGTATGTGCAAACTGTATGGTATCATTAGAGTCTTCGAGCAGCACTGAATCCCCATATTAACTAACACCATCTTAAAGCCACTCATGGATTTTAATGCAAGACCCAGAGTTCGTGTAAGCAAACAACAATTTTAAAGGAGCTGTCAAACAAATCAGATGATCCAGTAAAGACAATACAGCACACAACCCTCCAATTTCATCTGAAGACCAAACTGCACTTAATCCTAAAAATCTAATAGGTTTGTTAAATTAAGTATACAACATTCAAATACACTTTGGATGAAGAAAGAAAGAGGGTAATCGTGAGCTTAAGCCAGACATTTCATACCAAAGCAAGAAAAACCACAAAAACAGCACAAAATAGCATTTCATGAGGAAGCAGTGAACCACAAATATCCACTGAAAGTCAATCCGGAGAATTTGAAGAGGGGTACTTTGTATGAAGGCCCTGGTGACCCGCTTTGCCCATTTTTTCCACTGAAAGAATGTCATAGCAAGATTCCAAGAGGAGGTTTTCTGCTAACAACAATATTTGGTACATCGGTGTACCTCTGGGTGTAATTCAGCTTTCCAACATGCTTCCAAGATTGCACAATGAAGCTCGGACACGGTCATTCTACATGAACCACATTATCAGGGCCACTATGCATAAATAGCTATTACATGCAAGATCGTTGTTGAACCCAGGTTTGTCTCTAAATTGTTTGGCCTTATACAATTAAAGAAATAATTAAAAATGCTGATTTTAAAATGCTGATAGGCACACACTTTTTTAGTCTTCTTAAAGTCATAGACCACCCATAGAAAGCCGAAAACACTGGAGTGCAGCTAAGGATGAAGAGGAAACCATTCCAGTAAAACAATAACACACAAGTCTTTATCATCAAATAATTATTTCACTGGATGTACAATAAATGACAATGCACAGATAAATGTGATCAATTGTCCCAAGAACAATCTCTCACAGAAGATCATCAATGTATTAAATAGATTTTGAAATAAATTGAATAATGAATGAATGTGTGTGTATGTGTGTTTCAGAGATGCTAAGAATGAACTTAAACACACATATACACCAAGCTTGATTTTAACTTGATTTAAGCGATGTACAACAGGGAACCTGTAAAATGTTCCTTCTTGGCTCAAGGTTCCCTTTTAGTGGGTGTGTAACGACACCAAGCATGTCATGATTTTGCCAAGAACGATGTGACCTTGGATTAACATCTACGCTGATCCTGCACATCATTTTTGTTTGAATATGTAATTCAACTTATTCCCTACCCCTAAACCCAACCATACTGTAAATTATTCCTAAAATCAGAGGGAATAATAGTTGGATAACAATCATGTAAGTGCATAAATCTAACCTAATTTAACATAAACTGTAAACATAAAACTTAATTCTGATTGGCTGATTGGAATGTTGTTCCAGGCTCAACATAGATATTAATCCAGGAACATGTCCTACTTGGTGAAATCAGGTTGGCACAACAGCAATGTCCCCTCTTAGATAGGTGGGCAAGTCCACACACAAACACACATGCTTAAATAATTGTAATTTATTGGTATACAGTAATAATTGGTAACCAGCGACCTTCTGTGGCAAATATGCTAACCACTTAGCTACCATGCTGTCCAGAATGTAATTAAATAGATTTTTTTCTCTGCTTTTTATTATATTATTTTTTTATTATATTACACATTCTTAGGCAGGATAAGTTCATTAGAATGAATGATCAACACTTATTTTCTAAAAAAAAAAAAAAAAAACTTGATTACAAGTCAAGTTTAGTAATTGAACTACAATATGCGGACAGCTTTAAAGCTAACACTCACTGAACTAAAACTTTTGATTTCATGGGGTCTTGCCCAGTGAGGAAGAGCCCTTGTTGAACGAAGACATTTCTTAGCTGAAACAGTGTTTTAACACACTTCAATATGACTATTGAGGATCTCTTGATGTGCATCAGCAGATTGACCAGATTACTGATTATTAGAATCAATTAGAAACAAAAAAAAAATCCAAACAGTAGCTTTGTGCTCCTTACACACATAAAACTAAAGAAACTCTAAAACAAATGGCCCAATGTTTTTATTTTCTGGCATCCAGTGAACCAGAATAACCAAAAACACCAATCCTCATGGCGCTCACTTATTCCTGCAGGGAGACAGAGAGAAAAAAATACTTTATGAGGGAAAAAGACAAGCCTGTCTAAAGTATGTGGAAAGGATTTAACCATAAAACACATTCAATGCCATTTCTGCGGTCCTGAGAGTGACATGCTGGAGATTAACATTTCAGTTGTAAGTCTGACAAAGCAGGGGGCGACTTTCCCACAAAAGAGATGTGTTTATTTTTCCAGATCATACTCCTTTTTTTTTACTGAAATGTTTATGGAAAATGTTTTATTTTTTCATTTTATTATATATTTAAAGGTAGTTTATTCATGTGATGGAATAGCTGAATTGTAAGTATCATTATAGTAGCCTTCAGTGTTACATGACCATTCAGAAATCATTCTAATTTGCTGATTCTGCAATACACACACACACACACACACACACAAAAAAAATATCACTCACACTTTCCTTCACCTTAGTCCCTGCTTTTTCAGAACATAACATTTAACATGAACCATTGACTCAAAACATATTTTGTATTAACACCACCAGATCTTTTGATATTTTTGATGCAATGATACTGCCTATTTGATAAATTTTATGAATTATTGCTAAATATTACTAATTATATTTATGTGTACAGTGGGGCAAAATAAGTATTGAACACGTCACCATTTTTTCTCAGGATACATATTTCTAAATGTGCTGTTGACTTTGGTAACAACCAAAGAAATCCATATATGCACAGAAACAAACTAATTAGTTTACAATTTAAGTTGTGTGTAGTAAAATGAAACGACACAAGGTAAAACTATTGAACTCATGAAGAAAGGGGGGTGTAGAAAGAGAGTGAAAGCCCAGACAGTAGCATCAGTAGTTTTTCAGCAACCCTCTGCCCTTCCATTGTAAATTAATATTAGCTGCTTTAGGTCAACATCTGCATTATCAGGATGATGAAGATGAAACTAGGGTGGACATTTCAGCAAGACAATGATCCAAAACAGCCAAGGAATCTCTCAAATGGATTCAAAGAAAATCAAGCTGTAGAATGGCCCAGTCAATCACCTGACTTGAATCTAATAGAAAATACAAAATAAAGATCAGATTTGATAGACGAGTCTGTAAAATAATAATAATAATTTTTTTTTAAAAAAATCACACCAAAGCAAAGCATGACTTCATTCTCCACATGAGAGTCGTCTTTAAGCTGCCATCAACAAAAAAAAAAAAAAAAAACTTTTGTACAAATGATTAGATACATTGGCGCCACGGTGGCCTAGTGGGTAGCACGTTCGCCTCACAGCAAGAAGGTCGCTGGTTCGATCCCCGGCTGGGCCAGTTGGCATTTCTGTGTGGAGTTTGCATGTTCTCCCCGTGGTTGCGTGGGTTTCCTCCGGGTGATCCGGTTTCCCCCACAATCCAAAGACATGCGGTACAGGTGAATTGGGTAAGCTAAATTGTCCGTAGTATATGTGTGCGAATGAGAATGTATGGATGTGTTTCCCAGAGATGGGTTGTGGCTGGAAGGGCATCCGCTGCTTAAAACAAATGCTGGATAAGTTGGCGGTTCATTCCGCTGTGGCGACCCCGGATTAATAAAGGGACTAAGCCGAAAGGAAAATGAATGAATGAATGAATTATTAGATACATTGGGGCACCACGGTGGCCTAGTGGTTAGCACGTTCGCCTCACAGCAAGAAGGTCGCTGGTTCGATCCCCGGCTGGGCCAGTTGGCATTTCTGTGTGGAGTTTGCATGTTCTCCCCGTGGTTGCGTGGGTTTCCTCCGGGTGCTCCGGTTTCCCCCACAGTCCAAAGACATGCGGTACAGGTGAATTGGGTAGGCTAAATTGTCCATAGTGTATGTGTGTGAATGAGAATGTATGGATGTGTTTCCCAGAGATGGGTTGTGGCTGGAAGGGCATCCGCTGCGTAAAACTAATGCCGGATAAGTTGGCGGTTCATTACGCTGTGGCGACCCCGGATTAATAAAGGGACTAAGCCGAAAAGAAAATGAATGAATGAATAAATTAATTAATTAATTAATTAATTAATGATTAGATACATTTCAGTACACAAAAAACAACAACAAAAAAACAAAACAAAAACAAGCTGACTCAACTTAAATTTAAGGCAACAAACTTCAGGACATTTCTGAGTTAACTGAACTTTCAACCCAATTACTGCACTTGACTTTATTTAAGTTTATCATTCATTCATTTTCTTTTCGGCTTAGTCCCTTTATTAATCCGGGGTCGCCACAGCGGAATGAACCGCCAACTTATCCGGCATTTGTTTTACGCAGCGGATGCCCTTCCAGCCACAACCCATCTCTGGGAAACACATCCATACATTCTCATTCGCACACATACACTATGGACAATTTAGCTTACCCAATTCACCTGTACCGCATGTCTTTGGACTGTGGGGGAAACCGGAGCACCCGGAGGAAACCCACGCAACCACGGGGAGAACATGCAAACTCCACACAGAAATGCCAACTGGCCCAACCGGGACCTGCCCCAACCGGGGATCGAACCAGCGACCTTCTTGCTGTGAGGCGAACGTGCTACTCACGCGCCACCGTGGCGCCCTTATTTAAGTTTAGTAAACTCAAAAATGTCCTGAAGTTTGTTGCCTTCAAATTTTAAGTTGAGTCAATTTTTATTTTATTTTTTTTACAGTGTAGTTCAGCACTTTCTCCTTGTGTCATCCTGTTGTTATTTCACATAAATAATTTTTCAGATTTTTTTGTTTTGTTTTGTTTATTTTTTTATGTTTGTACCGTTTTTTTTTTTTTTTTTTTTTACCAAATCCATGTCAACAGCTGCCTTAAAAATAGCAATAAAGCATTGCGGAATAAAGCATTGCGTGTTACTTACAATACTTATTTCCCCCACTGTATGTGTACTGTATGTGTGTGTATCTAGACCACAAAATCAGTAATAAGTGTTTTTCAATAATTTCTGGAAATCAAATTTTATACAACATAATAACAGGTACAAGGACTGGGAAACATTTTACTGAAATGTATAACTAGAACATCTAAAGGTTCAAAAAAAAAAATACTCAGAAATTAAGTGCTTAGTATTTCACAGTACTATTTAAAACTAAGTTACTGTAGATATATTTACACTAGGACATTTACAAAATGTCTTCATGGAACATGATCTTTACTTAACACAGATATAAAGGACACTCCATATATGTGGGATGTAAAATTGTAATGATTTTTTTTTTTTTTTTTTGCATTAAAAAACTATTTCGAACCAAAAATTGTATTTTTGATTATTGCCAGAAATACATCCTTGCAACAAAGACTGGTCCAGAATCATGGTCACACACACACATTAATTTTCTTCAGCTTAGTCCCTTGTTTATCAGGGGTCACCACAGCGGAATGAGCCGCCAACTATTCCAGCATATGTTTTACAAATCAGATGCCCTTTCAGCTGCAACCCAGTAATGGGAATCATCCATAAACTCTCACAGTCACACGTACACTCTTACACTTTGCCCAATTTAGTTTATTCAATTCAATGGGGGAAACCGAAGCACCCAGAAAAAACCCACACAAACATGAGGAGAACATGCAAACTTCACACAGAAATGCCAACTGATCCAGCCGGGATACGAACCAGTGACCTTCTTGCTGTAAGGAGAATGTGCTACCCACTGAGCCATCGTGCCACCTATGTTAGATATTTTTTGACATGATTTTTTACTGCAAATGATTGAATAAATAGTGAAAAATGTTTCTTTCTGACCTTTTCGTCATGTGTTGAAGTAGTTCTGTAGAAGAGTGGAAACATTTCTGCCTGCTTCACATGTGAAGTGTGAATATTTGCAGTCGTTATGTGATAGTTCTTGCAAAATCAAAGTTCTGAGAGGCTGGCTTGTTTATTTAGCAGTGTTAGTGATGTACCGCTAACAGTACAGTAATTAAATGATCAGTTTGGCTCAAAGATGGAGAAGCTATCAACACATGCCGATAAAATCACATCACCATTGCCCTTATTGTCTTTCACATCTCCCATTCAATTTCAACACTGCACACAAAAACAACTCAAATCGCAACCCTAATTTGGCAAAAACACACAAACTCAAACATACATTTCAACACAACATTCCGATCAAATCACAAACATACACACTCAACAGAAAGTTTACTTTGCTTATACAATTGTTTCAAAGTAAACTAAATGATGTTTGAGTTCAACGCTACACATCCATTACTTCGGTTACTGCACCTCAGGGCAGGTTTGAAAAAATATTTTCGCACAAAATGTATTCCCGTTAATCCATGCTGACACACGTGCACATATGCTACCGGCTACAGGGTGAAGAGTGTCTGGGGACAGGTTAGCATTTGTGAACACGCTCACACACACTTGGCTTGAGTGCGGCTGGTGTCAGGGGACGATCTTTAAGTTGTGCGCAGCTGTGCGAGGTTCAAGAGGGTCTGCTGCTACGGGATGGAGATGTCAGCTGCAATAAAATGAATCATGGAATTGTAGAAGGAATATAAATCTAGGCGGGTCATTCCCAATGACCCTACAATACGTGCTGTTCCATCTTATATTAAAACTTCTCATTGCGCTGGAAAAGTTGACACACAGAGAGTCACGCACACTTGATTTATATGAATGCTACTATTTATATCTGCATACGACAAGTGTGACTTGGAATGTCTGTGTGAGACTTGTAAAGCTGATTGCAAAAGAAATTGGGACATTTCATAAGATTCAAGAATCACATGTTGATTCTCTGTGACTTTTATATAATTGAAGTAAACAAGTAGAGAGTAATGGTTTACCGTTTTTTTGCAATGTTTTGCTTGTTGCCCATGGCGTAAAACAAACAGAAACTTGAGAGGTCTGTGGTGCCAATGACGTGACTAAAAATAATGAATGAGCACTTCACCCTGATCTCACAAGGAAATGTAACTGTTTTACGTTTTGGTAGTTTAGTAGCTAATTTAAAAAAAAAAAATTACGAGTTCAGTCAAGCGAAAATGTACAATTTTGAAAGGGAGGTATGGATCCCAACCCCACCCCTAAACCCAACTGTTGTTGGGGATAAGCAAATCGTCCTAAACTGTACGAATGAAACTGTACGAATTCATTAGCCACTAAATCAAAAAGTTTGCCATGACGACACTGTTCTGCTGAAAAAAAGGAGACTAAGGGGCCGATCACACCGAACGCGCTTTTCTAACGTTCCAAAAATGCAAGGTGCTTTTTTTGTCACTATGTCACCTTGGAATTATAAGGTTCTCTCTGCATTCTGAATGATTTTGAGATATTGAGCTTCGAAGTTTTTGCAATCCATAGCAAACAGTACTTGTGTAACATTAGTTTTTAAAATAAAAAGTCTTAAAATATAAAAAACTTGAAAAAAAAAATCCCATAATGTAAATAAGCTGTCAATTAATAAGAATGTCAATAACTCAATTTTGACAAAAATGTCAGATACAACCTTATAATTCTGAGGTGACGACTAGGCAACGACTGAATCAGCTACATATTGTGCGTGAGTGTTGCTGCTGATATTGTTATAATTGTAATATTTAATAATATTTTGATATTCAAGTTTTGTAAAGTAACACAGCTCTGGATAACCCAAAACAGTGACCACTAGTCTTTCCTCCATCTTTAAAAGTGTCCATTGTAGTCTTGACAACACAAACAATGCTAACATCTCAATGGAAACCCAGCCTCTGCTTTCATTTGATTGTAGAACGTAAATGACGGAACTGACGTAACACGCTTTTTCCACTCAGAGTTGACTTTTTTTTTTTAACTGCGAGCATACAGTGCACAACAGCAAAAATGTGAGGCATGCAGGGGTGCATAAGCAGTGCGTAAAACGCTCGTGGCCTTTAGGAAACCATTCAAAAGATGCACCTCTCAACTCAAAAAGTGTGTTCGTTGTGAATGGCTCCTTAAATTTGGTCCAAAAGATATAAAATTCATTCATTCATTTTCTTTTTGGCTTAGTCCCTTTACTCCAAACTCCACACAAAAATGCCAACTGACCCAGCCAAGGCTCGAACTAGTGACCTTCTAGATGTGAGGCGATCGTGCTACCCACTACGCCACTGTGGCGCCTCTAGATATAAAATAACTGACATTATTTTTTTATTATAAAATAATGTTATAACTATAACAACTTGTTACAACTAGTGGGGTAACAAATCTCCTGATTCAGATCACAATGTTTTCATAGTTACGATCAGACCCCTTTTTGGATCAGTCAAAAAGGGGAGGAGACAAATGTAATTTGCTTTGCATTTTTTACAAAAAACAGTACTGCAAGAAATTTTAGATTTTAACAAACAGAACTTAACCCTGCAAGACCTGAAATATCACAAAATAGGTAATTTCTACTTTTCTGGAATTGAGATGTTTATTAAACCATCTAGCAAATTGTTTTCTCTTTGTTTTACCTGATATACCTATTGTATATCAAATCATATACAGCAGGTTGTGAAACAGTATTGATCAGCTTGATATTATATACAGTAGGTCTTAGAAATGTGTGTATCATGTATTATTCGTTCTGGTTTATAGGGTTAGAACCTGTAATTTTATTAGAAATGAAATGAAGAAATAATCTGCAGAATAAAAATAAATTGTAAAATAATGAGTACTGTGAAAAATTCACTGTTTCTGTTGCTGATAATGCTAATTGTAGAAATCCAACATTATAATTTGTACAACCCATATTTATTTTTAGTCTCATCTTCAATAAATGATTCAGTTATTCACTCATAAAACTTCATGTTTCATTGCTATGGATCATTTTTGAAGAATTATTCAGTGGAATATGTTTGATGGCTGGTTGTAAAATAATGTAATTGCTGCCTACAACTTTCATTTTTGAGTGTCGTTAAATGCATATGATGGTGATTTTAATCTTTACCATAAACATCAGTGGATTTATCTAAACTATAAACTGTTATCCAAGTACTTCTGGGTTATTTAACTGTTTGTAACTTCATAACTAACTCAAAAGATTAAAGGCTGAATCTATTTCTTCATTTTTCCGTTTTCAGATTTGAATGCAGTGATTCGAAGGATTAATAAACATGTGCAAATCACCATAATTTTTTATGAATGTTGTGTGGGTGTTGAGATCCTGTTTTTTAAATGATTAATCGTGCAGCTTACACTGAATGCATTGATGCAGGCTAAACAAGTAGTGACAGAAAACACCTTTAAGAAACCCACCACATCCCAAATAACCTATCACAACTTCTTCCGTCATCATCATATTTTACAGGAAAGCCTAAATCTGATCTACTCATCTAATGTATGAACAGCGCAATATACATTAAGTGGTGAAAAAAAGATATGACTAAATGTTGTCACAAAGATAAAAACTAACCAGCATTCTTTTTTTTTATACAATAATTTGCTCCATTATACTGTTCATTCACTAGATGAGCAAATCAGAGCATGGTTTTCAGTCAAGTTACCAATTTCGCTGACAAAATTAATACTGGTAATGGCAAACGTTTTTTTTTTTTAATAGTTATTTTCTTTACATGTATTTCTAAACTATTTTGATGAACACTTAAAACAGTTGGGAGTGGGACAATGCAAAATAAATGTGAAAAAGCCTTTCCCTCTTTTCCAGCAAAGCATCTTTTTGTGCCAAAAGACATGAGAAAATTGACTCACAAATACAATAAAATACATTTCTCAATCCCCAATTGCTTAAAGTTTAAAGTGAAATGTCTGTTAAACATCAAATGCATTTTAATGTCAATTGTGAGTTTGGAAAGCATCCCAACTTTTTTGGCATTGCAACTGTTGAATTGTAAAGTCAAGAATAGATGCATGTTTGTGTGGACAAGAAAGATGCAGGTTTGCTGAAAGTGGACAAACTTGAACAGATTTTTTCTCCATACCTTGCAGCTGTGTAAAGAAAATGTTGATTGACACTGAACTGGCTGCTGTACTTTGTGGTTGGAAAACACCACTGCTGCCATGCACCAGAGAGATAAGAAAACCAGATGGCCAACTTTGAAAACAGAGGAAGATGGCAAAGTCATATCTACAGAAAACAGTGCAGAACAGCTGCTGACAAGGTCAGCTAATATCCAAAGAATATATATTTCAAAATATGAAAATAAAATATCAAAATATAGATGTACTTCACTACTTTAATGACATCAAATGATTCTTGTTTTAAATTTGCATAAATTTATTTAACACTTTGGAGCAATTGTGTGTCTTATCAATTTAATACACAAACAAAAGAAGTCACACATAGTCACACTTTCCCAGTGTGACTTTTACCAATAATTTCCCTTAAAAGTTATGCCTTTTCAAACGAATAAGAGTGAAAGTTTTGGCTAACAAAAGAAACAGACGTGGGTTCAGTCTAAGGTGCTGATCATACAAGCATGTGTTCAATTTAAAAATACATACATTTTGTTAAGGTTATATCCACATTACTCCAAATACTATAAAGCCAAAGATCCAAAGATTTTTAGAAACACTGGCATTTCATTTCAGGCCATACATATATTTATACAACAGTTCTGTCTGGTTCTTGAATCTGATTGGCAGATAGCCATGCAATGTTCTGCAAATAACAGCACTTGTACGCCTCTTCACCTTTCACCCTTGTGTATTACTCCGCCCACATACAGCGAAAAGCAGAGGACACTCTGACAAATTATACTGTCCAGCAGCAGCAATATGTCTTTGTGAGGCTTTTTAATTAGGAATGTAGTTATTTAGATTGCAACTATACAGTTTATTTTTAAGGATAATGCCTGTTTTAAAACATTTATAATTTCAGAGCATCAGATTCAGTGCATCAGCCACGATCAGCCTGTCAGAGCAGACCAAATATAGTGACTGTTAACGTTCCGCCACAAAATGATGACAGATCATATAGTAAGTCCTTAGAGTGTTAAAAACAGCATTTTCTCAGCATAAGTTTCAATCTACAGCTGAACAAATCATTTTAAATCAGGTAAGTGACATTCTGAGTCCATCTCTCTCTCTTTGTATTTTGTAGTGCTGAATTTATACCATAGAAACTGGTAATGATTGTGTTGCTCTGGCTATTTCTGGGTTAATTATTGTGAAATCCTGATTGCAACAGAGAAATACTGGGATATATCTGTAGATTGATGGCATTTCATGCCATTTAACATTAAACTCTTAAAATGTGATAAAAAATGACCTGTTTTGTCCTGATATTAGACATTACGCTAGAGATCCATTCAAATACTAGTTCTAAAGGGACGTTTGTGAACTGGCAACGATTTCTGCTGTTCTGACCGCCAGCTGCAGATGTAAATGATTGAAGGAAGAAAGTAGTTACTCATACAAAAAAAATACAAAAAAAAAAAAAACGCGTTTGATTGTCTTTTTTATAGACATTATTAAGCTGTCGAGGCACCACGGTGGCGTAGTGAGTAGCACTTTCGCCTCACAAGAAGGTCGCTGGTTCGAGTTCCGGCTGGGTCAGTTGGCATTTCTGGGTGGAGTTTGCATGTTCTCCCCGTGGTTGCGTGGGTTTCCTCCGGGTGCTCCGGTTTCCCCCACAAGTCCAAAGACATGTGGTATAGGTGAATTGGGTAGGCTAAATTGTCCATGGTGTATGAGTGGGAATGTGTGTGTATGGATGTTTCCCAGAGACGGGTTGCGGCTGGAAGGGCATTTGCTGCGTAAAAAATTTGCTGGATAAGTTGGCGGTTCATTCCGCTGTGGCGACCCCGGATTAATAAAGGGACTAAGCCGACAAGAAAATTAATGAATGATTATACTGTCGAACTGTTGTATAAAAGCAATATCACAATTGTAGCAGTGCGACTGTATGTGACATACCGTCAGATGGTTTTACTTGCTCACTTGCAGCAGTCTTGGGGTTGCCAGTTATGCATTCTGGGAGCAATATCCTATCAATATTTGTTCAATTATTATTCAATTGTTTATCAATAACTAAACAATTCAGCTTTCATGTTGTATTCATAATAAATATTTTTTTGTTGTTGGCTGTGTTATGTTACAAAAGTACCCTATCCACTTTCCCCCCAAACGCGAACCTGGCAACACAGTCCACAATAACTTTCTGACTGGTCTTCTGGCCTATTGCATATTATTCCCTCTCATATAAACATAAGACAACTGCTAAAAGGCAACTACAGATTCCTAAATGAGAGTGAGAAGAAAGACTGGGGATAGGAAGACTTAACATGCTATGATAAACGGTTGGCATCTCCCCACTAGCGTTAATTATTTGAATGTGCATTTTATGACTGAAGAGGAGCTTGTTGCATGTCCCAGTGCTCTTATACCTGTTGCCTCTACCATAAATAGTGTAAGTATCTCTCAGTGACCCAGAGAGTGTCTCGTTTCACTCATTCCCTTGCCCTCCTTTACTTTCACTCGCTCAGTCTTCCTCTCACCTCTTGACCTGACCACAGGAAATTCTTCACCTACCAGCTGATCAGCCATTAGGCAGATTTTATGATGTATCGGGGTAAAACATATCAATCTTCAAAGGGCGCGAAGAGGAAATGGAAGGAAAAGGAGTGAGTGAAAGCATGTTGGATGTGGAAAAATCCTGCCTCAAGGAGCTCTGCGTGCTGTTTGTTGTTTTTGGCGACTTCGAGTGAAAACTATTCAGAGGAGAAGGTGCAGAATAAGTGAGAGTGAGAACACAGCAAGTTTTTTGGCTTCCTTCAAATTAGATGTTGTATATATTAACACAACTGCAAATTAACTTACTGTGAGTGAACAAACTCTTATAAAAGAAAAAATTATATACTTTAAGACTCAGTAACACTTTAGTTTAAGAATGAATTCTTACTATTAACAAGTGGCTTATCACCTGCCAGTTATCTTATTGTACACCCCAAATTCTACCCAATACCTAAACCTAATTACTACCTTAATAAACAGCAAACTAAAGGATTATTGAAGCAAAGTCATGGTTTATTAATGAAGAGAACTGTATGTTGACATAAATTGTAACCATGAAGCCAGTGTCACATTCAATTCAATTCATCTTTATTTCTATAGCACTTTTACAATGTAGAGTGTGTCATAGCAGCGTCACATAGATGAATTTCTAGTAAATTGAAACTGCTTTAGTGCAGTTTTCACAGTTAAAGTTCAGTTCAGTGTATGGGGATCCTCCAATAAGCTGATACAGAGTACCGATTCCTTGTCATTGTGATCAGCCCAGTAATTGTGTCAACAAATATGGGAGACTGGGGAGAGTGTTGTAACATGGGTTTAGTTCATTTTTTAGCACCCAAAACTAGAAATGTCATAATTTACCCAGCCTTAACTTGTTCCAAACATGCACGACTTTCTTTAGTTAAACACAAAATAAAAAAAATAAAAATAAAACAAGCTGGAAACCTGTAACCCTTGACATCCATATTATTTGTTTTTTTTTACTAAGTCAGGTTGTCAGCTTACAGGTTGTCAGCTTTCTTCAAAAAATCTTTTTTTGTTTTCAACAGAATTTCAACAGTAATTTTTCATTTTGGGTGAACTATACCTTTAATAAAAAAAAAAATCACCAACTAGTTCACTTTGTTCTTTAATAAAGGTTTTGTATAAGCAGAACAGTGTGGATATTAGTTCGCCAAATTAAAATAACTTTAACTCTGTATTCTGGCTTAATCGCTGACTGTGAACAACATAAGTGTGTTCAGTCCTAACCTGATGCACAGCTATCATGTTGTAAATGTCATAATGGTTTAATGATGCAGCTATCTAAAAAATAGCTTTTTTTTTTTTTTTTGTCATAGAGATCACATATGAGGTCGCGTTAAGTGAAGTTTTTTGATAAATCTGGTAAAGGTAGATTTGCCATAAGATTTGTTATATAACCTTTTAATAATGATAAAAAAGCACAACATATGTTTCTTTATTTAAAAAAGATAAAAACCCATTGAGATCAAGATCTCATTTACAAGGGTGACCTGGCCAAGAGGTCTGCAACACACGACTTATGAAAAAAATAAAATAAAATAAAATAAAAATAGTAATAATAATGATGGTATTAATAATAGTAATAATAATAGTAAAAAAAACGAATTAAGATAATATAAAAATGCAGTTTAGTTTTTCAGCTATGTTACAATATATTAAAAAACACATACATTGAGAAATGGACTGTTGTTGTTTGTTAAAAAGGATAGAGTGAAAAGATATTTCCGTTCAAACCTGGGGAAATAGTCAAAGGATAAGATTTACTTGAACGTAAGGCATACTGGCTTTTTGATTTCTGAAGAAGGGAACTTAAGTATGAAGGCATCAGTCCCAGAAGAGTGTACCTTCTTGTGTTCAAAAAAGGCCACTCAGCACTGGCATACAATCATTCTAAACAGAAAACGTCTGTGTTGCAGGATAAACGACAGCAAAGAACCCGTCTTTGCTTTCACTATCGATTTCGTCATGAAGCGTACCATTACCGTTGACAACAGCTCAAAATGGTTATTTAAAACAATGAAAGTATGACAGCTATGAATGGAATCACGGAAAATAATTTTTGCAGCTCTGATCAACGAACGTCATATTTAGTTTTATGATATGACTATCAATTTTGGTCCGTTCTAAAACATTCCACTTTAAAAGTGAACCGCGGCAAGCAACATTGTGACCATTTGAATCCCTGTTTTGGAACAAGCCAGTTGATCTACAGGGATGAAAGCACTCGTCATACAAGAAAAACAGCTAAAGTAACAGGTATCTGAAGTAACACATATCACCGGTGTTCAACATGAATTAAAGTGCATTTTCATGTCTGAGTTTCATATTAATCACCAATGACTTAGAGGAGAGGGGACAACATGGGCCAAACCAATTTAAAAGGGGGTCGGTGCCCCTTTGGCCCCAGCCCTAGATCCGCCCCTGGATCGGCCGATACTGATGCTTCAAGCTTTATAATGCATTTAGCATATTTTGCCTCCAAGTATGATACTAAGGTGGAGATCTCTCCTTACATAAGAAAATAAATTAAGGATGCTGCATATAATCCCTCAACCACATCTCTTTTTTTAACCCTTTAGGTATGAACATGTCATGTCCAAGAGCAGCTTTACAGAAAATAATATAACACAGATATACAAAAATGACAAACAATGCAATTTGGAAACATCGCAAATGATGAAAGAAGAATTCAACATGTCTTAATCAAGAAAAAGTTTGGGGGGCATATTTGATGCATAAGAAGTTAAAATGCACACCTATATAAATCCATTACTTTTTTTACTGAAAGGTAATATGCCTATAAACTACTATAAGTTATATTTTATTAAATATCCAAGTTTTATCTAATAATTCCTGCCAGCTTTTACTGAAAATGCAATTTCGTCAAAAACACAGAACTTTCACTTGCTACTGTATATGTAAAAAGACCTAAAAAGATGCAAGACCATTCAAATATGTTTGCTCCTCACCAACTATTGACAGCAGATCCGGAGAGTCTCACAGCAGCTCGATCACTCAATGAGAGAGAGGGGGATTTACACTCGTGATATCTTTACCGCTTTATTCATTTAACCTAACAAATGTATTGCTTAGAATACCATTGTGCCTATCACAATCTCTTTACTTGCTTATTCACTCTCGTCGCCATGATTTCCAGGTATTTTAACTCATTTTTTGGGATCATGGAGCCACTATGTGTTGAATGAGACATTAGATAGTGTTGATCGCTCTGCTCCTGTCACAGCAGCTCAAAACACTGGAAATACAATGGCTGCACTTGCAACAAAGAGACCATCACTCACGCGAGGTTGCACTGCATCTGTTTATATTTTAGCTGTTGTGACATGAGCGCATCAATCGCTCACGCCTCCACATATCATTTACCTCCTCATGTGTTGTGGCTGCTTTAAGCTATGTATAATATATGAGAGCGCATGTGCGTCTTCCTCTGCTTATAAACATCTGTGATCAGTTCATAAGATCGGCCAGATTGGCGAGTACTGATCGAGTCATGAAATGTGATTATTGGCCGATACCGATCTCTGGCTGATCGATCTAAGCATCCCTTGTTCAGTGTAACGTAAAGTCACTGCTGAAGGCCTAAACACTGAAAAGCAAATTCAACTCTGCGCAGCACCACAAGTCCCAAACCAAGCAAGCCTGTGGTGACAGTGGTGAGGAACAAATTTCACCAGTTGACAAAAGTGAAGGAAAACAACCTAGAGAAAACAAAAGTTCTCCCTTGGCCAAACCTCTTGTGCAGAGCTGCAGTTTAGATGCTGGAGGCTTGAAAACCCTGGAACTCTGAAGCTATATGGGAAGCTACAGGTTTGAGTGATCTCATCCTACTCTCTCAAGAACACAGGTGTCAAAGTCAGTTCCTGGCAGGCCACAGCTCTGCACTGTTAAGTTCTAACCCTGCTTTAACACACTTACCCAGTGGGTTTCAAACAAGCCTGAAGGACTTAATTAGTTAGAGCAGGTATGTTTAAACTGTGCAGAGCTGCGGTCCTCCAGGAACTGGATTTAACACCTGTGCTCTACAGTGAAAAAAAAATTGTCTGCAAAACTGTTGCAAACAATTTATTTGTGTTAAATTTAAACAAACAAATTAAATTTAATCATGTTCAACTTAATTGGTTTGTTTAAATTCAACCCAAATGTTTTTTTACAGCCACTTAAAGTTAAAAAAAAAAGTAAATCCAATGAATCTTCTTTGAATATTTTTTTTTTCAGTGTAGAACTTTACTTTCTTTCAATATATGCATTCCTATCATACAAAAGGCAAAAATTTAATTCCTTTAAAAATTTCTATGACTTGAATTGTTATTGTTGTTGTTTTTATCTGGATGTAAATTTGTCTCTACTTTTAAACATATAATAATACTGACTGGATTGTTTGCTCCTGCCAGTAATAGCTATTCTGAATTTGGACAGCATTGGTCAGTTTAACACGTGGTTACTTAGTTATCAACCCCATGTTACAGGATTACATGAGAGAGATGGTAAATCGAAAATATGATAGCAAATATGATTTTGATCGTAAACCAACTTATATGGTACAACAAATAAAAGTGTTAATACCATATTTTTTGGTGTAATTGGCGTATAACATTTCCCATAATCATTTTCACAATGAAAGCAAACCTAATCAACTGTGTTTTCAATTTAATAAAAAAAATGTTCATCTGTAGGTAGCATCATCCATTTGTGATTTACGAATACACATCTTTGTATCGGAGTTTAAAGCTTCTGGAACCATGTGCAATTTCATGACATTCCCTTTAAATGTCCCTCTGGTAAACAGTACAATTCAATGCATGGAATGTGACTACAATAAACCACCACAAGCTGATTCATACACTCATCTGTAGTAAAACTGACCCAGCAGAGGCCTTTCCCACCAGGAAGAGTCAGAATCAGTCAAAAAGAAGATCATCGGGTGGTGAAACCAAACCACACTAAATACAAAACAGAGGCAGTGACCACACCAATGCATGACTGTTCTCTTTCAAAGACAAACATGGTTTCATGGAAGTGTCTTGTTTTTTTTTTTTTAAAGCCAGGACACCAAAACTTCAAAAAAAGCCCCTTTGTGAAACATTCCAGCTTGTGATCATAACAAACCAACAAGGGAAGCAAGGGGTTCCTGCTAGTTCAAAAGGGACTCACACTTTTTATAAGCCTGTAAAATGAATTCTTCTGTTTTCTACACAAAATGTAGAACAATAGGAAATCTCCTTGTGCTGGATAGAAAAGTGCACAGATCAGCATATTGAGGAATCGCTGCTAAGCGTTCGCAGCTGGGGGTGAACCATGAGACCCCCTCGAGAAACCCAATCCACTTATGGACGAACTGTGAGTGAATAGAGGAAGGTGAGAGAGGAGGAGGAAAATGACAAGAGGATAAATCTCTGTATTATATTATCTGTATTCCACATTTCCAGCACATATTCCTATATAATTTGGACACCTCTCTCTGCTGCAGTAATAAACTACAAGTTGGAAGACAACTTTAGAATGGGCAGCGTATATTCTGCTCATTACATTACAATTATGTGGTGTTGTTTTTAATTACTGGTTAAAACCTCTGTTGAAATGAGAAACGATAATAAAATGGAGTCAGAGTTGAAGAATGCTATGACTTATTGCTTTGTTGATTTAAGAATTTAAGAATATATACGTAAAGGATAATCAACGGCTTGCTGTGCGTTAAAGAGCCCCTATTATGGGTTTTTGAAAATGAGCTTGTATGCTGTGTGTCACACAGCTCTAAGTGAAGTGAAATGTCCAGCTAAGGCTTAAATCTGAAAGTGCACAGTGTTTAAAACTATTGATTCATCTATAAAAGAGTCGACTCATAGTTCCTCAAACGAGTCGCCATGCTTACGAGTCTTTAGCCGTTTCGGCATGACGTGAACACGAAACATAAGCCCCGCCCATTTATGCGCGCGCAAAATCCCCAACCCCGCCCACAAACAACAGCGGTGAGAAAAAGTTGCCGGGCGGTTTTAAATTTGATTGTGCAGGTAAAAACTTTTGGACAGGGTTTGGGCTGAAATCAGTCAGCTACATCTGGCAACACAGAGAAGAGCACTGTGCTTAGCTGGATATTGGAAGTGTGCAGAGAACCCAGAGATGAGACTTTGAAGAGTTAGTAGTTTCTGCAGAAATACCTCAGCATTAAACCCAGTCATGAGCTGTTCCCCCTCTGAGGAGTGCTTACAACGGAGGAATCGGAGCACTGGGACATTTCCCTGGCCTGCTATCCAGCAAGTGTGAGTAAGTGTGTTTAAAACAGTTGCCTCATTGTTTTCTCTAGCTTGTAAATGATGCATTTAACTGTGTTTTGTAACTTGTAACCACTTGTAGTGTATCTGGTTAACTTGTATTCTCATATCGCGTCTAAAAGCACGTTGTAAACGCGACGCGTGCAGCTGTGTTTACGGATTAAAATGCGTTTGAGCGTGTTCCTCTGCTGTTTGTCGTTACTATGGCCACCATGAGCTCTGCTACACACGTGCGGTGGTGCTGTTTTATAATGGTTCAGCTTTTGCCGCTGTGTGCACTAATACTGAATGTATGTCGCTGTTTTTACTTCTGGTTAAGAATTAGAGTGATATGCTGGGAGATCGGGGGTTAGTTTCGGGGGTGAGATGTCTGAAATACGGGCGACTCCCGATAAAAACGAGTGTTAGCAGATTAGCTCATGCACACGCTATGACTACTTCAATGTTGATAAGCCATGGTGGGCATTCTCTCACGCTGAATGATGTCGATCAATCGCAACAGACTGGTTCATCGGTCCAATCAGCACAGTTTAGCATTGCGCTAAGGAGGGGTTTTGAAACAAATGAATCCCTGAACAATTCATATAGGAGTCGCTGGGATAATGAGGTAAAAATAAATGCATATTATAAGACAATGAAAGTGTTTTTTGACCATGCAATCAGATCAGCCTGCTGTTGGAGACCCCCAAAACCAATATATGACCATTTTCCATGTATAATATGGGCTCTTTAAAGGATTTTAATGCACTTCGCGGAGGCGACCACACTCTGCTGCGTGTCCTTTGCCTCCACGTCGTGCATTAAAATCCTTGAACGCTTATTCCATGGTCATTTGCCAAGGTAGGCCTATATTTAAAATTGTTTTTCTCTTTGCAGAGCAATATTTCTCAGATTTTTTTGTCAGTTTAACATTTTAGATTTTCTAGTCCCTCTACTGTATTAGCTGTGACAGGCTGACAGAGAGAAATAGAGAACATGTGCGTGCTGTTTATACCTGCTAATATTATTAAGATGCGATTTCATCAGTCCGATCATAAGTGGACAAATAAGACATTCCCAGTCACTTGTTTCTTTTGTCTTTCTACCACTTCTCTAACGACGGAGGATCTGTATAATAGCTTTTTCCCCTTAACATTACCTTTAATACTGCGAAAGCTGGCTACAGTATAGAAGAATTTCCACGATTTATATTTCATAATAAACATTCCAACATTCCAACATTTTTAAAGACAAGCTATCCATACACACAAACTGCCGATTTGACTTTAAAATAACTACATTCTCGCTTGAAAAACTCTTAAAACTTGACTTTGTGGCATTGTTGATGAGTATT
Source organism: Danio albolineatus (assembly GCA_903798035.1). Classification (NCBI taxonomy): domain Eukaryota; kingdom Metazoa; phylum Chordata; class Actinopteri; order Cypriniformes; family Danionidae; genus Danio; species Danio albolineatus. Next base: position 151,750 of record CAIGQQ010000480.1, read on the forward strand.
TTTCTAGTTTTGCGGATTTCCCGTCCGCCATTAATAGCCCTCATCGGTTTCATGTGCAGCACATGCAAGTTGCTATGGTGACTGTAAACGTTTGGGAAAAGCACATTTATTTCGAAAACTGACTGGAACTACCTGTGCGTTTCAATGAAACTAATGCACACCCTCCAGCCAATCAGAATCAAAAGTTTCAATTCTATATGTAAGGGATAATCAA
>CAIGQQ010000480.1:152363-184057 GCA_903798035.1 Danio albolineatus
ATATATATATATATATCTGGTATGTATATATACATACCAGAGTAAACTCTGAAATAACATTATATATATATATATATATATATATATACATACCAGAGTAAACTCTGAAAGCAGACAATCCAAAACTAATGTTTAAGGGCAAACTAATTGAAAAGTGTGATTGATTGATTGATTGATTGATTGATTGATTGGCTGATTGATTGATTGATTCTTTAAATGACTTAAGACTCTCCTCCATTGACATCCATTCATAAAAAGGTTGAAGGCTAAAGGCTAAAGGTTGAAAGCCTGAGTTTGCAGCAAAAAATGTAGCATCTTAAGTGCATAATATAAATCTTATTGTCGCTGAAAGAAGATTTAAAAGAGTTATTCCACTAGCAGTGAGCAGTCAAAGTAAAAGTGAAAGTGATTTCAGACCCCTTTGAGATGGCGTTGTAAGGAATTCAGGTTAGGGGTTGTAAAGGGGGGTAACATTTTTATGAGCGGCTACTGGCAAAAAGTGCTGGTAATGAATAGAGCTGTTGACATGCGCTCTTTTGGCTCATTAAAAAACACTCTCACTACTGCATTCTTGATCAGTTGCATTGATAGTGCTTAGATCAGCGCAATAGTCCAATAGATTCTAATTCCAATAATATAGTCTGTGAAGTTCAGCTGACCATATACTCCAAAGTTCCCGGTATCTTTAAAGGAGTTAAAATTGATGCCCATACACTCTAAAACAAAGGGTGCTACAGGGCGCTAATAATAAAAGAACCAATTTAATAGGTGCTACATAGCACAACATTTTAGCACTGAAATTGGTTCCCCTATGATTGCAATTTAAAGATCCACTTAACTGTGCTAAATAGCATCTCAACTACAATAAGACGTTGAAGAATCTATTTTTTATGTGTCTAGTTGGATGAAGAAGTTTTATTTGCATTTTGTTGGATTGAACAACAAGTAGTTCTGTCTTGACAAGTAACAGTTTTCATTGGAAATATGACATTTTGAGCTTTACTCATCCATCTAGAAAGTTTCATGCAAAAAATAAAAAAGTAAAAATAAACAAATAAATAAATATAAAAGTATAAGATATTATAGAATGAGAGGGAAAAAAACATTGTACTGTGTTGTACTGTACATGAAATCAGTCATCCAGAACGCTGCGGCCAGGATTTTGACCAGAACCAGGAAATCAGAGCACATCACACCTGTCCTCAGGTCTCTACACTGGCTCCCTGTTACATTCAGAATAGATTTTAAAGTATTATTACTTGTCTATAAATCACTAAATGGCCTAGGACCTCAATACATTATATGCTGACTGAATACAAGCCTACCAGATCACTCAGATCTTTAGGATTATATAAACTAGAAATTCCAAGAGTTCAGTCAAAGCAGGGTGAATCTGCTTTCAGCTATTACACCCCCCGCTGCTGGAATCAGCTTCCAGAAATGATCAGATGTGCTCCAACATTAGGCACATTCAAATCAAGACTGAAAACACATCTGTTTAGCTGTGCCTTTACTGAATGAGCACTGTGCTACGTCCGACAGATCACACTATTGTGTCTTTCTTTTCTTTTCATTCTTTTATAACTTGTCTTAACTCATTTTAATCTGGTTTTATCTGTTTTTTATCATTTGTTTTTATTTTTCTTATACTTCAATTTTATTCCTGTTTATGTAAAGCGCTTTGAATTGCCACTGTGTATGAAATGTGCTATATAAATAAACTTGCCTTGCCTTGCCTTGCCATGTAATAACCCAGAAAAAAAAATATGCCTTAAAAACCAAGTGTCTCATGAGTTAATATTTCAAATTTGATGAAGATAGCATGCAGAACTAGATTTCTGCAAAAAGCTTTCCGAGACTATTTCAGTGTCCTTTTCTCCTGTCATCAGAATAGCAGTGCTATAAATACACATTAACAGATCATAGTGATTCCTTGTAGATAGAGAACAAAAGTGGTCTGAAAACTTGGCCTTGAGGCACACCATAGTGACATTTTGTAACTTTGGTCATGTATAATTCAAATCCCTGGAGTGTGGTTCCAAGGGTGGCCCTTGTCTTGTGTGTTGACATGTCGATTCCATTCCATTTAACTTTACATTGCTTAACTGTTCTGGTTAACTGAGTCTCTCAAAAAAAGACATTTTTGTCATGTAAACACTGCAACAAAGCTGCAGCATGTCATACTGTATAACAAGGTTACATGACATGATAAGATGGAGATAAGATGGACTGAGGTCTGTCTTAAGCTTTGAATTGTTTTTATGCAGTTACCTTACAGTATGTCCAATGTCAGATTAAACAAATGAAATTGAATTGAACACTGACCTTTGTCATCTGTTTCCCCCCACCAGCAGCTGCCAATCAAATAAACACATTCTGTGCAGTCAGAGTTTATCTGAGGATACCATGTGTGCGCTTATCCCAGAACGCCTCTTGTATTCTGATCTGAGGATAGTGTAATTACTTGGATCTTCAGCAGGATATGTTATCATTCTATCTAAGATCTATCTAAGGTGCTCTTGAATTCAAGCCAGTGTATACACATCTACGATGTTATATGGTATAGTTTCATCAAACATCTGGACCATACTGATGACATTTGAGCTTCATTGCTCACAAAACGAATGCCCTTGGCGTTGAGGTGTGATAAAGCTCTTAAAGTCAGATTTCACGTTCTCTACGTCACTTTTGAAGCGTTACAGCAACACTTCAAAGAGGGCTGTGGGAGAGAGGGCTCTTAATGAGGAACAGGTCCTTGTTCGCTCACGGCCATCCCAGAATGTTTATTTAGAAGGATGAGCCAAGAGTGGCCAGCTGCTTTCTTTTGGGAACAATACGAGAATTCAGCATATCTGCTTTTCATTACAAGATCCTTCTCTCATTCTCTCTCTCTTACTCCAACCTTTATCATTCAGATCTTCTGCTTCTCTCTCCATCGTACACACTGGAAACACACACGGCTAAATTTATCGGTGCCTTCAGCCAAGCATCAAGCGGTGTTGCCATCGGATCTACCTCTGCCGTCATCTTGATTAAAGGGATAGTTTACTCCAAAACAGCACAACCTCATATTGTTGGCATTTGCAAAGAATCTTTATGTTGCTTTGCATTAAAACAGCTGTTCATTATGACCATAGGTTGCGTAGTCCTCTAAATGGACAAAATAATTGGAAAAATTCATCATCATCACTTATAATTTAATAAGGGTTGTTACGAAAATCTAACTTAAAATGGCTCCACACAGCAAGCCAGACCCGTAACAATAAATAATCTTAAATTGAAAATAATAAGGACACCTCTAAATTAATAAGGAGCCCGGAGTCTCATCTCCATTCAAAAGGAAAAACAACAAAGAAGATTGACCAAAGGAATAATGTAAAATCTCATTCATTCATTCATTTTCTTTTCGGCTTAGTCCCTTTATTAATCCGGGGTCGCCACAGCGGAATGAACCGCCTAATGTAAAATCTAACTTATTTAATGTTTAACTTCAAAAGAGACAATAAAAAGCTTGCGGAGGTACATGCCAAAATAACAAACAAAAATTCAACAACTAACCAGGTTTTGAACCCTCTTACTTGCACATGAAATAAAACAAATAAAATAACACTTACTTATCTCCCTACTAACCAAAAAACATGAGAAAACGTAATAAAACAAAATGGCACCCCCCTCAGCACACGTATCTCCATATAGATCTCAATAAGTCAACACTCAGCATTCACTTTCAGCAATTTCGCAGAGTAAATACAACACATTTTTTAAGTTCACAAAACAAACGACACAAGCCAGGAGAGAGGAGACTCCCCGAACGACGTTCCAGTCCGATTTAAATGGTATCCACAAACAAGCCGGCAAACCTCCACGTGATGGCACCTGATTCACAGCAAAAAGTAAAATATCTTATATATTGTTTAATACATAACAGTGGTCCTTGTGACATGTCTACATCATTCAAATATCTGGAAGCCATACATTACACTGTAAAAATGCTGGGTTCCACACAATCAATTTGTGTTGGGGCAACATGAAAAAAAAGTTAACCTATTGTTTTTTTACAAATTTAAGTAGATTGAACATAAAATAATCAAGTTGTCTTCAAATGTTTCAATTTTTTTTTGCAAAGAACAGCCTTAAAATTTAAAATAGAGCATCTCACATTTATGACAGTTTTTTTCTGTGATTTTAATTCTCTCTATTGCAACATTGTCGCAATGTAGCTTTAATTAATGCAGCTAAAATTTTACGCTCAATCCAATAATGCGACCTGTTTAGACAATTGTGAGGCACGTTCAGCTTATAATTCACATCGTGACTTTATTTCTCACCTTTACCACAAATCTGCAACATTTTATCTCACAGACTCTTTTAAACTCACAACTTCATTCATTTCAACTTCATTACTCACAACGTGCCTGTTTTTCTGCAGAGGCGATAGAATTGTAACTTCATATACTGTATGTCAATTTTTTTTGTTTTATTTTTCACATATCTGAAATGTGACTTCTCTTAAAGCTAATTTTCATAATTACACATCGTAATTACAAAATATGACTGCTATATTTTCTACTTTTTCACAATGAGATCCTAGACCTGTGAAGAGACGATGCTAACCATCGAGGACCACAAGGACAACACTCATGCAAAGAGATAAATCATCGACTTCCATTGTACACATAGATATCACCTATCTGCAATAAAACTACATATTTTATAAAATAACAATGTCTGTATATAATAACTTATATTCAATTGTAACTTAATCTTAATAACTTTAACTTGTAACTTTTGTAAAGCTGCTTTGAAACAATTCATTCATTCATTCATACATTTTCTTTTCGGCTTAGTCCCTTTATTAATCCGGAGTCGCCACAGCGGAATGAACCGCCAACTTATCCAGCATTTGTTTTACGCAGCGGATGCCCTTCCAGCTGCTACCCATACATTCTCATTCACAAACATACACTACGGACAATTTAGCTTACCCAATTCACCTGTACCGCATATATTTGGACTGTGGAGGAAACCGGAGCACCAGGAGGAAACCCACGTGAACACGGGGAGAACATGCAAACTCCACACAGAAATGCCAACTGACCTAGCCGAGGCTTGAACCAGCGACCTTCTAGCTGTGAGGCGACAGCACTACCTACTGCGCCACCACCTCGCCCGCTTTGAAACAATACATTTTGTAAAAAGTGCTGTACAAATAAACTTAAATTTAATTGAATTGACAAATGTTTGCAATTGCAATGAAATGTAACTTTATAAATCACAGTATGACTATTTCTCATATAGGATTTCATATTTTTTTCCCTTATGATTGAGATGTTGTGAATCTCAATTGTCAATTCATTTGGGCATTTCAAATTATATCAATTTGCAAGAAATTTAACATATACTGTACATCCTCCAACTGCCTTCTTTCCAATGCACCATAAAATTACAAGAACTCAAGAAACTGTTAATGTCATAACACACTTCACATCTGGCAGTTGCCAGTTCCACACAATTGTGACAATAAATAGTAGCTTTATACCATGCAACTGCCATTTTCTCAAAAATGTGCCTTTAATTTTAGCATTTGTGAAAAATAACTTGAACTTCACTTAAAAAAAAAGAAAAAAAAAAACCTTTCTTCAAGATATTTGTTGACATAAGGGCAGAAAATTGTGCAAATAGTGACAGAGCTACAGATCTAACATAAGAAAACTCCCCGAATAATCATATTTTAGTCTGCACCGTTTGTTCAAATTGAACTGAAACTATACCATAGATTCCATATGCTGATGCATACTGACTCTATATTTCACTATAGCTATCGTGCCAGTTGAAAAGAGGCCACAAAGTTGTTTTGCTGGATGAAATCTGCCACAGTTTATGAAGGCTTAAATTTACTGTACAGTACAACATAAAAAGCACATCTCATCTTTCATCCACACTCTTTCTCCCCTCCCGGAGCAAGTGTCACTACCCCAGCAGAGACCTCCCAACCTCAGGAAAATTGTGCAAACTTAAAAAGGTAATAGATGATTCATAGGCCAAACAAATGGGAGAGGGATTCCTGGCATTTTCTAAAGCAAATAGAAAAATAGTGTGCGAGCGGGTGACCTGTTGCCTTCTTGCTCATCTCACACTGGGATCAGGAGGGGGGTGTGCTTGTTCAGTCACCAGGGGAGTGTTATACTTGGGTCGCTAAAGCCTGCGGTCAAGTTGTAATTTCAGATTCAATAAATTTCACTCTGCTTAATAACAGGTTCTCTCTTTTTCCAAACAGGTTAAACATTTTGTTTTTGTGAGCAGAGCTGTGAACTGGAAACCTTTTGGTTCTAAAATCCACCAATGTCACAAGATCAATGTTCCAAGATCACAGCCCTGATCCCTACCTAGGATTGTTTTCAGCTGAAGGCAAGTAGGTTATTATAAATAAATGTAATAAAAAATGTGCATTGTAATTATTTTTTAAAGTTTAAATAAAAGTTTCTATTTGACGAGTCGAGTAGTAGTTTGAGCTGTGAAAATGTAGGCATCCAAAAATGCATATAAATGATTAACTTTAAAAGTAAAAGTGCTAAAAAGAATAATCATTTACAGGAACATAATGGAATTTTTATTCCGGTGCCGTTCAGTTACTAAACTTACACCTTCATTCAATTTTCATATTACATCCTGTCATAAATATGACAGAAATGTATTTGGAAATGGTTACTTGAAGCGAGACAAGCGGCCATTTTACCAGATCAACAAGAGTTTTTATATCCAGATGACAGAGTAAAGAACTTGATAACTAGTCAAAAAAAAACGTCTAGTCTTTTATAGGACAGTATTCATCATTACTCTATTCATAAATTTCTATAGAAAAGTCTATAAACAACTTTCTTCAATTGCTATATGTGATCAATAAAATCAACCAACTGGCATTTATTATACAGTTGTCAGAATTATGAGCCCCCCTTAATATTTTTTTTTAATTTAATTATTTTTAAATATTTCCCAAATGATGTTTAACAGTGCAGGGAAATTTTTACAGTATGTTTGATAATATATATATTTTTTTCTTCTGGAGAAAGTCTTATTTGTTTTATTTCAGCTAGAATAAAAGCAGTTTTGAATTTTTTCAAAGCCATTTTAAGGTCAAAATTGTTAGCCCGTTTCCACAATTTTTTTTTCAATATTCTACAGAACAAACCATTGTTATGCAATAACTTGCCTGATTAACCTAACCTGTCTAGTTAACCTAATTAACCTAGTTAAACCTTTAAATGTCACTTTAAGCTGTATAAAAGTGTCTTGGAAATTATCTAGTAAAATATTATTTACTGTCATCATGGCAAAGATAAAATAAATTAGTTCTAAAAAAAATCTTCACTCCGTTAAACAGAAATTGGGGAAAAAAATTAACAGGGGGGCTAATAATTCAGGGGGGTTAACAATTCTGACTTCAACTCTATATACATATATTTTTTATTAACATTTATTATTTTATTAACAATTTTTGTTAACAATTATTAATATCAATTAAAAGAAGGCATATTAAAGTGTTTTTGTCTTTAGGAAAATGGAACAACATTTTCCAACTATATTCTGATAATATTTCACATTCTGTTTATGTTTGTTCTCAGAATCACATCATTTTGCTTGAATTACATTTTACAAGTAAAATACAATGATTTTTTTGACCTTATTCTGCCATGTGGAAGTGCGCTCATTTTTGCAGTTGTTTTAGTACTTCCGATTCAGCTGCCTATGGGAGAAATTACTAGAAATAATAAAGTGTCAAACTACTTGCTGTACAAACAAGTTTGTTCATGACTATACATAAAATGTAGATTAATATAAGACGAAAACATTTAGTGAATGAGAGCAGAATTTTCGAACGAAAAATACGTCAAGAATAAGGGCAATAACATTTATTGATATATTTGTGTAGACAAGCACCTTTTGAAAAACACTAAAGTGTGGATGGACCGCCTTTTAAAACAAAAACACCACTTCCAAATCCAAAACAAATTCTTACTGAACACAGACAAAGCTTAGGGGAAATTGATAACTGAGTCTGGTACATATTAGCTACAGAGCAGATTTTGGAAGATTACTCAAACTGAGTTTGCTCAAACAGATGTGTAAAATCATTATTATTACATTGAAACTAGTATCAGCATTCAAGCCTCTAGCGACGTCTTCCTGCATGTTTTCCCAGAAAAACAGAAAAGTGATTTTGTGTTGCCACTGGCTTGCATGGTTCGAGAACTGTAGAGCTGCGCATTGATGGATTTGCTCTTGAGTGTTTGGACTCTCAGTAGTGAATAATAAACCACACTGAACTGAACTAAACTGAACTTCAACACTGAAAACTGGACTGACAATGTTTCAATTTACTATAACCTTCTATGTGAAGCTGCTTTGACACAATCTACATTGTAAAAGCGCTATACAAATAAAGGTGAATTGAATTAATTTGGGTCCACATGAAACCCACCAAAGACTTTTAAAAGGTTTGAATGAATAAATAGTTCCAGTTCATTAAGTGTGTGCTTCTTCCATCACAAACAAGACAAATATTTGTGAATGTTCAGGCAGCTCATAAGCATGTTTGCATAGTTCCGAGCCCCTCCTTATCATTCGGGTCCCCTTGGGTGCCTTGAGGTTGAAAAAAACAAGCTGACATTAATAACTAGTGTGAAACATTAGTGTGCTTTGATACTGGGAGGCCTGGAAAGACCCTGCACCTCTGGCGTTCGGAGTCTGGATGCACTTCAAACAGCACAGATGAGGAGAACTAACAAGCAACAGGGCACAACAGAGACGGCCCACCACGAAAGACAATCCACTGGCAGCATGGAGTATGTTAAAGGAGAGAATATCTATGTTTGCCATATAGAACATGATCACAAGTTGTGAAAATTAAATGAGTGGTCCAATATTTTTGTCTCTGGAATTTAAAGCCGTAGCCATATGTTTTATTTTGGGTAAAGGGGAACAAATGTAATGGGTTTTGTCACTGTGGTCTTGTAATCTGAGTCGGGTGGTTTGATGCATGAGGGCGATTTTTTTGACATGTAGAGCATGAGACAATGTTGGGCTTGGCAGCAGGCGCAGAAGTTTCGCCGAGGTGATGATAGGGTCCCTTCCAGATGTCTCGCTCCCACTTTTTAGCTAAACAGAGAGGAGAAGGGCATTTTATTTTCTTGCATGGTACTGCATGTTCAAAAGCTGTATCTGATTTCAGTCGAGATGCAGCACCGTCTCCTACATATTTTCTTGTGTTCCCTATTCTCCCGGCTCATATTCACGAATCATGAATCACACACAGCATTGCTTATTTGTGTTGTTTTAGTATCTTGATGAATAAGGAAATAATACAGATTTCAAAAATATGTTTAATCGATGAATTGCTTAAGCATACGGCTGACAACAAAATGATTTTCCTTTTGTGAAATTTAAGTTAGTGCTGTTTGATGGAGATAAGAATTGTTTCTACATCACCAAGAGTAACATAAGCTCGTAAAAAAACTGATAAAAATAGAAGAAAAAAAGCTTAGAATATTTTGTCCCCCCTGTAATTGAAGCTAACAGATGCTAACTCTATTTTAATTGATGTTCAACACACACAAATTGGTTAAAACCTCTGAATTGTTTTTCCAGGGTTTCATCACCCTTTAAACACTATAATTACTAATAACTCTTTTGTCCATGCTATGATTACAGTGTATAATATTTTACTAGTTTTTTTTTTAAGATAGTACTGTTCAGCTAAAAGTGCAATTTAAAGGCTTGACTTAGTTAATTAGATTAACTATAGGCAAGTTGGATTAATTAGGCAAGCCATTGGGCAACAGCGACTTGTTCTGTAGCCAACTGAAAAATATATATCTTAAGGAGACTAATAAGACTGACTATAGACCATTTCAATGTGGTAACGTCATTGGCCCTTAAACATTTCCTGCTGGTTACCATACTATTTCATAACAAGAGGCAATTCAATCCTATTTTCACATTAAAACAGCAATCATAACATTATTTATCAATATCTGGACCTTTTTGGATTCTCGGAAGCTATGGAAATAAAAAATGTAAAACAGGAAAGACATTAGGACCATTGTTATTATTTACATTCCTCAAAACAGTCTATATACAGTACATTTTATTTAATAAATTTCATTACAGCCAAACTAAAAAAAAAAAAAAAAGACTTTCTCTACAATGTAAAACAGTCAACTTTATCGAATAAAATGAGTGTCGTTAACTCAAAGATTTACTCAAAGTTAATTCTACTCATTTGAAAAGAGATTTGAACTCAGTGTTGAAGGTAATGGGTTAATTAAATATCTCATTAATTCAACTTAAATGGAGTAAGTACACAGTACTCATATACAGGTAAATATTTTTTTATTTTTTTTTAAATGAAATGGTTTATATTGGTTTCCTTAAACGGTTTGAATTGGCTGAACTTACTGGGTTTTACAGTGTAGATGAAAAATATTATAATAAATACTGTCAACAATTGCATCCATTAGGAATAGATTGTGTAGCTGATGCTAATCGGTCAGCTTGTATTTTGTTTATTATTTTTTTGTATTTCAATATTTGAATGTGTTTTGGTTTTAGTTATTTTATAAATTTCCTTGTTTCTGGTTGAATTGTGTCGGAGGTCACGTAATCTTCCCTGATTAATGTAACCTGTGAGAGTTGGTATAGACAGCATGGTAACATCTCAATGCAGACACATGTTAAATGCTCCTAGTTATTCTACTGCTGATTAATAGGAAATGGGGTTTGTATATTATTATTTTTTTTTTTATGTCCTTTCGATTGTGTTGTGTTTGTGTGAAACATTTGGTTTGTTTGTTTTTTTTTTTATCTTTTTTAGTTTTCACGGTGTTTAATAAATAAAAAGCATGGACATCAGTATTTGGGAAGCATGGACTGTTTAATAACCGGTGAGTAGTTTGTACCTGTCAACATTGGGATGTGAAAATATGATAGATAGATATTTATTATATCTATCCATCCATTCATCTATCTATCAATCTGCTTGTCTATCTGTCTGTCTTTAACATTAGCAATTATAAAGAAATATAATCAAGTTATCAAATCTCAATCTTTTTCTCACTGTATAACTTACACATTCTGAATGAAGAGCAACGAATGAATCTCATTTATTTAGATTTTTTGTTCGATTACATTACATAACAGAGGGGTCACTTTAAAAATGCACACATCTAACGTTATAATGAAACGTTTTATGCTCATTTAGGACAAAATTGGTTGTGTTTGAAAAAAAAAAAAACATCAAGATCGACATTTTTACATGTTATTATTGTTAATTATGTGTATATGTCTGTTCAAAAAACACCCAAAACCCAACATCCACTTTCGCTATGCTTCAAATCGCATGTACAGAATCCGTTTGGGAAACAGTGTCTATTTATCACTATGGAGTGCGTCAGCTGACAGTCACGCACCGCTTTATGACTGTTTTGAGGACTGCATAGGAGGAGCGACGGCACCTGTAATGAAAAGGAAAGGGAATCCCACCGTTTTTATACTTTCATTCATTCATTTTCTTGTCAGCTTAGTCCATTTATTAATCTGGGGTTGCCACAGCGGAATGAACCGCTATCTTATCCAGCATGTTTTTTTACGCAGCGATGCCCTTCCAGCTGCAACCCATCTCTGGGAAACATCCATACAGTCTCATTCACACTCACACACTACGGACACCTTAGCCTACCCAATTCACCTATACCACATGTCTTTGGACTTGTGGGGGAAACTGGAGCACCCGGAGGAAACCCACGCAACCACAGGGAGAGCATGCAAACTCCACACAGAAATGCCAACTGACCAAGCCGGGGCTCAAACGTGCTACTTGCCACCGTGGCGCCCTGTTTTTATACTTATTTGTGTTTATTTGTTTATTAGTGTTTCATACCTAAATGAAAACGAAAGCACAGAACTGACTCACATTTAAGAGCAAGGGGCGGCCCCTGGTAGTTCGGCGGTATGGGTTGCGGATAGGGAGGATCAGCTCTTTAATGTTTATTGCCACCCTTCAGAGACAGACTGAAAATGCGTGAGAAATACGGGAAAATACCTTTACGGGATGATTGCGGGAACTGTAAAATACAGGAGAATCCTGGGAAAAAACAGGAGGGTTGACAGGTATGGAATAGTTACAGATTGAATTGGTGTGCTGGTTTGCCAGTAGTTGGTCTCATGGTTAATGACAGGTTGTTCCACTTACATGCCAGTAAACATTATCAAAAAAGATATGTCGTTACAACAAGAGGGATGTTGGTTAAAGTGTTTTGATTAAATCATTGGGACTAAATATCGTAGCACAAGATATCAGATAGGGTTAGGCATACCTCTTGGGAAAACTGGGTTGCTGCTGTAAGTGCTTTACCCAGTGGTCTGTTATATGCAATTGGGACGCTATAATGTTTAAAGAATAAAAAATCTGTATTCAAATAACATGCTTGGCATTAACATTTGAATTATCTGCTGTGCCATTGTTTGAGAAGAACAAGGCAGGACTCAACAGTACAATAGACAGCCCTGCTCCAAAGCAATAGCACTTGCTAAATCTATAACAGCGAATGAGACTAGACAGGTTTATGAGCTTAAAGAACTGTTCTAAAAGTTCCACAGATGTTTAGTTGCATCACTCTTTTTAAACACATCTCACCAATTTAATTCCTGTACCTTTAGATGCTTCGCAGATTTTATTTATTTCACTTTATAGCACTTTTCAAAAGAGTTTCTTTCACACTTTCTCAGTGTCTCTTAAAAGCATCACTCATCACTCTGTCCTCCAAACTGTCCCAACCAAAAGCCTGTTAACAGTCAAAAGGAGGTAAAGTCGATGGAGTCTGGATAATGTCTTTGCCTATTAGTTTAAGTCTTTTAAAAGGGTGTGGAACTTATACTGCAGCACCCTAAGCATCATGCCAGAATCACATCGAATTCCTCATTCATCTTCTTCAGTATCATCGACAACACTACATACCGTCACCTAATAATTCTCTTGATATTCCAGCTTCAGTGAAGTGTTACCTGTTGCTAAAAACCCTTGAGATGCACTCAGAATCTAAGAGACAAAATTCCTTTGTGTTAATTTAACCTGGGGAATTGCTGAGAGTTTTGCGGGGGCTGGTTGAAGCAATAGGGGTCAGAGTGCACAGGGCCTAAAGGCTTGGAGGGGCTCATAGTACTGTCTGGGAGAGTTTCTAGAAGGGGATTTCAATTAAGCTGGGCTAAAATTCAGTCAAGAATGGGAATTTTATTGACAGAAATCCCTCCTCATCTTTAAATGCAATTTCTACTGAAGGGGCCTGAAGCAGAACCAACATAGGCTCATTCTGAAATCGTAGCTCTATATAGATTTCTGGAGATGGTGAATTATGTAGCCAGATGTACGCATGGCTGGATTTATTTTTTTTAATGAACGCTCTGGGGCGGTACGATGCCGTTCCTTTTCGCACTTACCAGCTGACCGCTAACCTTAGTATGGACAGCATTCGAGCTGTTACCAGTTTGTCCAGTTAGCTCATCAGGTATTTCGGTGGACTTGAGATGCAGAGAGGAGATGACCACAACGACAGGTGTTCGAGTTTGGTGAAGAATGGTTCGAGAAAGCGGGTAAGACACAAACAGAAGCCAAGTAAATAACGGGGTGAGATTGTGGTAAAACGTGGTAAAAATCAGATGAGGCCGTTTATTTTTCTGGATAGCTTTTTAAATTTGGTGGTTGGATTTAGGGAAGTGGGTGGGCGGGTCACTCTGTGCTTTTTTTAAAATACGATTGTTTGGGTTTGGGAAGTGGGTGGGAGCTCCTGTCGATCAGTCAATCAGTCAGTGATTCAGTCATTCAGTGATTTAGTCAGTCAACAGCGACCTCTGTTGCATCTACTTGGAAACAGCAGGCGCAAATGGCACTCGTGGGAGAAATTTGAGATCTCAAAAAGCATAGACAGCGGCCTATCGTGGAATCGCAAAATTAAAAGCTGCAAAAAACAAACAAACAAACAAACAAAAAAAAAAACATAGCTGCTGGGACGCATTTAACGGTCTCCAGAAATGTATATAGAGGTACGTTTTCAGAATGAGCCTGGGTTGGCAAAACCCCAGTTACGCATCATTTCAAGGACTGTCAAAACCACATCAATAGGAAACGTAACCTTTTCATCATGTATTAGCTTTGAGGCCATGGTATACTCAAAACAAAATTGAAAAACTGAAGTGCCATCATTTTGAATTAACTCCTGCTAAAACGATGTTCATTTTGAGGGTTGACAATCTCATCAAAGCAAACTTTTGATTTTATTTTCACTTGTAAACACCTTTGAACTTCCATTGGTCCTAGTGTGTTCATGAACTCTGACATGTTATTGGTTTGTATCTCATATCCATGTTAGGTCAGATAGGAAACAACATCAAACACAAAAACACCAAAGTTAGCAACATGAATTCACTGAAGGGTTGAGTATCAGAGCTACAGTACCTGTATGAATGCTTGCAGAGAGATTTTATAGACTTGAAGTGATCACGAGATGAGAAGAGCCACTGTGATGTGCCATATGTTCTAAATGATGTCTTTTCTTGGAAAATGGAAAATAATGTGAAGGTGTATGGCATGCCACTATGGTGCTTCCCCACATTCTTCTAATGTGCAGAGATGTTTATGAAACTGTTCTTCTCTCACAGCCGCCATCTTTGCATTTAGGGTTACAGTGGCCCCTCATTTTTCGTGGGAGTTATGTTCTAAAAATGTCCTGCAATAGGCAAAATCCGCTAAGTAGTCAGCTTTATTTTTAACAATTATTATAGATCTTTTAAGGCTGTGAAACCCCTCACTACACACTTTATACTCTTTTCTCAGACAGACATTAACATTTTCACACTTTTCTCTCGTTTAAACACTCTCAAAGTTCAAACCTTCATAGAAAAATAGATCCAGTATTAAGAATGAAACCAAAGATCAAAACCATTTGATCTTTAATTTATTCCATAATGGCGCACTACAACCGCATAACTTCTACCTTCCTTTAGCATGTCTGGAAGTCCAGCTTTTTGTGCGATGGTTAGCATCGTCCTCTGCCTTATGGGTGCTACCGCAGGTGCCTTTGAGGGTGCAGAACGTTTTGTCGTCATTATGGGGAGAAAACTTGCAAACATACAGTCCAGCACTTCGGAGTCACACTGCTAGCGATCAAAGATCTATGTAAATTTGGCAATCTGGAAGCATTCTGTACTCTACAGGAGACATGGCAAGGAAGAGACTGATTGACAATGGTGTACAGCCAGTCAGGGCGCAGAACACAATGCATACATATCCTACATATCTTTATAGTTGGTGTATACAAGCCCCAAATACACAAACTAATCAAAGTGTCCAAAATTAAATAAACACTCTTACACATACAAACGCAAAGTTAATGAGCAGCGGCAGAGTTTCTTCTGCACAATGCACTGTCTCTCTTCACTTTTTCTCAGTGCATGCATGCTCACACACAAGAAGTACTCTATGTGGCTGTGCAATAATGTGCACTCTGATTATATATTTTAAAGCAATGCTAACTGCAGTGGAAATGCAATCCAACACAAGTCATGCTGAATACTCCATACCACAAAAGCCCAATTCATATTGTGAAATATGAATTCTGTGAATTCTACTGACAGAGATACCACCACCTACACACCCACCCACCCACCCACCCGCAAAACATATTTTCTACCCAAAGCAAAAACATTATCTCCATAGAACCACAACTAAATGAAAAAGACATGAAAATGAATTAGTACATTTCAAACTGTATGACAAACCTGTGGTTGTTGGAGGAAATAGGGATAGAGAGGATTGAAGAGGTGCCATTAATGGGGGTTCAGTTATAGCAGTGGTTCTCAAGCTTTTTTCACCAAGTACCACCTCTGATAAAAATAGTCTCTCCAAGTTCCATCATAATAACCGGTATTGAAGTAATGTAGCATAGTAGGCCTAATAAAGCAGCTGCATCACTGCACAGTTCAAAAATGAGGCAGATTAATTATTCTAATTAACAATATTTATTGTTGTCAGCCACTTAAATAAAAGGTTTAGCCTATTAAAATCAATTTACTGATCACATCAGTATTATCGTATGCGTCAAATGTTAAAAGTAAAAGAAGCTTGTGTACCACTAGTGGTACATGTACCACAGTTTGAGAACCACTGAGTTATAGGATTTCTATAGAGGGAGCACACTGTCACGCCGTCAGAGGTGATCATTTATCAGATTGGCAAATTACGCAACAATTTAAGGTCTGTTACAGAAACATAATTAGCATTCAAGAGTTTACACTTAGCTGATGATTGATTATAAAGCATGCTTGGGATGTTTGGCATGCTGTACTGGGAGAGAGCCCTGAGCTCATAAGATCTTCGAGCCCGGGGCTTCCTCCCATTTGCAAGGCGAAAGGGGAGTTTGAGCTCAAGTAGATCTCGAGAACTCCCCTGCTGTTGTAGCTAATGAACAGATAGTGATTGTTCTTAAGAGATATACGAGTCTATGGTGCCGATTTGCATTAGTCAATTAACTGAAATTGCATGTTTTTGGATGGTTAGAGGAAACCAGGGAACCCAGGGGAAACCCATGTGAGCATTGGGAAAACGTGTAAACTCTGCACAAAAACATTGGTTGTCTTGGTAAGGACTAGAACCAGTGTTGTTCTTGCTGTGAGGCAACAGTTCTAACCACTAGGCCACCGTGCCACTAATCTAGGAAAGGAGGAGTAGGGGTGGAAGGGGGGATTCTTCAAAACGAAGATGGCTGTGATACAGAACTTAGGATATTAATAGTGGCTTAGGAATCATTTGATTGGTGAATCATAAATTGGATAACGCGGGACCAGTGGCAAGCAGTCATAAGCACGTGAACTTCTCGAAATTAGTTTATAATTAAACTTCACAATGTGACATTTTTCTTGTACATTGTGTTTACAGAGTTTAGTACTTGTTATGACCATACAGTGATAATTAACATGTTTGCTGCAGCTAACGGTCAGCAGTCTGTGTTTGTATGGGTTTGTGATGTTGGCAGAAACAGGCCGTTTTTGTGCCACTTCAAAAGGAGGAGATAAAAGCCAAGTCGTTTCCCCGCTCTAGAGTGGAGGACCACAGGAGGCCGGGCCATGAAACAGCAACCTCTTTTAAAGTGCGCACACATGTGGACACACACACACATAGTCAAAGTCCAACTTTCGCCACGATTTCGAATGACCCCAATCATCAAAACAAATAAACTCCAAAGGGAGGATGAATAGATGGTGTTACTAAAACAACAGTCATTTGAATATGAAAGCAGCACTAATGTGAGGTAGAACAGAGAGTGGGATTGTGGAGAGACCGAGCTGTGCTGAGGTAAGCAGATAGTCTCAATACTCACATACACACAGCAGAGGGCACTTCATCTCTGTCTCTGTCTGTCAGTCACTCATCTCATACAAAACACTTTCTAATTTGATTCTTCCCGTACCGTTTGTTTTAATATTCTTACAATAATATTACAGTGCAAAGATTGTACTAATGTCACAGAACTAATTCGTCTTAATTAGCAATTAAATTTTTGTTTTCCAATAAAAAAAAAAGGGGGCGGAGGGGGGAGGGGGGGATGTCTCAAAGTCTCAATTCAAAGGTCCACATGTGAATCTTCATTGGTGTTATTGGTCCAAAAGTAATGGTTAGCTAAGCGTGTTTCAATGCACATTCATAAACCAATTGAGAACAAGAAGAGGTTGGTTAAAAGAGGGTGCAAAATACTGAGCAGTCTAACGTGAAAAAATATCTCTGTATTCCATCAGCTGTAAAGTGAGAATGTGCACGTGCAATGTCAGACATGCAGGATCAGACTTGCACTCTCAGGAATGGCTGCACATAACCCCTACCCCTCACAGTGATGCCACTTGCTCCGTTGAGTGCTTGTGTCTGAGTGTGCAAGTCTGCAGACACTAGTGATCAAAACTTTTCTTTTTTTCTTTTATGGCAGTATGCAGTAATGGCTTTGCAATAAAAATGTCATTATAATGGAAGTCGATAGGGCAAAAACCGCCACAGACATAACGAAAGGGTAGTCAATTTAAACAGTAAACAAGGGTTAGAGCACAGCTTTCTGTCTAATCCTTTTCGAAAACTCCATTTTCTCCATTTCCATTTTCAAACTTTTTTCTTTTCTTGATACTGACCTCACTCACTCAAACACCCACTGCAGTGAAGAGAGTCGTTTGATTACAGCAAACATCATAGGCTATCTGGATTTCATGACAAAAGCGTCACACAGGAAAACTTTCACTATTGACTTTGGTTTCATATCGGACAATAGTTGAAAAGACATTATAAGCTAACAAGATTACAAAACGTGTATCGTGTGTTTATCAAAGTAGTAAATATACACATGTTATCCCTTACACACAATTTAATTCATTTATTTATTTTCTTGTCGGCTTAGTCCCTTCGTAATCCGGGGTCGCCACAGCGGAATCAACCGCCAACTTATCCAGCATATTTTTTACGCAGCAGATGCCCTTCCAGCCGCAACCCATCTCTGGGAAACATACACACGCCATACACACACATTCACACGCTGTGGACAATTTAGCCTACCCAATTCATCTGTACCACATGTCTTTGGACTTGTGGGGGAAACCGGAGCACCTGGAGGAAACATGGAGAACATGCAAACTCCACACAGAAATGCCAACTGACCCAGCCGGGGCTCGAACCAGCGACCTTCTTGCTGTGAGGCAAACGTGCTACTCACTACGCCACCGTGGCGCCCTACACACAATTTGTGCTCTTAAAATATGAAATGTTGGTGGGTCCAAATTTAGTTTTCTCTGGGTTTCTATTTGATTGTTAAAAACAAAATACTATAGTCCTCACAGCAAAAAGGTTGGTGGTTTGAGTCCCGGCTAGGCCAATTGCCATTTCTGTGTGGAGTTTACATGTTCTCCCCGTATTCCCCTAGGTTTTCCCCAGATGCTCCGGTTTCCACCACAGTTCAAAGACATGCACTATACAGTAGTGGTTCATTCAACTGTGGAAACCCCTGATCAATGGGACTAAGGGACAAAACTGAAGGAAAATGAGTAAACGAAAAATACTGTAGTGTAGATTTTGCCAACATTAGTAAAACACAAAATGTTAAGAAAATGTTATTGTGGTCCACATTTCTTTCTATCTTTTTTTAATTTCAGTTGCTATTATCATAGCGTTTTCTGTGACATTTTCATTTCAGCCTTCTTCATTTTCTTTCTCTTAAAATTCCTGGCCAAGCCTGAAACTCATTCAGTGGAATTACCCTTACAGAGCGCTGGCCCATTTTTTTTACTCACAATTACACCCACACTTCCTCACACCAGGATCAAACGGCAGACCCACAGCCGAGAGAAAAGAGCCACGGAAAGACATGAAGGAAAAACAAAAACGTTTGCTCATTTTTCATCACCACCAAAGACTCATTTGCAAGCAGAATGTGAGGTAAAGGGCATTTTCAGGACGGTTTGCTTTAAGATGAATGGTGAGGTGCTTTTTGAATGAGTCTAAAGGTCACTTGAAGGCCATTGACGGGGAACAAATCCAGACTTTTGGCAGGTGGTCTAAATTTGGTGTTCCCAGGCCAGTGGCACGGTGAGGAGGAAACAGACCCTGCCCAGCAGACAAACGCAATATACCATTTCATAAACACACACACCCAGCGCAATCATAATTTCATAACTCTCACAGACACATTCCTGGAGTGAAGGCCCATGAACCAGGGTCAAAAAGCACTGGTGACTTTCGAAGGCCAAGAAAATAAGTAAATGAATTTGTTTGTGTGCTAATCACAGGAAAATTCGGTTTCGTTTTGATTGCCTTGTGCCATATGCTTGCCAGATGAGTGATGGCTCTCTATGGGCAATGTGAGTGTATGTGTGTGGGTGAATGTCTGTGTGTGTGTTTGTGTAGCTTCCTGCTAACAACTGAATAATCTACACCAGACGCAAAACAGGACCCACACTAGCTCCGGCCTATAGGGATTTGAGTGCTCCAACCACCCTAGCAAGACCAAGAGATCTGCTCTTTGTCAGTAAATGTGGTAAAACTGAATTTTTTCCCTTCAGTAGTGTATTAACTGCTTTTCCAAGTAGGAATGACCGCACTAACTTACTAACTGTGACAGGGATTGAATGCGAAAGTATTAATCATCTTAGATTAGGCTGAATGATATGTATGTGAAGTTGAGTAATGATGCATCTAAAGCAGATGTCCACTTATTGAACAAGATTACTGGAAAACATCTGCATAACAAGATAATTGCATATTGATAATGAAACTTTGCTCTTTTTCCTCTTTTTTTCTAAGAGTGTTATATATTTAGAAATAATTTGCTTTTTATTCTGTAAATTATTTAAAAAATAATAAATAAAAAAAACTGTAGACTGACAAATTTGCTGGGAAAATCAAAAGGATGTGAAATTTAAACATTTAGATTATAGTTTGAAATAGTCTTCAACATTCATCACTATCATAGCAGTACAATTGAAATGAGCTTATTTGTTGACATGATGCCAGTGAATTGTAGAGCTTGTGTAAACATATTGATGTCACTATGATCATGTGCTTTCTTAACTTCTCACCACATTATTATTTTTATTTATTATACAAGTATTTTTTATTTATTTATGAAAGCAAAATCAACATGTGAACAGAGGTAAGGGTATATAGTCTGTTTATAAACACATCAGTAGCTATGACAAATTGACATAAAAACATGACATATTGAAAAAAATTAATGTATTTAGAAAGTATTTTATTTTGGTGTACCCTCCTAAGTCTTTTCTAGGTGAATTATTTTGAAAGGTTACAGAATACAGTTTTCAGAGAAAGAGCATGATAGACTGCCCAGCAGGCACACAACATCATAAGACATTAATATTAGGTTAGATTTAGGTTGTGATGAATTCAATGTCTATCCAGCATCTAAGGACATTGTTTTGACGTCCAATAACGACATAAAATGACGTTGATATTTGGTTGATTTTAGGTTGTGTTTAGGAAAGTAACCAAGATACAACATTGAGCCTACATCTTAAACCGACGTCATATTGACGTCAAATACTGATATTTATTCGTCAGGATAGATGCCATAGTGGTAATGTCCACAAAAAGTTAAGCTGTAACATCATAAGACGTTGATATTTGGTTGGTTTTAGGCTGAACACTGAACATCGGACTGACTTTGGGTTCAGACGTCAACCCAATTTTAATTTCCAAGCAAAGTGCAATGTCCCCACTGTGTTGGTAAACAATGTCAATCTGACAACATATTGATGTCCTGTGCCTGCTGGGTGTTTTTTACTGTAAAGTCTGACATTTTAATCCTAAGAGGTTTTATTTATTCTTTATTTAGTCTTCAGGACAGTGCCAGCCATTCAACTGAATGCACGTGTTGGAGGTTTACTACAATCGGCTTTACTGACAAAATACACATGCAAATTGCCTTTGATTGATTGCCCAGCCCTAGTATCAGAGCTTACAAACTTAATAATAGTGACCAATCAATACACTATATAATAATTTAATGAATTAAACTGCATGAACATTGCATCTGTTGATGTCAAGATTTGAATAGTGGATATCAAGAATTAAAATGTTGATATCGAGACTCGAATTGCCGATATCAAGAATTTAAATGTTATCAAGAACTGATATCAGAATTTAGTTCTTGATATCAACAATCAGCATTTTGATATCAACAGTTCACTTCTTGATATCGAGAATTTAACTCTTGATGTCAACAATTCAGATCTTGACAGCAATAGTCAGTATTCCTGATATCAACAATTACGTTCTTGACATCAACATTTCATTTCCAGCCATTCTGATTAATATATTTAATCTCAGGATATGCATTGTTGATAACAATTCAATTGCATGTACATCTGCATTGTTATTCAAAGAAACCTCACAGCTTAAGTAACAATGCCGTTTTTCCTACTCTCTTGACGTATAGTGGTCTATGAGAAATTACTGTATATTTAAGAAGAAAAATAATACTTAAATATTAAATATATTCAAATATGTAGTCATTTGAAATAATCTTAAACTAGATAATCTTAGCGTTGATTATAATACTTAATATGATTTGCATATGTGTGGTTTCAGTCATTGTTTTTGTAAAATTAGAAACAATATGGATGTTTTGGTGAATCATGATTTGTTGTGAATTTCAACAGAATATGTCCCAGTGCACACACTAAAAACTTGAAAAAAAAATATTGTGCTGTTCTTCTGAGTTATGGGAAACAGTGATGTTTTTAATGAATGGCATTACAAAAGTTTACAAGCTGTCAGCTCTGATCCTCCGAGGATGAAACGCAACCAAAACACAGGCATAAAAGATAACCACAAACGGACTATTTGGAAAGCTAAAGACATCATTAAAGCTCCCATGAAGTGCCTGT
Organism: Danio albolineatus; assembly: GCA_903798035.1. NCBI lineage: Eukaryota > Metazoa > Chordata > Actinopteri > Cypriniformes > Danionidae > Danio > Danio albolineatus. Next base: position 174,846 of record CAIGQQ010000480.1, read on the forward strand.
AAACAGGCAGCTTTATTCAGTGTACAATCTGAATCATTAATCCCCTATGTAGTGCACTACATTATGTGCTATTAGCCATATGAACAACAGTAGTTGTGTGAACAAGTGACAGTTTTCCGCTGCAGCTATAACTATTATCCAATCTAATATACAGTCAAAGCTATTAGCCATAGTGTGATATTTTACTTTCTTTTTTCAAAAATTTTGCAAATGATGGTTAACAGAGCAATGATTTTTTTCACAGTATTTCCTATAATACCTTTTTCTTCTGGATAATCTTATTTGTTTTATTTAGACTAGAATAAAAGCCGTTAAAAAATAAATAAATAAATAAATAAGATCAATAATATTAGCCCACTTGTTTTTTTTTTTTTTTTTTTTTTCCGATTGTCTACAGAACAAACCATAGATATTTACATTAGATGTCACCTATGCTACTGTTGTCTATTGGAAGGAATGCGTCAATAGAGCCGCCGTTTTAGTACAGGGTAGCGCTCCTTTGAAATGAATGTGGGACCAAGGTGCAGTGGAGGACTGTCCATCCAGAGCCAGAAATATATACACATATAAACATATATCCATGATCGGGAGTTTTCCCAGTGGTCAGTATGCATGGATGGATAAGTGACTGCACGGACATTGCAGAGAAAGAGCATGTGTTTGTGTGCATGGAAATGTATTATCCCTTCTCCCTGTTAAATTTGATCTAATCCGTGTCCTGAAACACACCCTCTCTTCTGCTTTCACTTCTTATTCTAATGGAGGAAGTGTTTCGTTTGTGAATGAATCACCGATATGAACAATTTGTTTACTTAGCCGACAATAATACAAGTTTCTGGCACCAAAGCATCTAGTTGTCATATTTATTTACATTGCTTTTACGTTTGCTTATTTTATTCAAAAAAACTAGCAGTAGCCTAGTATTTAATGAAAGTTGGTGCTAGTTTGTCTTGTGGTCAGTGCAGTAAGAGACTGTTATATCATCAATACTTGTTTAGCACAAAAGTTTGTAACATACAAAAGCACAAAAAATGAAATCTCACCTATGAAATGTTCTGCATTTGTGCTTTATTCTCTTGTTTGCTCGTTACTAGACCCGTACACAGCACTAAAGTTCAACATCTTCATATTGGCTTTGCTGTTGACAAGCAAGGTTGAATGACATTTGTCCTGGGAGCACTGTACAAATGTGGCAGAGCTATTGATGCATGCTCAGAGTCTGTATGCGATATCTGGTGTATATATCTAGGAGAACAATCCATCATTATACAATGACATTCTATAATGACTAATCACCCTAACTTGCCTAATTAATCTAGTTAAGCCTTTAAATTGCATTTGAAGCTGAATACTAGTAATTTGGGGGAAAAAAATCTAGTTAAATATTATTTACTGTCATCAAGACAAATATAAAACAAAATAAGTTATTAGAAATGAGTTATTAAAACTATTATGTTTAGAAAAGTGTTAAAAAAAAATCTTCTAATAATAGTTCAGGAGGGCTAAGGGAGGGACTCCCAATTCTAGAGAGCATTTGATTGGGCAGAAAACAAGACTATATGGCTATTTGATAAGCATACCTTTTTAATAAGAAATAAGCATCGCACTGTCAAAAATGTTTGTAGACTGTTGGAATTAGCATGAGGCTGAAAGTTGCTAAAAAAGCATACCGAGACCTACTTGAAGAGGTGGTCTCGGTATGCTTTGAAAACGAACCCTGGAACGGTTCATTTGTGGTGAGAACATGATCCAGACTAAAACAAACCCAACCGCAAAAGTACTGAGCCTTTTTGGATTAATCCAGCTGCCGTAGTCCGATGCGCTGTCCCATCTTATCGAGTGTGTGTGTGTATGTGTGTGTGTGAGAGAGAGAGAGAGAGAGAGAGAGAGAGAGAGAGAGATTACCTGATGGATCGTTGCTAATATTTCTGGAAGATGACCATATTGCAGTTCAGCTAAACCAATCCACGACTCCTCTTGTGCCTCGCTGATTGCAGTGCAGTAAAACATTGTTTTCCACCCACAGCCGCGCTTCATTGTCGAAATGTATATTTTGTCTAAAGTGATGTTTACAAACTATATAGTATAAGTATACTATGACCAGGGATACAATCAGCCAGCACAGCAACATTTTGTGTGTGCCAGTTTGTTTACTTGCAAGAGTTCCATGTTAATTCTAACCAATTGAAAAGCAGTTTAGGAAATACGTTCAATAACATCTGGCCAATGAGAGATGTGGATTTTGTCACATGACTGCTTTTTGGTTCTTTTCAATTGGTTCGGACCAAAGCAATCAGTGTGGTGTGAAAAGGACCCAAAATGGCAAAAAAATGCTACAATGTATCATTCATTGCCCTTGGTCTGGACCAAATAAACCAAACCACAGATGTGAAAGCACCCTAAGTATCAAAATGTAAAAAAGCATATTATGACCACTTTAATAATTTATGATTATAATTGTTGAAATTCTAAACACAAATGTGGCAAAGCTAATTTGTATAAAACTAGTCAATGCACCACTAGTTGTTAAAAAAAATAAATAAAAGTAAAAATGAAGACTTATTTCTTTGTAGATTTTTTATACCCAAACACACACAAGACATAACTAACTAAAATTCAAAAGGTAAACAAAAAGCATAATATGATCCCTTTAACAAACATGAAACCTCCCAAAATAAGATCTCCATGGTCATGAAAACACATTTATGATAGATGAAATACCAAGCTCAAAAGTGACAAAACAAATCTGTACTAGTAAAGTAACTAGAGAATGAATCACTAGCTATAGCAATAAAACTTAGACTTTTTTAAATTGTAGATTTATTTTTAATCCCAAATGTACACACTACACACTGTCTAAAACTCGAAAAGTACAAAAAAGCCATCCCTTTAACAACAATTTATGATCATGATTATTGAAATACCAAGCACAAATGTCATAAACATAATCTAATGGGCCACAAGTACTTAAAAAGAAAGAAAGAAAGAAAGAAAGAAAGAAAGAAAGAAAGAACATAAATACAGTACAATATAAAAAGAAAGAAGTATCAGACGTTAAAAAAGAAAACAGTATCAAACTTATCCTTACAGTATCAGAAACATACCTGTTTTCCATTTGATATTGGCTTTCAAATCCAATTAAGTTTTCTCTGAGACATAGATAAACTGTCAGGTGACTTATACTCTGTCAAAAATAATGGGCCGTAAAATGTTGCATATACTTACAATTCTGCAGAAAAAAAAAAAAAAAGTATGGAGTAAAACTTTGGCCCTGGCATTTGCATATGCCTCAGAGTCATTTAATGTTCTGTTGTCTTGTGAAGCAGTGCTCAATGTGTGTCCAAACATCACTGTGAGGAATTGTTACATCACATTTATACTTCATTACCTTAGAATCACATTCACACTGTTTTCTCAGATGCCTAATCTGTGTGATGAAAGCAAGCTCTGGGGCCTGTTTCACATTGACATGCCGAAGTAAAACTACAGTACCGCCGCCTCATTGCACCATCTGTCTTCAATTACATATTTTACATGTAATTAATTATTGGTTTTGGTTAATGAAAGCTCTTGCCGCTGGCTATTAACCTCTCACCAACAGCACTCTGTTAACTCAATATTGACAGAAGGCACAAATTATGTTTATCATTTATGATGAAATAACCAATACGCTTTAACTAGTGAAAAAAAAAAAAGAAAAAAAAAAAGGATATGCATTTATACATTAAATAATGCATGGTAGGTCTTTAGTGGACCGCAGTAAAGGTCAGGAAGTGCACTTAAAATAACTCTCAAATTTTATTGCAGGAACATGCAATATAAATAATTTGTAATTGTTATGCACTAATCAATAATGCTAATAAATAAACACTTTACCTTACAAAGGCACATGTAATGTTACCATGCACATCTATTACAGAAAGGACTCAAAAGGTAAAAAACCACATGAAGAAATAAAAAGATATGTGATTTCATTCCAGTTAACTCTCATTTTCTATTTGACTAACACATAAAAAAGCTCACATTCTACAGAGACAAAGATGTTGTTTTTAAATAAATAATAATAATTATAATAATGTTAATATAAAAAATAAGTAGAATAAGTTTTACTGTATAAAATAATACTATTATTAATAATAATATTAATAAAAAAGGAACACCAGGACATCAGTGGCTTTTTAGATTCTAAGAACCTACCGAGAACAGCCGTATCTTAGATAGTTCTTCTGGAATCTACTATTGACTGATATACAGTGTATGTATCTACAGTACAGTTGCTTCATTTGAGTTAGTTGGTTCATTAATTTCGATATTTTTAATGGGCAATCTTTGGTCTTTGGCAACATGTTTTGCAAAAATGAAGACTGATTCTTGTATTTCCAATGAGCCTGAGATGAATAAATGATAGAAAAGTGCATAATAAACTGCCTATACGTTTTCAGTTATTTTTTTAATGGTTTAAAACTATTATAGTATCAAACATGTGTCAAATGTAGCAATGTAAATAAAAAAAAAAGTATTATTAAATTGGGCGACATGGTGGACAGTGGTTAGCACTGTCGCCTAACAGCACGAAGGTCGCTGGTTCGAGTCTCGGTTAAGTCAGTTGGCATTTCTGTGTGGAGTCTGCATGTTCTCCCTGTGTTTGCTCGGGTTTCCTCTGAGTGCTGTGGTTTCACCCACAGTCCAAACACATGCAGTACAGGTGAACTGAATAAACTAAACTGGCTGTAGTGTATAAGTGTGAATGAGTGTGTGTGGATGTTTCCTAGTACTGGGTTGCAGCTAGAAGGGCATCCGCTGTGTAAATTATATGCTGTATAAGTGCATAAGAGAATAAGCCGAAGGAAAATGAATGAATAAATGAATGAATGAATAATTATAATCAACAAAAATTGTCAGAACAGAGATCAAGGTCTCACGACGCAATCCAAAAGCACAAACAAACAGAAAGCAAGCTCAGTCATGCACAATAATACACAAAGAGATGTTACATCGACAGTGATCGAACAATCCATGTGGATGTCACACCACAAACAATATCCAGCAAGTCCCTTCTTCTTGCCAAATCTCTTTTGTCAATCCAAACACATCTGAGTTGATTTGGACTCTTCTGGCAACATTGTTCCAGCCCACATGTGGACCTGATTGCAACAACAAATATTTTTTAACCGACTTTATCTACCAGAGACTTTGATCACGCTGACAAACAAGCTGAAAAATCAGAGTGTCAGCGTTCAGCGGATCAGCAATGTGGAATGTGTTCTAGATTACAAGGTAAACAAGTTCGCGCAGTTCCTCGTATCTTGGCACAGCACACTATCACACCTTACAAAAAAGTATAGCGCGTCCAATTCAAACAACGCTGTTTTGGCAATACCCTTCGCTGCATGAAATGGCCGCCAGATCCCTCTTTAAACACGCCCTGATTGCTTGATTGCCTGGAATGTTCCACACCTCGGCCCACGAAGCCACTAGAGTTTAAGTGGCCAGCAGCACGCGTGTGAAATTAAAGCACTTAGTTACTCACCAGCAAAACCTATACGGCGGATCACACACGATGCAGCCAGCAGTAAAACCCTACTCTATTTAATTCCATTGGTAATTGTCTATACATAAATCTCTCCTCAACCCCCTTCAGTCTTATAGCGCAGACTTAACTGTTCATTTTAAAGTCTGAGGTGTTGTTTTCTACGCTCAGGGAGCTAGTAAATCAGTGAGCAACATTCTTTACGTTTAAATGGTTTTTCCTCTGTCTGCTATGCTGTCTGTATTAGCGTTTTTAGAGTTAGCGTGTGGCGCTAACTGAGTTTTACTGTCATATGCTGGAAATCACTTTAAGCGCACCTGGATGGAGTTTGGTCTTTTTTCCACATTATTCAAAGCTGAAGAACAACAAAGCAACCAAGTTGATTTAGAAAAGACATGCCAGTGAACATTGTGGATGTGTAATTGCTTCTACTTCCATGGCTGTAATGCAGTTATATTATAGTTTAATGGGATTTTGTTTTCCACCTACCAAAGCATAAAATGTAATGTGTAACAGGACTGCACCACATAACAGAAGTCTGCAAGCCAGACATTCAATATTGACATCGTGTCGAGTGTGTTGGTATTTTTTTTATTTTTTTAATGTTCAATAGTTGATGACAAATTGTAAACTTGATTCTTGTTTAATTAAAAGAAAAAAACATTTGAATTTTAAGAACACTTTTCACCTAAGTAAATTCAAAGTAAATGTCTGCAAATTGCACAAATTTTAATTTAAAAACTGCAAGTAATGATTGGAATTATATATGAAAGCAAGAATTACAAAAAAGGATTGTATTTGTTTTGTTTGTTTGTTTATTTGTCTTTTTAGGTATAAACTAACTGACAAAAGTCTTTGATCCTAGTTGTAAGGCCAACAAATAATAACTTGACTTCTAGTTTGGATCATTTGGAAAACTGGCAGAAGGTAGATTTTTCTGATGAATCATCTGTTGAACTACATCTCAATCAGCACAAATACTGCAGAATTGAAACCTGCATGGGCCCAAGATTCTGACGTAATCAGTCAAGTTTGGTGAAGAAAAAATCATGGTTTGGGGTTACACTCAGTATGGGGGTATGCGATAGATCTGCAGAGTTGATGGCAACATCAACAGCCTGAGATATCAAGACATTTGTGCTGCCCATTACATTACAAACCACAGGAGAAGGCAAACTCTTCAGCGCTCCTTCTCATACTTCAGCCTCCACATCAAAGTTCCTAAAAGCAAAGAAGGTCAAGGTGCTCCAGGACTGGCCAGCCCAGTTACCAGATATGAAAATTATTGAGCATGTCTGTGGTAAGATGAAGGAGGCATTGAAGATGAATCCAAAGATTCTTGATGAACTCTGGGAGTCCTGCAAGAGCACTTTCTTTGCTATTCCAGATTACTTTTTTAATAAGTTATTTGAGTCATTGCAGAGATTTATGGATGAAGTCCTTCAAGCTTATGGGAGTCACGATATTAATTATTTTCCACTGCACCATGACTTTATATTCTATACTGAACATTATTTCTGTTGAGTGACAAGACTTTTGTCCCAGCAAAGTCAGACCTTACTGTCATAATTAAATAACTAAAAAATCAAGGTATGATCACATTTTATTTTGGTAAAATAAGCATAATCTAGAGGACTTTGCCTTTCATATATGCCACTTCTGATACCAAATGATCAACTAGACGTCAAGTTATTATTAGTTGTTCCTAATACTTGGATTGGCGACAATTTTAAAATAATAATAATAATAATAATAATAATAATAATAATAATAATTCCTTACATTTATATAGTGCTTTCTAGACACTCAAAGCACTTTTTAGACAATGGGGGGGGGGGGGGGGGATCTCCTCAACTGCCACATTAATGTCACATTCACAGTCATACACAGAATTATATGCAGTGAAATGCTTACACAACCACAGGTGATCTTAAAAATAACAACAACAACAACAACAACAACAACAATAATAATAACAACATTTAAAATATAAATTAAGGAGAAATAGAAGTTATACAATAGAAAATAAAAGCAAATCTAAAATATTTTAAGACTCAAGTTATAGAGTATGTGGCTGTAGAACAAAAAGGGCAAAATATAAATATATGAAAGAGCTATCTGTACAAACAGAAACATAGAAGTGTTATACATTATACAGATTATACGTTATACAGTGTTATTACATTATACAGATATGCTGATAAAAACATAACTTTAGTTCAATGCTGAATTAGTGGCTAGTAGACAAGAATATTTAATTTTGTTATGATATTTTTGTAGATATCAGGATCCAAGTCCAACGTATAATATATAATGAACAATAATTTAGCATAATTGTAGCAAACAAATACACTTAATTGTGATGCTCAAAATTTTATATTTTTTTTTGTAATGGATGTATGTCTTATATTCTTTACTTTACTCGAAATTTTTTTAGCCTGATCTCCTGAGGAAACTTAAGTATTTTATGTTGTCAGTTTTGCCAGGCAAATTCATACAAGTTCGGTTGTACAAAATTGTATGATTTTAAAATTGAGGCAAGGGACCCAACAATGCCCCTAAACTCAAGCATCATTGGGGATGAGCAAATCATTCTAAATTGTAGGAATGAGATCATATGACTTCATACGAATTAGCCAGTAAATCAAAAAGTTATGAATTGCTGTGAGATTGTGTTTGTGAGTGTGTGGAAATTTTACAAATGAAATAACACTGAAGAAATTGCATATACTTTTCACTTCAGTTATAGCAATAAGTAACTTTTGTATGGACATCTGCAAACTACATTTCCCAGTGGACTACTAAAAAACGTGTTTCATTGACCAGCCAATAAAATGAAAAGTAGCAGATTTCAGCAGCTCCTGCCAATTCTGCAAACAATCCAGCACATTCTGTTACTTCCCTAATCAAAAAGATCATTGATGCTCTCGTTCTGTCCTCTTCTCTACCTAGCTTTAACCTGAAACCTTTGTCACATTTGCCTCTCTTTTTCCAGTCAGTCATATGAAACGAAAGCAGAGCTGGCCTCACTGTTGCTGGATACTCCCAGTATGCAGAGTCTACATTTATCATGCCAAATCTACACTTAATGGCAGAGGGATTTCAGGATAGATCCACAGCTTGATTAAAGCCACAGACTATGGAAAGCGTGTGGGGTTCTGGCAGAGGCTGCTCATGTTTGAACAGTCAGTGGTGTTGCGCTTCAGCAAGAGAGGTGGATACAATGGGACGTCTCTTTGTCATGAAACACACAAGAAGAAATGCGAGAGTAAAGTGAAAGGAGTTTAATGTTAGAATGCAATCCAACAAAGCTACATAAATCAGAGTTTGTGAATGAGACAATGGAATAAGCCAGTGGTACTTCTCAAGGAGACAATGCAATGAGCCAGTGGTACATCTCAAGGAGACGATGCAATAACACAGCTGAGGGAAACTTTAGACAACAGAGCAGCAGTGGTGGAAAGAGTACAAAAAAATTGTACTCAATTACAAGTACTGTTACATTGCTGAAATTTTACTCAATTACAAGTAAAAGTACTGGTGTTAAAAAGTACTTAAGTAAAAGTACAAATTACATAAAAACTACTCAGAGTACAAATTACAAATTACTTTTTTCTAAACACACACACACACACATATATATATATATATATATATATATATATATATATATATATATATA